>PVJL010002028.1:0-54301 GCA_004026885.1 Lyroderma lyra | reverse complement strand
GCTGATCTGTTTTTAAATGACCTATAAAACGACCTTAAAAATGGCCTCAAATGCATTTTTCTGGGGAAACAAGAAAGCAAAATGCAGTTGTAACTAAGTGCTATTGCCTTCTTCACCTCTTAACCATTAAAAATTCCTTTGTAACAAATATTATTACATTGAAAATCGCTGCATAATAAAAAGTTATGTTCCTAAATATCCTCTTAAGAGTATTTGTTTACTATCTAAACTGCTAAAAAATAACTAACAATCCCAGAGGAGTTTCTGTAAAAGAACCCAACTATTTTTGGTGGGTAACCTAGCAGGTGGTAGAGTAAGTACCCAGTGGCGGCTCCTGGTGCGACAGCCAGTGTTGAGGACACAAGCCCTTTACACGGGATTCAGACTGAAATCTGCGAACCCTCCCATTTTCCATCCTAAAATGCCTCACTGTTCTCACCAGCTTCATAGCAGAATGCCTTTTTTCACATTGGGAATAAAAGCATTTTAATTCTCTACTAATTTGATAGCAGAATCTCAAAATGAGTATTTTCCCATGTTTTCTTACTGGCTACGTGTACTTCTTTTCCAATGGGAAATCTGTTCACTCTTTGTCCATTTCTTCTCCTGAGTTGTTTATCTTTTTCTTATAAATTTGCAAGAGTTCTTTGTATGTTAAGACAATTAGCTGATATCTGTGACATGTTAGAAATACTTTTCCTAGTTTAATGTTTCTTATTGACTTAAATATATCAATGCTTTCCTTATTGACTGTTAGACATTGTGTTGTCCTTAGAAAGGCCTTCCACCTTCCAATGTTATGAAAAAAATGTCTACATTCTTCCCAAGTACTTAAAAAAAGAAAGAGCTTTATAATTTTCCAAATTAAATTGCTCCAATTAAATTGCTGACGAATAATGCATTATATTCCTTTGACATTTACAATTCTAGCCTGCCCCACAGCCAAGCGACTGGATGAGGTTTTACAGATAAAAGGTTCCCTCACATACTAGTAAAGGAAGAAAAGATCATAATGGGACATTGGAATTAATGTGTCAGTGTTAGTGTACCTCTCCCCAGTTACTGCACTTAGCCCTGTAAGAAGCCAGTACTCCAAGCAACCTGAAATTAGGAGTTTTAAGAAAAACAAAAGGAAGTGCTATTTTACATATTAAGTTATAAGTTTATGTTTAAAAACTAATTACCCTATGCAGTATAAATTTAAAAAAATACAGGGAAGGCTCAGATAAATAAAAAACAGCAGCTTCAAAATGAGTTATTCAAGGAGCTCTGCAAATGGACATACCTTATTAAGGACCTTTCTATAAAAAGATGTGACTTAAAAGATAGACAGACCAGTCCAAACACTGGATCACCAGCAGCAGAATTGTGAGGTTAACTTGCCTGTGTGGGAAGAAAGTCTGACTGAAATGACTGGTGCTGAGAAGGGCAGAGAGAGTCTGCAGTGCACTGAGCTGAAAAGACGGGATGTGCCCTGCATGGCCTGATGGGGGGCAGAGGCGTGGCTCCTCTGACACTTGTCCTCCAAATAAAACTGTCCTCTGTGAGAGAACACAGGCCGGAATGATGAGGAAAATCCCAAGAGCATATCGCTGGCGCAGAAGTTTCTTACTGACATTCAGAAATGAAAGAATGGGTAAACCTGATAGGAAAATGTTTAAAAGCTGCCAATTTATAATGGCTGTCTGGTTTCTTTTTCATGACATCTTTCACAGTATTTATAAAACACAGCACAATTTTGGCCTATTTAAATTGCTGTCACAGCTCAGATAACTGAGAGCATAGATTGGCTGTTAAAAATATTTTTGCTTGATTTAAATTAAATTCAAATGCTCAAATTAATTAATTATGGTCATGCTTTCTGTATCTGTTACTTCTAGTTTCCGTTTACTTTTTTCTTTCAAAGGATCTAATTAGATTTAATGTTAGAATGGGTTAGTAAAACCCAACTCTTTAAAAGTTGGTTGTATTTTCTTCTAAATAATGTGGAAGAAAAAAAATCAGATTTATGCTAGTTTATATTACTACAATTAAGTACGGAGAAATCTACTTCATAACAGAACAAGATTTGAGCCTGATTTTGAATTTATGTTCATGAGCTAAAGTGCTCCAGCTTATACTGAGATAATGGTTGAAGTAGGTCCCTGAATTAAAGTAAGATAAATAATTTCCATCTTTTCTTTCCTTCACTTATTCTATGATCATCTTGTGATAATTCCCTCTATTAAAATGGTGTCTTGTACTTAATGTCTTTAGGTTGTTGTCAAAAATGGAAAGTTGTGGCTTAAAGTGATTTGTAAAAAATGTTTTCAGTACTGTTTTTGTTTTGTTTAACTCGCTGAATCTCAGCTGGATTGACTTGGGCTCCAGGGAACACATGGGGACATCTGGAGACACTGTTGGTTGTTACGACTGAGGGGGTGCTGTTGGCATCTAGTGTGTAGAGGCTAGGGATGCTGATAACATCCCAGTAAGAAGTTCTCAAAGCCCCAATGCTAACAGAACTCAAACTGAGAATCCCTGGTAAAACTTCAAGTGAGGTTTAACTACTATTTCTTCACTTTTAGCTTCAGTAATTTTTAACTGACAAATGTCCTTAGATATTACAGAGCAACAAAATATAGGAAAATGTTCAACTATAGTGATCGCTTTGCCTCTGAATTTGAAATATCTGGGCCAGACTAATTTATAATTCAGGATGTCTACAAAAAAGTATTTAAGATGTAGAAAACATGGAGTTAATATACAGTAACAGTACTTTGATAAAGTCTCTCGGGAGGTTAAGATACAGACATTTTGTAAGCAAATGATTTTAAGTGGTATGATATTAGGCTTCACATAATTTATAAACCTTTTATGCAGTTGAAAAAATATAAAAAAATAACACTTCCTAAAGCCCATCCATTTCTCACATGCCAGCAACAATATTTTGCTATCCATCCTCTCAATTTTCCTATTGTCAATCACTCTGGATAATCATAAAGCAATGACTGAACTAGGCAGCATCACCTAAGCTGATAGAATTTTCACTAAAATTAATGTAAAATTTCAGTGTCTTTTTCTCAGGTTAACCCCTGTCCCACGTTCCCTAGAAGCAATACAATAATAGCACAAGTGCTGTGTGCCGGATCTGCCGTCACTTTTACATGTGTTGTACGTGCAAGATGCGGGAGCTCTAGCTGACAGTGCCAAGGTCAGACAAGCCGCATCCCATCCCTGCCAGAGCTCTGACACCGACCGCTTCGACCCAGGACATGTCTTTTCCTTCTACGCCCTCACCTGATGGGGTATTGGCAACTTACAGGGCCTGGGTTCCTATCGTGCCAGACTTTTAAAAGCCCCTCTCAATGAACACCCTGCCTTTTTTCTTATTATCAACTTTATCAACAATCTTTAGCAGGTTTAACAGGCAAGTTCTTTGTTAATACCCAACAGAAAGGCCACACAAATATCGCACAGCTACTTTACTTCTGCTTTCAGGGAATAGCAAGAGCGGTAACACATCCCAAGCCTCCACAAAGGAGCTGTGCTCGTTCGGGGGATGACACGAGACTCACCTGGTTGTTACTGCTGGCAGCTGATGAACTGATCGGAGCTGCACTGGCTGAGAGGGAATCGAGGAAGGCTTGGTCAGCCACTGAATTTCCACAAGAAAACGGATCTTTTCCATCACTGGGCAGAATCTTAATATTAGGAAGAATCAAAATTATTTTCATAAGTTAGAGTTATTTCCGAGTTCGAGTCCCTGAGGGCAAGTAAGCATTGTTAGCTATTATGGAAAAGGGGTTTATATTCTGAAAAGGCATGCAAGCCCAAGAACATCTGTAGTAACTATTCCTTTCTATAAATATGCAGAATTCTAGAAAATGCAATTAATGCCAGTATCCACTTAAACCCTCAGACTTGTCTCATTCTTGTCAATTCTTACAATCCTAAATACACAGCGCACAGAATCAAAACATGACATAAACGTAATGTGGCCTGAGTTTAGGGGCCTGTGAACCCTCTGAAACTGTATGGAAAAGGTTGGGGTGCATGCATGTGCACATGTGTCTGAGAAAGGAATGACTACACATTTCATCATATTCTCCAAAGGATTCAAAACTTCCCATACCAACTCCAACCAGGAAGGACAGACAGCATTCCCATTCTGCAGGCAGCACCCAGGTAAACACCTTCCCAGGGCATTACTTCTGCCTCCTGGAGGGGAGCCACAGGTTTCACTCCAATTTTACTCACCAGGGCACCAGGAAAACCTAGTTTCTACCAGATGGGAAGCAAGCTCACCACCGACTGAGTCACCTACAATGTTTTGAGTCACCTACAGACAACCAGCAGGGGGCGCCAGGCGGTTGACTCAGAAGAGGGTTTGTCAGCGAGCGGGTGTGTCCCAGGCTGGGAGCCTCACACATTCTGGGCATTGTAACACTCACTGTTCCTGGCATCTACCATAACAGAGCTTAACCAGGCAATGGTTCACAGCAGTTCATTCAAGACCCTTCTGTCTATGGGAATGGGAGAAGGAACTGAGAGATACGTCCTAAATTAACACAGGGAAAAGCTACCTAACTGAAAAAATATATATTATTTAAACTTTATGAATCAATTCTACAATAAACATTACTGTAGGCAGCAGCTATCATACAATATAAGCAAATCAAAGCAGGGACTTTTATTCAGAATAATTAAAAGTTGCCATTCCCGGAAAGTACTTGATCTAAATATGTGGAGTCACTCCCTGGAGGTAATAGTTTTTCTTAGTTCTACTTCAACATACTCTCCAGATTTTATATAATTAGCATGTATTACTTTTATTATATAATGGAACTTTTCAATTAAAAGTAAAGTTGCTATCTTGCAGGCTGTCCTTTAAGATGGTAATTCATAAAAAGATGTTTGACAAAGACCAGGTTTAATTAGTGACAGGAAGTTCTTACTTCAACGTAGTCTGTAGGAACGAGACCTCGTTCTCCTTTGCTGTTTCTTCCTTCCAGCCATCCTCCGCCAACATCCTAAGAGAGTTTAAAAAAAAGAAAAAAGAAAGGAAAGAAAAGCAAGGAAAAAGAAAGATTACAGCTGGAATTTCCTGCAGAAATTTTGCCCCAGCAGGGCACCAGGTGACTGCAGGCGCCCAAGTGAAGCCAGGTCAGTGGGACCATCCAGCGGACTTGCGCATTCCTGAGCAACATCCGCTGGCGGGGGAAGCCGCTAAGCTTCAGGACCGCCTGTTATTTAGGGAAAGATGACGGCCATGGCTCCTTAGCCCCTCTGCAGAAGCAGTACTGACAAACTAAATAAAGCACTCCACACCGGCATTCCCATTTTCCGCTCCATTATCTCGGCAAAGTCCCACTTTCCTCCTTGAAATGGTAAGAGTTGTCTTAAGTTCACAAATTGTGCCCTAATTAGTTAATAATTACTTGAATCTTGATAAAACATACTTTTTGAAAATCACTTTAAGTCACAACTCTGCCCATTTTTGACAACAGCAATTTAAAGGCAATGCTATTTTACTCAGACACGACAAATATTTCATTTAAAAAATTGATGGCTAAAGAACCTTAATTTTTTTCTATGATTAAAAATAGAACCCATTTACTTCTCTATACCTAGCATATTTTATAAAACTACACATACTTTCCTACCCCGTAATTCCTTTTGGTATCTAAGGTATATAAAATAACTTTTAAAAACACTGTCAATATGAAGAAAGCACCACCCTTGTCCTCACGCCTTTCTCCTTCTCTGCTCTAGATGCCGCCACAGCCCTCCGCCCTGCCACCTGGTGAAGCACATCTGCACCCCCTCTCCTTCCGCAGAGTCCCCGCAGCTGTCCTGGCCCCTTCCCTCACGTGCTTACTGTCGAAGATGTCCAGGGAGCCAGCCTAGCCCCGGCGCTCATGTCAGGCTCTGCATTCCCATTTTTAAACTGACCCATCGCTATCAGCCAGGGTTTATTATATTTCTTCTTTAAACTCAACCTACCTAAAAATAAATTTTTAGTCTTTCCAGAGAAGCTCTTCCTCCTGACTTACATTCGTTAATACATCCACAATTGTCTCGGCAGCAAAGGACAAAACCCTCTGGGATCCTTGACTCTTTTCGCACAATATCAGGCACGACGTCCTCTGGGTCTGACTCTCCAAGGCCACTGGCATCCATCTTCTTCCAACTCCTACTGCTACTACCCAATGTCACACAAAAAGACCCCAGCCACACCAACTCATTTGCTACACTTCTGCTAGATGAATTTCCTGGAAGTTCAGGTCTCATCGTGTCACCTCCCTAAAACAGTTATCAACCATAAATACCAAGCAAAACCCTTAAGTGAATCCACTGTTTACCAAGTGAAATTGAAGTTTATGTATGGCCTGGCACACTGGTCCTGTCTGATGGGGCTCTAAGAGCCAGCTTTTTCAGTATCGTAGCCAATGAGGTTTATCCGAGGCACAATCAGTGCTAATCTAAAAGCCAGTTTCCTTAGCCTGTCTCTTGGTGTACACATACCCTATACTCCTGGGATACCTGTTTACAAGTGGTGTTTCCCAGCAGAAAAGAAAGGCAGAGGCTTAGAAGCCAAACAGATGTGGCTTTGAATACTGACATGCCACTTACAAGCAGAAAGATCTTGGGGGCAGGTTACTTAACTTCTTTAAGTCTCATTACCATCATTTGTAAAAAGAGATGAAAAATATATTAAAGAAAATATGTATAGCGCTCAGTCAAACATCCATAGACACCATCAACAGATGGTGGCTGAAACTTCTAAGAAACACTAAAGACTTTCTAATCTCTACACCTTTAATCTGGCTGGGATCTATCTGGCTGGAATGTCTCTCTTTCCATTTCTGTCGGATGGAACCCCACCTAGGTACCTTTAGGGGACTTAATTTTTCTCAGTATTTATAAAATGTTCTTATTTCACCATCGCTACTTCCTAAGCAACAGGAAAACTTCATGTGGATTTGAATGATCAATTTATTAGAAAATAAGATCTTAAAAATAAGTCCTTAAGAAACAATCAAATTTAACTCTAATAGTTCTCTTACCGGATTTGTAATTGTGATGATTTCTCCTTCATTAACTGTCAGTTCATTATTTCCAGGTTCAGCAGCAAAATCATACATAACCCGAGCCTGTGGAGAGGAAAAGAAGTTACAAATGTAAACCTACTAGTAAAAGAACGAATAACCTTGAAGTTCACTTTGTAAACATACTGGTACAAACAAACACCTCTGACAGTGGCCCTGCTGCTCTGGAAGAAAGGAAGACACATTACCTAAGTCATCAGTCAGCCCTCTGAGGAAGAAGGGCGTCACTGGTGAGAGCCCCGTCCTGTTCTGGAAACAGAGGTGTCTGGTAGCAGCCCCCACTACATTTGGAGATCAGCCCCCACCATACTCAAAACACACCGGCTTCATCAGGCAAAAGCATGTGCCTCCTTTCAGGAGGTAAGAAGTGGAAATACAGATGCCGTTCGCTCTGGGAGCACTCCCTTGCAGGGACGGGAGAGACACACGGACACACACATATGCACACACACGTGAGTCACACAGCTTTACCCCCTGCAGTTAAAACCCTATTCTTTATCTAGAGTCACTGGGATGAACTTTGGTAATGCAGTGTCCCTAGCCACATAAACTCAGAAACTGAAGATTTAGGTAGCAAGATATATTTACACTCTTCCATTATAATACTTCCCATTACACGATGATCTCAGAGAGCTGTGTGTGCTGCTCAGGTAACCTGAACAGCTGTGCTTTCCAAACATGTTCCTACGGTGAAACCTTCATCTTAATTTCACAGAAAACAACTAGTCACTGAAGGGAAGCTGTTCCGGCTGATGGGTGCGTGCGTGTGTGTGTGTGTGTGTGTGTGTGCGTGCGTGTGTGTGTGTGCGCACGTGTGAGCATTGTGTGTGTGTGCGCATTGTGTGTGCACGTTGTGTGCGCATGTGCATTGTGTGTGCGTGTGTGCGCGTTGTGTGTGCGGGTGTGTGCGTGTTGTGTGTGTGTTGTGTGTGCGCGTGTGTGCGTTGTGTGTGTGCATGTGTGCCCGTGTGTGCGTGTCGGGTGTGTGTGTGTGTGTTATGTGTGTGCATGTGTGTGTACACACGCGCATGAGTGTGTGCGTGCACGTGTGTGCGTGTCGGGTGTGTGCGCGCCTGCGTGCACATGTGTCGGTTGTGTGTGTGTCGGGTGTGTGTGCGCATGTGCATTGTGTGTATATGTGTGTGTGGCGCGCATGTGTGCGTGCGCATGTGTGTGTGCGTGTGTATTTGCGTGTGTGCGTGTGTATTTGCGTGTGTGTGTGTGTGTGCATGTGTGGCGGGTGTGTATGTGCGTGTGTGTCGGGGGTGTGTATGTGTGTGCATGTATGGCTGTTCCTTCAGCCTCTTCCTCGGGAGGATCTCTGAGGCACCAACCCAGAAATGCGATGCCTTCGAATACTGCCACATATGTATTCCAAGAGAGAGAATCATGCTTGTAAAAATGTATTTTATATACACTTTTATGCTATATAATAAATATATCTTATCAACTGGGGCTCACATGTACCTAGGAAACATATAGTTTATTTGAAAAGTCATTGTTTGCCTTCAGAGGCAGACTGAAGTTTACCTGCAGGGCTCGTCAAACAGGATCAATGGAACTGTGTTCACTAACAAGTATTTCCTGAACAGCCACTGCATGGCGAGAACTGTGTGAGGGTCCTTCTCCAAATTGCTTAATTAACGATGACTGAAATCCTGGTAACAAGGATTAAGGATTCACAGCTAGTAATAAAAAATTAGGGAAAAACTCCCCAATACTAATTTACCTTGAGATACATCAAAGATAGTAAAATGAATTGATGGATGGATAATGTGACAAAGCAGGTTTAGTAAAACGTTATTTATAGAATCTAGATGCTGGTTTATGGTGTTCAGTGGAAAATGATTCAACTTTTCTACATGTTTGAGATTTTTCATAATAAAATGCTGGAAAGAAACAATCGGTAGTATACAGTCTGCTGGGCCCGAAATTGCATCAGATCTCTTACTTCTGTCTACACTGCGAGGCTGGGGAGGGAGAGCACCTGCAGGCCGAGAACTCTGGAAGTTCTACAGTTCTCCTTAGGTCATGATAAGGACAAAACAACTGGAATGAGGTATTTCCCTTGTACAGCTGCAAAAGTAGGTAGAATTTGGCTTGTCATGTCGTGGAGTGTTTTTTTAAAAATGTCATGCCAACCCCAACCCGTGCAATGACAGCAGATGTGATAAATTCGGAGGGGGGTGGGGAAGGGCCTCCGATGCGAGGACAGTCCCCCAGCCAGGACACACCCACAGGACAGGCAGCTTCCTGGGGAGGGGCCTGCTGTGCTGACAAGAGCCCAAAGTTTTCTTACAGTTCCTTAAGAATCCTGGTTAACAATGGTTTTAATCTCGCTGAATCCAACTGATCCCCAAATACAGAATACCAAACGTACAATTTGGTTAAAGTCCTGTATGCTTTTAAACATTACTGAACGTTTACCTATGAAAAAATGTATGTAAACACTGTAGGTTTATTTAAAACATTGATCTGAGACCTGAGGCCTTTTTTTTTTTTTTAACCTAGAGATGCTTCTTAAAAATTAGAAATGAGAATAATTTTGGAGAACAGAAAGATTTAAAAAGCACATTCCCAAATGAGCATAACTTGTCAACAGAAAAAACAACTGACCATTTGGCCTAGACCAATTACGCTTTCAAAGCTCAGGTTTCCAAGCTCAGGTAAGATGGGAACCTTCAGCACGGAACAGCTCTGGGCAGCGTCCCCATGTCCTCTGCCATTGCTCTTTCCCATCCTCTCTCTGGCTTCCACCTGGCTTCTCACTTTCTTCCCTTTCCATGCCCCCTTCCCTCTTCTCCAGCACGGACAGTATCTTAACACGAAGATGCTCCCCGCCACCCCAACTGCCAATCTGTCTATTTTTGATGTGGCCTTTGAAAGAAAACAATTTTAGACTGCTTTTCCAATGGTAGCTATACTTTTAGGAAATGATTCAAGTATGTTCAAGAGCTAAATGTCCATACAGTTCCTCGTTGCTACATAACTTCAATATACAGGGTCCAGCAGAAATAACGCCCTTTTAAAAGTAGTTAAAATATTGTTATGGTACGGAATTACATGCTTATGATTTCCTAATAAAAGGTTTGTTATAGATTACCAGCTCATCAAAAAGGGTGTTACTTCTTTACACCCTGTATAATACTCTATATTGAATCCATAGTGCCAACCACAGTTCATCCTTTCAACAGCAATTTCAAAAAGTATTACAGATAAGGCGAATGGCTAGCAGACAGCAATCTGATACATACGTTCCATTACCTACACAGAGTAAACAAACATTAGCAGATTCAAAGCTCTCCGAGTCAACAGTCCAGGCACTGGAATCACTGTGCCACCACACATCTGTCTGATATGGGCATAATCACTATTCTCAATACACATTTCCTTTTGGGAGAAGAGGAGCCTAAAAATATTCATTCTTGTGACTCACGTTGCAAACATCTGTTATTTTGTCTGTCCTCTCCCTTCCTACTGGAAACTGTTCCTGCCCAACTCCAAGTGAGCCTGTACCCCAAACACGAATCGTCACTACGCTTTCCCAGAAAGAGATATGGATGGCGGGGAGAGCGGTCTTTTTCTCTGAAAATGTTGCCTATGGCTAAGGAGGTGAGGGATGGAGAAAGTGTGAAGAAGGGAGTGGAGTGGCGAGTGGCACACCAAGAGAAATAGCATCCTGATGAGATCACTTGAAGGACAAGCCTTTAGCTATTTCTCCCCTGGGGACCCTTGCAATGGCAGGAGCCAAGGTGCTTTAGGCTAATCTTGAGTTCAGAGTCTCTCACTCGCAACCAAGAGACAAAGTTGATAAAACCAACAATCTCAAAGGAAAGACTTTCTTAAGAAAACATTCTAAATTAAAGAAAAACACTGAATATCAAAAACATAGTGCTGAAGATTCTATTTTGTGATAAGTAAATAAATAAAACCAAACAACAAACAAACAACAAAAGAACAAAACAAAACCCAAACCAAACCCCAAAGGCTGGAACCTAAATGAAGAATAAGAGAATCAAAACTGTTCAAAACAGTAAAAACAAAAAAAAAACTGGCAGCAAAGAAGTTCACACTGCAGAAGACAAGCTCCCATTCTCAAGCATCTGCTTCTTTGGTCTCACATAAATCACACTTCAATCTGGGGGAAAATCAGTCCGTTTTCAACAATGTAGCTCTCCAATCTTGAAAACAGAGATACTCAAATAAAAAGTAAAACATGCAAACCTTCCCAAGTCCAAGAACTAAAGGACTGCCTGTTACTTTGACACCCTGAGAACTGAAGTTTGGGGTACAGGTGATATTTCAATGTAACTAGTTTACCTTCTAAAATGACAGGTTTGTGTTTAATAAGCACACTCATTTGACTTTTCACAAAAATCTTACATATTTTCCTATTTCTCTTGACCTAATGAGCAAGATCCTCAGAAGAGACAGAACTCCCTCTAATGGACCCTGGGAGGATCACTGTGTTATAGACGTGTCTGTCCTCATTTTTCAGTGGTTCAGGCTTAAATGCTTTTCAGTTTAGATCAGTCTGTGATCTTGATAGCCTTTACTAAATCCTGGCTATGCTCGTTTGGTTGGCGTTTTGAATCAAATACAGCGTCTTAACTATCCCTGCAAATTTTCACTTTGTTGGATTCAGCCCATTGCTCCAACCTACTGAGAGTTTTTCGAGTTCTGAAGTCACCTGAAAGCCATGCTTTTTGCAGTTTTTCCACCTGCTTCATCAGTAAAACTGTTAAAATATGATAGCCCCAAGGTCCAGGATGGCTTCAAGGACTCTTTCCAAGGGGACACGGGTCAATTAATTGTGTGTGGGGTATGGTGCTCTTAAAATTCCCAGAGGAGAAAATAAAGTTAGTCTGTTTTCTTCAATGTTCACAAACAAGGTGTTTGATAATCTATTCAAGAATATAGTAAAGATGATGGAGTGCTGTTAGGTTTTATTTTAACAGCTATTCTAGTAAACATCTTTTCCCAATAGAAAATATTTCTCTAAAGAATTGGTGGCAGCCATTGACAATGGCTGAAAATTTAATTTTCTCATGCAAAAATTTCAAAAATAAATGACCAATGAAACTAATACGTTCTTTACATATATTTTTCCTAACACGGGTTTATATCTGTTATCTTGAAACATGATGCACTTAAAGAACCTTTTTATTAATAACTTGTGGTCATTTAGAGGAGGAGTTTGGGGCATTTCCAAGATGAAGAGAAATGTAAACAGAAATTCACTGAGTACAGGAATATAAATTTCCAAGAATTATTTAGAATAATCTTAAATATGAGTGTAACAAAGGGCAATTATATAATCCCAAAGGGAAAAAAGTTGTGAATACTTAGAATAAATAATCAAATTGTACCATTGCTTCCACATTATTCCGCCCTCCCTCCATTTCACTCATGCAGAACAGTTCTGCAAAGTACTTGGACCAAAGAAATCCTCAGAACTGAGGTCATGTTGTAACCAAACTGCTGGAGATTAAGAGATTTGTATCCAAACTCACCCAGATCAAAGCTTCTTTATCCAGTGTACAAAAGAACAACCAGATAGGGGCATTTTAACAGTTACCTGATGTTTTGGTTTATCAAACTGGCCATATCACACGTCACATCCACGATTAGCAGGAATGTGCCAACACGTACTTCTGACACACACCTGTGACCTGCCCACTGCTTCATAATCTCTCTCTCTCTCTCTCTCTCTCTCTCTCTCTCTCTCTCCCCCACTCCCCCCCCCACACCCATTTAATGGGCTTTTTATTTTTCAGGGCATGTCAAAACGGCTGTATCATACAAAACACTATGATGTTGTTACTTTAAATTGGGGTCAGTTTTTCTTTTTCTGTAAAGAGCCCAATTCCAAATTCTTTAAGGTATGCAGGCCATACAGTCTGTCTCTGCTGCTATAATGCAAAAACCATCAGACTATATGTAAACAAACAGGTGTGGCTGCATTCCAATAAAATGTTATTTACAAAAACCACATGACAGGCCAGATTTTGCCCATGGGCTGTAGTTTGCTGACTCCTGTAAGACGGCTGGGAACAAAGCTATTACACCAAAATCACTAATACATAAAAATGAGTTATAAAGAAAAGAATCTTTGCAATTCACGTGAAAGGTTAATCTTTCTAATACATAAAGACTTCTCGAACTCAAGAAAAAGATCAGCAACCCAACAGAAAAATGCACAGAATGAACAGTCCATAGAAAACTATAAATGGCCCTGAAATACATGGGAAAAAACGCTCAATTTCACACACCAAGAAAACTAATTTGCCAGGGTTCCCTCCGTGAGGACTGGACCTCAAACCTCTACCAGCAACAGACACGAAGGTAATGACTCTCCATAGGTTCACAGACAGAATAAATTCCCCAAGTTTTGGATTTCTGCCAATCTGATAAGAAATGTTACTTCAATATAGTTTTAAAGATACTTTTACCCTTTCATCCAGAAATCTCATTTTGGAAATCCATTTTTTAGATGCACCTGTGCACATGTGTACAATGTTATTTATCTGTACACAACCCTAGTGTCTACTAATAGGGAACTGGTAAAACAAACCTTGAAATATCATCCCAAGGGACTATCATATGGCAATAGAAGAATGAGAACAATCTCTGTGCGCTGACGTGGACTGAATACATCATTAAGTCGGGAAAGCAAGTTGCAAAACAGGGTAGATGGAATGCTAACTTTTTCTTAGGCAGAACATTTACATTTGCCAGTATTTTCATAAAGAAGCACTAGATAAATTATTTTAAAACGGGTTACCTATACAGAAAATGAGTGGATAAGGAGTGAGAATGAGGTTTTTCAGTGTATTTCTTTTTTATATTATTTTAACTGTGTATATGTATCACCTGCTCAAGAATTCGCAATTAAAACTGGGGGTGGGGGAAAGACACCATTTACAGTAGCTGCAAAAGGTAAAATATCTAGGAATCAACTAAAGAGATATATAAGACAGATCTGGAAAAAGCTTTAAAATGTCCGTGAAAGACAGAAAATTGGGAAAACAGAAGAGTATTATAGACTGTTTGTAAAAATAGTCACAGTAAGTCTGCCCACCCCCAGATGAATACTCCTTTGTGATAGGACTTCGCCACTCCTCCCGTTGAGAAGCTATTTTCCCACTCTGAACTCTGGACTTTTTCACATGCTTGCTTTGGCCAACAGAGTAGATGTGACAAGAGCTGCGGCTTGAAAAGCACTCACACACCACAGGGCCTGGTGCTCTCTTACCGGGACCACCTCTGTGCCCTGAGGTAAACCAGCCTGGGTTCACCTCTGCAGGTGAGAGCCCACCACTCTCCCCCAGCCATCCCTGCTGTACAGGTGAGAGACCCCAACATATGGGTGAGGCCACCCAAGGGCATCCTCTTTAGGGGGCTTTCCAGACCCCAAGAACCACTCTCAGAACTTAAGAAGAAACACTAAGTTTGGGAGTACTCTGCTACGCAACAAAAACTAATTCATACAAAGACTCTCTCCATGTTTTTAGAAGGGAAGCCCCAATATCATCAAGACAGCAACGCTTCAATGATTCTGACAAAAATACAAATGGTATCTTTCTTATAAAACAGAACAAATGAGGGAATGGGAGAGGAGGGGGGGGGGAAGCTAAATATAAGGTGATGGAAAGAGAAGTCACATTAGGTGGTGAACTTATTATACATCAAGTTGACAATGCACTGTAGAATTGTATGCCTGAAACCTATGTAATCCTTGCTAACAGATGTCACCCCAATAAGTCTAACAATAAAAATGAATTTAAAAAAACCAGAACAAATGAATCCTAAAATTCATATGAATATATAAATGAAAAGCCAGAAAATTTTTTTCACCAAAAACTAAGCAGAGACTAGAAAAAGTAGGAAGTCCACACAACTAGTCCCAAAGCCATAGAAATGTAGTTGAATGATAAAAGTGGTATGTTGTTCTTCAACAAATAAGTAGCTCTCTGGAAAAAACAAAACAAAACAAAAACAAGCAAATATCTCATACTAAAATAAATTCCAAGATGGATAAAAGATTTACACTTAAAAAAAAAAAAAGATTTACACACACACACACACACACCCCAGACTGAATTTTCCATTAAAGAAACAGCATTTTCCATGAAAAGGAATTAGATTTACTTAAAGAAATGGCTGCCATTAGGTTTCAGGGAAAGAAAAACAAGAAAACAAGAACAAAACCTGACATAACCTACAAGATGGGCCTAGAACATCTACTCCTACCAGCTAACGAAGACACAAGCAAAACTTCCCATGGTTTTATCAAAAGGACAAAGACTCCAACTTGCTAAGGAGCTTGCTATCTAAATAAAGGATATTATGAGCATCAATGAAGATAAGGACTGAAATATCAAATTTGTTTAAATCCATGAGTTTAAAATGATAAAACTATTAATAATTGGTCACTATGATAGAATACTAGGAAACCATTTCATTTTGAAAACTGGTAAATAAAGGTGAAGAAAAAATCAGGCACTGACCCTGCCTCTCCTTTACAAACACCACCACTAGTTAATCAAATAGTAGATAAGACTTTCTTTACAAAAATAGTCCAGCTAATGCAAAATGGTGCAGCTGCCATGGAAAACAATATGGAGATTTTGCAAGGAAATGAAAAATAGAACTAGCATATAATCCAGTAATTCCACTTCTGGGTATTTATCTGAAGAATTGAAATCAGTATCTCAAAGAGATACTAGCACTCCTCTGCACACTATAGCACTGTTCACAATGGCCAAGGCATGAAAACAATCTAAATGCCCTTTGACAGATGAATGGATAAAGAAAATGTGTACGAGGGCTATCCAGAAAAAATTCAGCCATGTAGTATGAAAAAATATAGGCATTTATGGCTGGATTTCTTTTCTGGACAGCCCTCATATAATATGAAGTCTGACAAGTTCGCTAACTCATCCTAGAAAAGGTGCTACGTACCTTTCACTGCTGAATATCATCACTACAGTCACCTTTGAAGTACTCCCCTTGGGATCCTATGCACCGACGCCAGTGCCTAGTCCACCCTTCAAAGCAATTCTGGAACTCTTTCTCTGGAATGGCCATTACAGATGTCATCTTATGACCTTGATGTCCTGAATGTCATCTCAATGTCTTCCTTTCAATATTTCCTCTATTTTCAGGTAAAGAGAAAAGTCATTGGGGGCCAGATCAGGTGAGTAAGAAGGGTGGTCCAATACAGTTATTTGTTTAGTGGCTAAAAACTCCCTCACAGACAGTGCTGTGTGAGCTGGTGCACTGTCGTAGTGCAAGAGCCATGAAGTGTTGGCAAAAAATTTAGGTCATTTTTGTCAAACTTTTTCATGCAGCCTTTTCAACACTTCACAATAGTAAATCTGGCTGACTGTTTGCCCAATTGGCACAAATTCACAATGAACAATCCCTCTGATATCAAAAAAGGTTAGCAACATCGTTGTGACTCTTGATTTGGACTGACGGAACTCTTGGTAGTGGAAAATTGGCTGACTTCCATTGCTCACTTTGAAGCTTTGTTTCAGGGTTGTATTGGTACACTTATGTTTCATCACCAGTGATAACATGGCCCAAAACAACCTCTTGCTTCTCCAAAAGGTCTTGGCAAACTTCAAGTCTCCTTTCCTTTTGTTCATCGGTGAGCTCCTTAGGGACCATTTTTGTACACAGCTTTCTCATGCCAAGATTTTCAGTTAAGATTTTCCTGTTTCTCTATCAATATTTACTAGGTATGCCATGCTTCTCACAGTCAGCTGACAATTCTGACACACAATTCCATAAATTTTTGCAATGTTTTAATCAGTTCTGCTTGTTAGTGGTCACTCTGACCTCTCTTCATCAGTGACGCATTTTCTCCCCTCAGACAAACATTTAATCCATCTGTACACTACCGTTTTCTTCATGGCATTATCCCCATAAACTTGGACTAACATGTCCCGGATTTCACTTCCACTATTGCCAAGTTTAACAAGAAATTTAATGTTTGTTGTTCTAATTCAAGCTCCAACATTCTAATGATGGCACACAAAAATAATAATGAACGCCACTCAGCCAAATACCTCCACACATTGACACAAACATAGCTGTGAGACACAGATATACCAAGGTTATGAAGTCTGAGTTGTTTGCACAGTGCTGCCAAGGTAGGTGCACAGTGGCAAGTTCGTGGACTTAATTGTCATACTTCGTAGACACAATGGAGTTTATTCAGCCTTAAAAAATATAAGGAAATTATGCAATATGCAAAACCATGGGTGAACCTTGAGGACAGCTAATAAATGAAATATATGAAAAAAAGAATAGAATTAGAATATCATGTTTCAATCTCTAATAATTTAATGCACCTAAGATAGTGCATCCAAAACACAACCAAAAATTATCTGCCTTCTGATGGAATACAAGTTATGAAATATACTTGAAAAGAAAAAGGAATTTGAATCTTATTGATCCTCACGACACCAGTAGCATTTACAGCAACTACAATGGAATACATTAAACTTGAAATGAGGATAGAAATTACAGACCCCATTTCCTTTAACAAATAATTCCTAAAGAAAATACAAGCCTGGGGGCTGAGGGGTGGGGGAGAGGAAGAGGAGAAGTGGGGAGACCTAATAAATTAAGAGACGTAGACGATTGATCATGATCGCAATATACAGACTATCTGGATTCTGAGTCCAACAGAAAAGATTGGGAAATTTGAGACAAATGGAAACTTGAATACTTAAGGGATGTATGATATTGAAAAGTTTTTCATTTTTAGGCATCAAAGTGGTGTTATAATTATATTTTTAAAGGCATCCCCATCTTTAGAGATATACATTAAACTATTACAGATTAGGGGATGATGTATCTGGTATTATTTCAAAAATAATGCAAGCAAGACTAGGGGAAACTGAGGGGGTCTAGATGAAACAAGATGAGTCAACAGTTGGTAAGTACATAGGTCTCATTATATTATTCTACTTTTGAATATGTTTGACATTCTCCATAATAAAAAGATTTTTAAGGAAACTATTAAAAGTACCCTGAAGGCTTAAGAGAATTTTAAAAAGAGTCTTGCAATGGAGGAGGACTTCAAAATCCTAACGTTCTTAAAAGGGAGAGAGAAAGAAATTTCACTTCACCCAAAATAAAACATACCTGCACTGCCTGGCAAAAGCCAATATAAACAAAATAAAAAATAAATGACAAACTGGGAAAAACATTTGCAATTCACATCACAGATTAAAGGTTGGTTTCCCTACTCTATAAAGGCTACCTACGAGTCAATACGAAAAGAAAAGTAAAAATGGCTCTTAACGATGTTAAGACCTCATTTATATGACCAAATAAGTATTATTTTTAATCCCTCAGGACGGCAATGAAAGAAAAACACAACTCGGAGGGCGTGGGCTCTGGGAAGTAGGAGCTCCCCCGTAGTGCCGATGGAAGTGAGAGGCCTGCGGGAAGGCCTATCAAAATCACACACACTCACACGCTCTTCCTCAGAAATCCCACTTCTGGGATTTCATCCTCTAGAAATACCCACACATGTGCAAAATGACACATGTGAACGGCGGTTCGCTGCAGCACGGTTTAGAGTAGCCAAGGATCCGTCAGGACCTAAGAGGTAGGGACTGGTTAGGCACGTAGGGAACCTCCATAAAAGGGACTACAATGTTTCAGCAAAAAAGAACAAGGATCTGTTTGTTTTCCAGTTGTGGTATTATTTCTAATGCATATTATTAAGTGAGACTATAAAGCAAGGCACACCATGTGTGTAACAAAGGGTCAGTGCATTTGCTTTCATGTGCAGAGAACACTTGCGTAAGCATGTACCATAAACTGATACCACTGCCTCGAAGGAGATGGCTGGGTTGGGAGGGGGACAGGAGAGGAATTTTCAGTGTTACCCGCTTTGTAGCTTTTTAGTGTGTTTTTTTAACATGAACCTATTGCTTAGTCAAAAATAAATTTTAAAAAAATCAAAAGCAATGCCTTCTTTACCTAGGAAGCTCAGAATCCTGTTAAAAATACCATCCTCTACTAGAGAACGCTTTCCTGGTTAAAATAAAGCACAAAATGCTTTTTTTTTTTTTTTTTGCTTTTTGGTATGTGGCTAGTTCCCTGGCTGGGAATTGAACCCAGGCCGCAGCGCTGACAGCGCCACGACTGAAGCCTTAAGCCACTACACCATCAGGGAACTCCCTACAAAATGCTTTAAAGTTTAGTTCAAAAGAAGATGGGAAGGCAAACAGAATCTGAATTAAAGGCTAAGCATTCCTGGAGTTCTCATTCTGAGTACTGTAATTTTCACTGTATACACAAATATATCCATAAATGCACTTTTACAACAACAAAAGCAAATATAATAAAGCTAAAAAGGCTCCTTTTCTGGCAAAAGGCATAAGCACTAAAAGATGTGAAAGTACCCTTAAGAATATGACGCCTTTGACACATGTGTTTGCAAACACAAAGTCACACAGAGCCACAGGACACGTGCTTTTCTACCTCTCACGTTCTAGTAATCCTAGGACTCTCCATATCTGCACACTTACCTTGTTCTTTATCAAAGCTGCAAGGTTACTGACCACACTATTCAGCCTCAAGGGCAAAGCCCACAAAACCTACTTGAGCTGTGGTTAAGAAAATAACCTCAACCCAACCCCAAGTTAAAATAACTTTACTGCTGTCCTGATTGTAAAAGGATATGGGCAACGTAAACATAAATGCATACATATGAAAGTATAAAGCAAATAGTGCCCCAAACCCCAGAGACAGCTGGTAGAGAATTTATACACACCCAGTAACAGGGTCTGTTGGTACCGCCACCCCCCCAGCACCCCCAGCACCCTGGTACTGCGTACTGACAATGGTTTTCATTCCCTCACGAAACGGGGAGGAAATGTAATCATTGGCAACACGGCAACTGAGCTGGCTTTGGAGCCGGATCATGCAGGTTCAACTAGGCCGAATTCCTTCAAGTCTCTGTCTGAAATTCCTCAGGAATAAGGTAACAGCATGTGCCTCGTGACACACTCGATAAATGAAGTAGTAAGTATAAGGTCCTTAGAATAGTGAGTGGCACAAAGACATGCACACATACATGCATGCATGCACGCACACAAGCACATATGCACATGGCATGTGCTAAAAATCATTGCCTAACTGTCCTCTTCCCAGCCCACCAACAAGGACTCTGGAACTAACCTTGGGACCCAAAGGAAAGAGCTGAGTGCCGGGACTACTTATTCCCACAAAAGGTAGTTCTGGAAGCAATTACTTCACCAGATCATTTGAGAATCAGATCCACCTGAAGGGGGTCAACCACCACCACCCCACCCCCCAGAGTAAATATGTAGGTAGGGATGACCCAGCAATGCTGATGATGACGATCCCCAAGGAACCCTTCACCCTCAGTCATTTGAAAAAAAATATTAGAATGATAATTTAACTAGACCAATTTTTAAAATAAAGTGGAAAAAAATCAAGTTTCTTTGTAAACAATAATGTAATTTTAAAAATCACTGGGAAGGTATGACCGATAGCAACAACAAAACCCAATACAAAGCAGAAAATGACCAAAGCACGGAGAACCTCAGTGATGAAAGCCCACCAGTAAACCACATCATGTTTCTGACAACGCCATACAGATGTCTGTTTATAAGTACACTGCATTCATGCAAAATCCCAGGGGGATGTTTAGGGAGAAGTTATAAACAAACTTGTTCCAAATGTGTTCTGCTCACTTAAGAAAGGGCACCTTTCTTAACATAACAGGACTTCAGAAATACAGAAAGACAACACCTTATTTTTTTTTTATCAGTTTAAAGCCACAAACAAAAATCAGTAACCAAGGACCAGGTTAAAAATGTCAACATTTTCAACTGAAATTTAATACAAACTCAGCAGTTTCCAAAATGCCACAAAGTGCCTTGAAACATTTCTTTTACCCATCAGGTTGAAAACGTTCTTCAGATTAAACTGTCCTCTAAAATAAACTCCTGTTTTAGCTACTAAATAAACTCCTGTTTTAGCTACCAGTCTCTTTTCTTTTACACTAACGACCACCAGCAAGTAGTACACTATATAGCCCTTCATGGACTGCAACATTCCATTAGAAAAAAATGCATTATCTCATAAAATGTAAGAGAAACAGTCCTCACGTAAGAACCTATCAAAACATTTTATTATATTCAGTGCCTTAAGTTCCTCACATAGACTGAAATTTCCCCTACGCCCATATTTCTCAAACAATGCAAAGATTTTCAGAGGGCCCCCCATGTGCTAGGGAAAGCTACAGGAAAGGGGATGCAAGGTACCTTGCTGTCTCCACTGGTGTCTGGGGATGTTGTGCATGAATTGTGAAACAGTAAACACAAGCAAAGTGGCAAAACAAACCTGTCAGAATCATTTTCCTAGTATAGCCTGAAACAACTGAGCCTTATAAAGATAAAAGCACTAAAAGGTGGAACTAAAGAGGCTATAGGACAGACCAAATAGAAAAAAAGAGAACAGAAAATCTAGTGCATTAAATGAGTAAGTGATACATCAAAATCCACTAGTTAAAATAACTGAATTTATCAAAATCAAATAGCAGAAAAGTCACGATGGAGTAATTGGCACTAGATGTGCCCTCTTACCTCCATGGGTAGAAAACGGGGCAAAACACAAGAAACAAGAGTCTTTTCCTAATGACTCAGGGTCCCCACCATAACCATGAATTACTGTATAAGCTATAAGACAATGGATATTTATGTTTAAACCAGATGACCGAACAGTCCCTTTGGGCCTATTTGAAGAATTTTCATATTTTATGTTATAGTACTTAAACAATACTACTAAAGTGAAATGTGATCATTAAAACTACTTGAAATGATTTTTCTCCTTCAAGTCATATTCATAAAGATTCATACAACTGGGTTACATAAGGAATACGGGTGTCTGCCTTAAACTGCATACTAGATGAAGGCCAGTGCTCTTACCTATGATTTATTTGTATCAGTGGTTCCTCTTCTAGAAGCATATGGCTAATATAAAACTCACCACAGAACTACAGCTGGTTTTTATTGTATCACCAGTGTAAGGTTAAAGACATAGTAATGTAAGACTGTCAAAGAGAATTAAGTTAGCAAAATCAAATATAATTTGAAGACCTAACTGAAAGTTTATTATACCAAAAACAGAAGAATGAATCAAACTGATCAAATGAAGAGATTTAGACTAAACAGCCATCAAGAGATGGGAAAAGACTACAGAATGAGGGATTTATTACCTGTGAAGACTGAGAAGCCACAAAAGCTCCTTGGAGGCGTGCTAACTGGACACCTCCTAGAGGCAGGAAACGTATCTCCCTTCTACAAACCAGTAAGCCCCATAAAAAGGGAAAACTAGGTAGAAGAAGAAACAACCTTAAAATGGTGGTACTACTCAGTTTTGCAGGAGAAACGGCAGCTCATACCAGTTACGTACATCCAGTAACCTGCCTTGAAGTAGAATGACTAACAAGTGGAAAAACTGGAATTTGCACCCAGTTCTTTGCCCTACACCTTCTGTGTGCTGGTTATCCTGGAGCCAGCTGGTCACGTTCTGGCCCCTTAACTGATCTGCCTGCCTCAATCTTTCCTCTCACCCAGTCAACTCTGCATACTGCTGGCAGAGGCTCTCCTGATAAAACAGGCATCATGCCACATATCGAAAACTCCTAATGATTTCCTACTACTTAGGGTCAAGTTCAGAGTCATATTCTGGTGTTTAAGACCTCCATAATCTGACCCCACCCAAAATATCGAACCTCATCTCCAACTCCACAATACTAAACCCCCTAGCAGATCACTCTCGTCTCACCTAGTAAGACACCATGGGAGTCACCACTGGAGAATGCTCACAACACTCACGCCCTCTTCTTCCCTCTTCACTGGGAATGCCCACCTCCCATTTTGTAAGGTAACCCCCATGCTGTCCAGCTCTAGGGACAGATCTAGACCTGATTAACCTAGGCCAGTGTTTCCCAATAGTGATGCGAAGCGTGGGCCAGTGGAGGACAATTCTATATGCTCGTTATATTGGGACTGTACTGCACATTATAAGAAGTTTAACATCCCAGCAAGAAATATGACTGGCGTAATTATAGATGAGGAGCCATAGCTCAGAGTGGTTAATCTGCCTACCGTCACAGGGCTAGAAAGCAGTGATGCTGGGACTGTAACCCAGGACTGGCTGATGGTAGAGCCTGGGCCCTTTCCAAGACATCCAGGTGACTCCCAGCGCATCCGCTGAACAGCTATTTGCTACTGATCACTCCACAGGACTGGAAAACAAGCAAGGAAGAGCCACAGGCTACTGGGAAAGAGAAATAGTTACAACTGAATGGGGTGTGATAGAGAGAACGCACAAGTGGAACAGAAGCTTAGTGGGCAGAGAACTTATCTGTGGGCAGGGAAAGAGGTGTTAGCAGGAGAGAACAAATCAGAGAACGCAGGGGAGGGACTATTCTGAGCCTTAGTGATGTCACTATCGTTCATTTTCGTAGTGAATAGGGTCTTGTAGAGTTGTTTTTAAAAATGCTAAAACCAGAGGGCCTCAAGGACAGAGACTAACTATGTTTGTCTTTACTTCTTTTGTATCTCTACAATATACCTAGTTACTGTAGTTGCAAAAGATAATAAGCACTGAATATAGGCTAGATTGGAACACCAAGAAAAAGTATGTCCCATCACCACCAGCAGAATGTTTTTCACAGATATTTAGGTTCTGCCCTTCTCCTGAGTTAGAAGAAAAGACTACCGCGGAAACCATGCCTACTAAGCTCCCCACACTTGTAAAAGCCTCTGAATTTAAAGAGCTATGATACCATTTTCTTTCATACCACAGCGCTTTAGCAAACTACATTTTCATTTTTTAGGTAACTGTTTAAGATCCTTTCTCCTGAAAATGCTACAGAAGCACTTCTGATAAATCGCGGCATGGCACTAGGATACTGATCTACTAAAGGCAGCTAACTGAATTAAAACAGCATGAAACAAATGCTGAATTCATCGCCCACTACCAAGCCTCAAAACCTGATGGGTCCACTAACTTTGTTTATATTATATACCATCAGACTAGATATTTCAAGATTTATAAATTTATTCCTAATTTTTAAGTGGAATAACAGTAATTAGTGTTATGTGTTTTTAAAACATCTTATTTTTAGGAAACTCTACTGAAATATTTATCATTAAATAATGTGTTTTTAAAAGTCTTATTTTTATGGGTAGGTAATGATTTACCATTATATAATATTTACCATTAAATAATATCTGGATATTAAGTATCATTAAAAAGTCTTATTCTTATGGGTAGATACTGAAATATTTATCATTAAATAATTCCTTCAAAATAACAAAGAGAAAATGGCAGAAGAAGGTTAGAGGTAATAAAATTGGCCAGGAGTTGATAACTGTTGAGACTGGTGATGTGTATGCAGGGGGGATCATTGCATTGTTTTACTTTTGTCCATATTTGGAATTTTTATAAATAGTTAAAATAAAAAATATTGAATCGGGCCAAACTGTTTTGACAACATCTTCAAAACTCATTGTCATGGAGGTTTTAACCACAAATCATATAAAATTTCAGTAATATATTTCATACAAAAAATAATAATAATCACAATGAAACCAGGAAAAGAATAAGATTCACTGAATCTCAAAATCCTAAACCAGGATACCACCTTTTCTTCAAAAGCCCATGAGAACACTGTGACCCAATTCTCGGTGTTTCAGTTGCTTTCTGGCACTACTGTTCCCCAAACTGCTGAGGCTTCAGGAAGTTTACACAAGAAACTGCCTTAGCAAGCAATGATCCCAATTAGAAGAGGAATGCAGTCAGTTGTAACTGGTTATAAATATTTTTACATCTGTTTAAAATCTGCCATTCTGGATATGCTTTACTTATCGTCTGGGTGAACACCGGTCAATACAATAATGACAGTCAAACCAATTGCTTTATAGTCCAAAAAGCAAATGGTCTGATTTACTTTCAGTATACCCAGGAGACGGGATCTGAAATTTTCTACCACAATCTAAAATTCAGTATGTTAGAGGTTTTTAAAATTTAATTTTAACAAATTAAAAAAAAAAAAGAATTTCATTTAAAAATTATTTTCAACTGACTTGACTGGGATTTTCCTCATATGTAAAAGGACAGTCTATCAGTCCTTTTGCAGTTCTTGAACTGATTGGCTTAAATGGAACACAAGATTTTCCTACTGTGACTTTAATTAGATACAATCAATTAAGTTTCAAGAAGGTATGAAATAAGACTTAGGCCTGATATAAAAGTGAACACAGCATCGCCTCCCCACATTAGCTTTGGCCAATAAAAACAAGATCAACTCTTAAAAAAAAGAAAAAGGAAGAAACAAGTCAGCTTAGGTCTGGGGAAAACCCTCCGGTGGCTTTCTATCTCACTGAATAAATGCCAAAGTCCTCATCATCACCCATCACTTTTCATGACCCGAGGGCCAAGGTACGCATCCTGTGGGCACAGGCCACACTGACACATGGATTACAGGGATGGACATGCAGGCACACTCCTGCCTGAGGGCAATGTGCTTTCCTTAGAGATGCAAATGGCCAGCTCCTGCCCCTCTTGACCTGAGGGTCACCTTCCCAGGGAGGCTTCCTTGGCCACCCCATCTGACACTGTGTGTACGTACACGCATATATGTACACACACATTTTCACCAGGTTTTCTTCCTCTTTCCCAGCTGTATTTTTCTCCAAACCTTGTTTTTCTCCTATTGACCTTAATTTATTGTCATCTCCTCCACTCAAATGCAAGGTTCATGAGAACAGGGATTTTTGTCTTAGAGCAAGGATTTTAAAGTTTTCTTTAATGCTGTGTCCTTAATGCTTCAACAGTTTCTGGCCCATAGGAGGTGCTCAACAATTTATTTTGAAAGAACAAAATACCTAAATTACAAAATAATTTATCTTTTACATAATATCCCCTTAGTGAATTAAAAATTATCATTATACAACTGCTTTAGAAATGTGTATAAAGTAATAACCAGCCTTTCACCTCACCACAATAAAGACCCTAATTATGCTAAGTCATTTTGCGCATGATACAAATGACCAACACACGCAACACTGAAAAGTTTCTGAAAATCCCAAGTGGATGAGACGCTAACAGCTTTTATTTGACAGTACTTTACCAGCCCTTTCTTTCCAGCACCCCTTGAAAGTGAACCCAGTTAGAATGGAGAGTCCTTTAATAAACAGTATTCACTGCACGCAGCTTGCTAGTGTGGCCCATGCATCTTACAGTCCACAGATCCCAGATGAACCAAGGGCAGGACCCAGATTCTTTCTTTTCTTTTTCCATCTTCCACGATAGTGGTTCTCCAAGTGTGGTCCCCATCAGTTGAGGACTGGTAGAAATCTGTGTTCTGGGCTCCACTCCCTGAGTCAGAAACTCTGGGGGTGGAGCCCAATAATTCGTCACTCACAAGCTCCCTGATGAAGACTGGAATGTAGCCAGGGTGCCACAGTTCTACCATTAATACCCCAAACCTAAGAAACTTGATCATCACTCATAATAGTGATGTATGTTAGTAAGAGTCCAACTTCTCTCTTAGAGGGAAGCTTCTTCCCATTGTCATAATCTTTCTTCATTAGCAGAGACTCCGAATGAGTCAGCAAGGAGGGGGCGTGTGGGTGAAAATATTTAATACTTGCATTTTAGAGAATCACCACTTACCACATTTATAATACAAACTACAGGAAGAGTATGAGAAGCTTTAACTTATCGAAAAAGGGAATGGGTAAACAGTATAGATGTAGTAAAGGTGAGAGCCAGAGTAGCTTTAAATATCAGATTTTTAAAAAACAATCTCTATATTTTCTGGTATTATCTTGGCTTTAAATGATTAAGATGGATCAATCGAATCTAACTACAGATCTTACGCTAAAGGCTAATGATTTTCTAGCTTTTTTATTTTTCTGGTTATAAGGACACTGAATATGGTTTACTTACTGGTAATGGCAATCACAGGACAAAGTCTGACACACCAATGAAAAGCCTGTAAAAATCTTAAACTTAACTCTTGACTCTAAAATCTTATGAAGGTGGCTCACACAGAAGGAATAAAAACTGCTGATGACCCACAAAGGATTAGCTGCTCAGCTTCCGCCCAGTTTCTGAGATAAGGGGTGCAGAGAGGCAGGTGAAATTACAAATGTATTTAGGAAGCAGCAAATGTTAAGACTTTCAGGTTTTAGTTATTTTTAAAAGTTAAAAAAAAAAACAAACCCCAACTTTTTCTCCTTTGGAAGAAGTATGAAAATACAGTGCTTAAGGAAGTAAAATAAATTTCTAAGTTTCTATGTGTAATACTGAATGCATTTTTCTATCAACATGCCACTAATTATAAGCATTAATTAAAAACCTTTTTTCATCGTAGTGTAATTCAAAACAAATTAACAGAAGGTGGGTAAGTTTGGGAATTTGCTTCAGAGGACTGGTTAATTTTGACAGTAAGTTTTAAATTTAAAAAATGAACTTGTGTCTTTCTTATTACAAAAACAATAAACATTCATTACTCAAAATCGTGAGAATACAAAACAGGATAAAAGATAGAAAAGAGGTTGCTAAGACAGACAGCTACTATTAACATACAAATCGACATTTTCAAGCCAGCTTCTGTGAATCTGCATTAGAAAACACATTTAAATTGGCGTTTAGTACATTTTAAGTAGCTCATTAGTTTCTGATTATCAGTTGAGGCAAGGATCCAAATCTTAGCCTGACTTCCAGGATAAGAGAGGCACACAGAAGCTACTGGAATGTCTGCTAAATTCAGTATCTGGGACCCTATGAGATAGACTGGACTTGTAGACTGTCAAGATGTACTATGTATTTTAAAACTGACTGACGTGGTAAGGAAAGGGTTAAAATTCATTCAATAAAGTAAAGAAAAAAAAAGACATTTCAAGTCTGAAAGCCCTGCTGGCTTGAGAAGGTAAGGCAGAAGGGCCCGTGCCCTGCGGAGAGCCCTGGCCGGTGGGAGAGCCCGTGCCCTGCGGGAGAGCTCACACTCCTCTAGGGCACTACGAATGGGGTGCCGTGCTCTTTTAGGGCAAGGACAAGGCCTTTCAGGTGACATCGCATCCTGGAGCAGAGGACCTGGCACTGAGCTCATTCAGAGTTCAAATGACGACTCAGTGAATGATGACAGGTAACAACTCCCAGAATAAAACTGCCTTGTCCACTCTCATTAACTTAGCCCTAAAGTTACACTGACTTACTGAACCACCACCACAAACAGGTGACGTCAGGATCCTGTCTCTGCAGGTAATACTACTACTATATGACTCAATTTTCAGATGCTAAAAATAGCTTAGAAGAATTGAGTCATACTGAAAAACGTCCTTAAGCACTATATATACAATGCCTAAAAATGAATAAATGGGCTAAATCTGTCATGTGCTTTTAATAGTCAAAACGGAGGCGGGGTGAGAAAAGAAGCACCAATTGGAAAGCGAGATGTCACAGTCTGTTATTCTGATTGCTTGATTTAATGTTTGGTTTCAACTAAAATGTTTAACAGCTTTGTTTCATCACTTTTTCCCTCCAAAGAATAGCTTCACAATTTGTGTGCACGTATCCCATTCCTTCACTTCAGTCTGTTACAGAGATGCTCTGACTTGGATTCTGTTTAGCAAACAGAGCAGGCCCTAAGCATCACCAGACTGAAACACTTAAGTGCTGAACGAAACAGTAAAAGCACAAGGAACACCTTTTTTAAAAACACATTGCCATGCCAGCACAAAAGGAAAGGACCCAGACCCCAGGTTCCTAAGCAGTGGTTCGCGTACCCGCCGGGGGTACACGCCGGGCCGTTCAGGGGCACATGAAAAATAATCAGTAATGGTGAAAAAACAAGTAAAAAAAATTGCAAAACATTAGTTATGGAACCATAAATGTTAAGTCTGCATCACCTTCAATGGAGACACTTCAACATTAGATCACATTCATGAACGAGGATGGGTGAGGGTGCAAACTGTTCCCCCAAACCGTTCTACCAGTCGTTATGTGCAGTCTCAGAAGAATCCCTTTGCAACGTTTCTGGAACTTCCCCAAACATGTAAATGCATCCATAGCCAGACTGTTTGATCAGTTTAGTTACTGACCGAGCAAAATAAGGGCATTGTCTTCAATCGCACTTAACTTTTCAAGTAGTTTTTTTTAATTTAATGTTTAATACGTGACCATCATTATCAACATTTAGCTGTTATGAATATTGTAAAATTAAATCTGTGGTTTGTCCTTTTAGTGCAGTAATTTTTCTTTCCTAACTTATGACCTCATTTCCACTATTTTACATTAAGATAGGCACTGAACAGAAGCGTCAATACTTAAAAACTGCTGTTTTAAAAACAAAGGGTACAATTTATAGAAATGGGCTTAAAAGGGGTACACCAGTGGAAACAGTTTGGGAATCACTGATCTACAGAGACATCACAGAGGAAGAGAGCAGAAAACTTGGGGAAAAGACATGTGCCTGAGACAGGATTCCACTCCAGGAATCTCCCCCAAACCCCAGAGACCCTGACTTCCGTCTGTGCTCTGCAGGCTGGACTGGGGGAGGGGAGGGCTCCTGTAGTGAGCTAGAAGCGGGGATCCAAAAGGACCTCAGCATAGGGGTAGAAGAGAAGAACCTGTCGTGCAAAAGGGAACATCCAGGAAACTTATCATCAACACAGAGAAGGGGGATAGAAAAACTCCCAAGATCTGAGCTCCACATTGATGCTACCTGGTGTGGCCAGAAAAACATTAAGCCAGAAATTCGAGTGACCCCAAGGATGCGGTGTCTGCAGCGATGTAGTGGCCCCAGAAGACTGGCATGAGCAAAGACAAATTCTCTCTGGAGGACTATAACTTCAATTTTGGTATCAAAATTCTCGCAGATGAAGTTCCAAGAAAAATGAACTCACAGAAAAAAATAAAAACACAAGAAAATAAGGCACCATGAGTGAGAATGAGCAGAAATAGATGTCTGAATTAGACTTCAGATGTCAAAACAGACACAAACTATGAATGTTTATTACACTTAAGCTTAAAAAAATGAGGAAAGTGTATAAGACCATAAAGAATGACCAAGCAGATCTGAAATAGAACCAAATATAATTTCTAAAAATAGGATATAATTTAAAAAGATACGGACAAAAGAGCAGATCAGGCCCAACTCAAACAGAATAGTGAACTAAAGGTAAGAGCCAAAGAAATTATCCAGAATGCAGCACAAAGAAAACATGGCAGGTTGAGTTAGGAAGTCAGATGTGTTGGACCTTTTCATGCTATAATTAGAGTTCCAGAAAGAGACAACGGGGAAGAGACAACATTCATGAATAATCGCTGGGCACTTTCTATAGCTGTACTCCCCTGTACAGTAGCCATTGACCACATGTGGCTATTTAAATTGAAATTAAAAACAGTTCCTCAGTCATACCTCATTTCAAATTCATGTTAGCCACAGCTGGCAGGTGACAATGTGGGACTGCACAGGTATAGAACATTTATATCACAGAAGGTTCTACTGAACTGCACTGTTGTAGAGGCACCCATTAAATCCCAAACCACGTCAATAAAATCCACACATGGACATGCCACAGTGAAAATGTGAAGTGCTGAGGACACAGAGGTCTTAAAATCGGACAGAGGGAAGAGTCAGACCGTCTGTACAGGATGGCTAACTTCTTAGCGCCAGAAAACAGGAGTAACAGCTTCAGAGATGCTGGGAGAAAATACTGTCAACCTGGAACTCTGTATCTAGGAAGCTATTTTTCAAGAATAGGGAAAAATACACTTTCACACAGAAGGCATTTACCAAGAACAAATCTTCCCTGATGAAAATGCCAAAGAATTCATTTTAGGCAGAAGGAAAGCTATCCCAGAAAGGACTGGAATGTAAGGAATGGTAGTAAGCAAAGGTGCAGTAAAGTGTGATGAAATCCAAATAAACATTAATTGTATAAAAAATAAAAATACTGTCTAACGTGCAGTGGAAAAGAGAAAATTCACATACTGGGCGAAAATGGACTATCCTGGAGGAGATGCTTGGAGTTAAGAATCCAAAGGTCTCTCTTACCAGTAAGAGAGGGGTGATGAAGTGACAGTCAGGACACAGGTGACCCTGAACCAAGGGGAGATCAGGAATGCTTTCCGGAGGAAGCGATGCTTTGCGTGGAGACAGTGCGTAAAAAGAAGGTCAGAGACCAGCATCCCAGAAAAGGAACAGCCTATGCCAAGTCCCAAAGTGTTAGGAGGACCATCGGAGTAAAACCATAATCTCCACATGGTCAACATACAAACAGGGTGCGGTAGAGAACTGAGAAAATTTTATGCTGTCTAACCTGTGCCTTCTTAAATAAGAAATTGGTTTATCTTTCTACTGTCACAGAATTTTTGACTACACAAAAACTGTCAAAATATTCTATTTATTCAGACACTTTAAAAATATTACTGGTATACAAAATTGAATGGTTAGCATTTTCCACGTTATTTTTTAAAAAGCTATCAAAACCAACTTTGATCTTTAAAGCTCTTTAGAAAGATGTTTCTATTCTTTGCTTCAGATGAAGAGACTTCTGCTCAGGAGAGACCACAAACTATGCCTCCTGAGTTGTTCTTACTAATGTTTATCATGCAACAGCAGTCCTGAGCAAGCAGTTCACTCATTTACTAGCAGTATTTCACATTCCACATCCACTTGTACCAGACAAGCAGTATAACACAAATTCATAACCTTAGACTTTGAAGCTAGAAAAAGAAGTTGTTTATTTTTTGTTTGTTTTAAAGCACTGGGGACTCCTAATATCTTGTTATAATGGTTATTCCTAAAAGCGACTAACTCTGTAGGCACAGAAGGACCCAAATTAGTCACCAAACATTAAGTGACACTCGGAAATTACAGCTAAATTATATAGCAATGGATTAATTTCCACTAACAATTTTCTTCATGTACCTTTTGATATATTATGGGTAAAACAAAATTTCCTTCCCAAGGTTTAATAAATAAAATTTAATTTACTCTTAAATTCACCATATGATTGTGTCTAAATACAACCTGCTAAGACTTCTAACAGAAGTAAAATTTTACACACTCCTATTAGCCTTTCCTTGTATTTCTTAAATGAGACTTGACTGGAGTCAGTGACACAGACACTTAAAACTGAATTCAACTTTCTACTGAGTAAGGATTAGAATCAGACCAGATAATCCCTTTAAAATGTGCAGTTACTGATTAACCTTCTTTGGCCGTGAAGAATTGACCAATTCAGGTTTTTCTTCTAAAAGATCATTTCTACTGTGAGTATACCAGAGGAGTACCTTCAAGAAAGCATGTAAGAACACATGAGAAAATCATACCTAAGAGAACTAAAGCCATTCTCTGGTAAATTCGAAGGAAATCCTACCTAAAATGTCCAGATACTGCTTTTATCTGTCAGCACTTAAATGCTTACAGCAAGAGCTTGAGTGCCCAATGAGTCTTAAATTTTATAAAAAGATGTTATTAGTTACTAAAAGTACATGCTCCCCACCTATCCGGTTAAAGAAACGGAAGGGAAAAACCCAAACTACTCAGATATTAGAAGGGAAACAGCAAGTATAATTTTCTCTAGGAACAATTAAAATGAGACTCTGGTTTGATACAGAATCACAGGAAGTAGGAAAACCAGAAAACTGAGGACAGGTCCTCTTTTAATGAGTCTTTCTTTGCTCTTCCTTAAAAAAAAAAAAGAAAAAAGAAAAACGGAAGTAGTTTATCATTATGTAAACATGGAAATAAGTCCCATGTGGCAAACTGATCAGAAAGGTAACAGAAACAAAGCCCACGTTACTGGAATTTGCCTTCAGAGGAGTGCAGATAACCAAGTCAGAAGTGCTGACACATGCCTTAAGGCTCCCGTTTAGTAAGGACATGAGCAATTCAAGGTTATTAAGGGAACCACTGTCCTTTTTGATTTTATGGAAAAACTAAGTTCAGGTGTAATTATCAAATCAATTTTTCATCATGCACACCCACACTAGTTGCTAAACTTGGTCATACTTGAAGGTAACATGCATTAAGAGATCAGAGTGTGAAATACCACAGAACTGACCACCACTGAATTAGACAGCTACCACAAAAAGATTTTAAGGTTGCAAGATGAGTGTAAAATAAGTGTAATTGGTCATTTCTGTAATGTTTGGCAACAAACCTCAAAATCAAATTTCCTTAGACATCCTTAGCTTGAGTTCAGTTTTGTTTTTAAAAAGAGCAACACAAAATTATATACGTTAAAAAGGTAGCAAGTTCTATTACATCTTATAAAACCAAGACAGAGCATAGCCAATAATATATTAATAAAAAAGTAATTATTTCAGTAACAGCAGGCAACAGGTTCCCTGGAGAAGAATATCCATTAAAACAAACAAACAAAATAACACTACATCTAGAAAGATTCAGAGCACAAAATTTAACAGTCTGAAACATACCAGACAATCGGCTCTTTCAAAGGGTTTTTCACATTTCTATCACTTTCCTAAGATCTCTCTACCAAAACCAAAACTAAACAACAAAATGCATGGTTTTCACCAACCCAAAAGAAGCTTAGAGATTTCAAACATTAATATGGAAAAGGGCGCTGATACTGATCAGTACAAACAACTATTTGCAAAAGTCAATCCATTCCTCAAACCACATGACTAGCTCCTGAGGGTGCGGGGGGGGGGGGTGTCTCCCACCTCATTCAGTGGTCGAAGCTTTCCTACTTTCCATCAATAACTAAGAAAAACACCCCAGGAAAGGGAGCGGTGGAGGGTGACTCCAGCAGCAGACACTGGTAGCAAAGGGTGACTGCTAATTCTACGAAAAACACCCTAAAATAAGCAAAGCACCACTCCTGGCCAATTACCAAGCACAAGTCAAAGTTCCACCACGTAAGTCGGGCCTGGGCCTTTTTCAAGCAAACGCGTTACTGAAAACACAGTCATTTCCCTCTTCGCATTTTATTCACCATTCAAACTAAAAAGATAGCAAAACAAAAGAAAAAGAGAAAAAAAAAAAAAAAACAAAGATGAAGGAAGTGGAAGCGCGGGGCGTTCAATTTGCGTTTTCCCTCTCCAGGAGCTTGCCGGCCTGAATTTAAAACGCCGGGTCCCCACCGGCGGGGGTCGGGTCCCCCCCGCCAAACCGGCTGGCGTGCTGGGGGCCCACCACGCTCAGGCAGAGGGAGGGAACGCTCCTCTCCGCGGCGGCCGGATGTGCGGGGGCGATAGGGAGTGGACACCACTCGGGACATTGTCAGGGCCCCCCGGTGGCCGGGGCGGCTCCTCGGAGCCTGCTGGGGGCTGCGGGAACTTTCCCTCCCTCGGGCCCGGCCGTAGCCCACATTCAGAGGCAAACTTTGTAGGCGGCACGGGTCACGTCTGGGGTCTCGCCGGAGACCCTCCCGCGCCTCCGGCGGACCCCCCCCCCCCCGAACGCCCTCGCCTTGCGAGCCGGCCCTCCAGCCCCGGGCCCGGACCCGGCTCGCAACGCCGCAGGGCCGGGGGGCCGCCGGGGCCTGCGCCGCGCGCCCCTCACCTTGGTGGCCATGGCTGGTGGATCCCCGGCCCAGGACGGCCGGCTCCTCTCCCGCGCCGCGCTGTCGGCCCTAGGCGGGCAGGCGAGGGTGAGGGCGGGTGCAGCTGGGCCCCGGCGCGGCGTCGGCGTCGGCGGCAGCTCCGCCTCGGCCCCGAGTCAGGGCGCTCGGCGACTCCGGCCGCCGCCCGCTCCTCCAGTTCCTGAAACTCCCCGGCTGCGCGGCCCCCGCCCCCGCCGGCGAGCCTCCCATTTACCGCGGCGTGCGCGGCGCGGCCGGCGGAAGCGCGCCCGGTGCCCTCGGCCAGCCCGGCCGCCTCGCCCACTTTCCGCCCCCGCCCGGAGCCGCCGCCTCGGCCGCGCGGCCACCCGGTGCCCTTTGTTCCACCGCTCGGGGCCGCGTCCCGGAGTCGCCGCCGGAGTCGGGGTCGGCGCCCCTCCTGGCCGCCCGCGGGGACGGGGACGGGAACGGGGTGTGAGGGCGCCCCGCGGAGAGCGCGCTGCCGGGGAGCCGGGACCCCACTGGCACCACCGGGCGCGGCGACTCAAGTTCGGCCGCGTGCGGCGCGAGGCTGCGGGGATGAGGCTGCGCCCCCCTCGCCGGGCACGGGTGACCGATGGGGATCTGTGACCCGGGTCGGGAGCGCGGTTGGGCCGGCTGTGCCCCGGGCCGAGTGAAATGGGTGCCAGATAAACAGCCGGGCCTGAGCGGAGCAATGGCTCCCCGGTCCGACCGGCCCTTCCAGGAGCTTCTGCTTCAAGCCTGGGCTTCCGATCCTGGCTGGAGCTTCTGGGCCCCGACGCTGGGGGAGTCCATTCTGAGATGTAACCTTCTGGACTTTGGATAAATTTTAAAATGACGCAGGGCCCCAGAGGTTGGGGGAAGCCACAACGTATTCCTGAAATGAGGTCTGAAATTTTTTATATATATATTTGTTGTCAAAATGTCTTTTTTTTCCCCTTCAGAATTGGACATACGGGTTTTATTTATAAATGAATGCCTTAAACTGAGCAGTAAGATTTTCACTTAAGTACGGAAGACATGACTGGAAGATCTTAGTTGGTATACGAGGGGCTGTCGGAGAACATCGACCCTGAAGGCCTCCAGTTTTCCTAGTACGAGGCTGGATACGCCCCGAACAGCCCTCGTTTATCGGTCCAGTACATTTTGTTCTTCATTATCAGAAATATATATGTTAAAAGAGGCAACTATCAAGTCACTTTTATTAGGCTAGAAGAACAGTATTTAGAGTTAATGTCAAATTTGTGACCTCTCGAAAATATCCTTTGACCTCCAGAGATTCCACGAGTTAAAGTCAAACATGGAGTTCAAAACGGATTTGGTGTTACAGAATTTTCTGTACATTTTTTGGTTGCTGAGTTCATGGCTAAAGCTATAGTCATAATATTCGTAATATCAGTTGCTTAAGTAAAAGGAAAGCTGGAAATTAACATTCACAGCCTGCATACTATGTAGTAGTAGGCTTTCACATGACTTAATCTTATTTAACCCTAATAAGAAACCTTTGAGAAAGTCATTACTGTCCTCTGTTTACAGACGTAAAGAAGTCAGGCTTACTTAAATAACTTCGCTGATTTGGTAATATCAAAATTGAAAAGGACCATAACCTTGGGCCTAGCGCTCTACTTCTAGCAATGTATCCTGCTGTCCAATTTGCACAAGTGAACAAAGATGTTCAGTAAAGCATTGTTCTATACTAACCCCAAACAGAAAGCCATGTACGAGTATGTGTTTGTAAATACAACTGTTTCAATGTGGTATATCCATACAAATGGAATTCTGGAAAGCCTGTCAGAAAATAGTAATATTTTAGGAGACATTAATAAAAGTGAAAAGAACATTATGTATAAAACAGATGAAAATACCTTGTATATACCTAGGAAATTCCTGAAGATTCATTAGATGCCATTGTTGGAATTTTTGAAAAAAATTATTACCTTATTTTAAAAATGAGTTTCCATTTTAATAAACAACTAAATAAATATCTTGACTAAGAGCATATACTAGTATATGGAAAAGCCAGAATTTGAACTCGGGTAATAAGTAATAAATTTTCCATATTCTTTTAAATTTGAAAGCTGGGCTCAGCTCCCTGCAGCAGTTAAGAATGCATGTTTTGTTAGGGAGGTACAAATTCAGGGTCCTCTCTGTGACCTCTGCTTTTCAGCAGGCTCAGTTGACACTGACGGGGATCTTTGTTATTGCTCAGAGTGCTATTGGGACAGTTGTGCTCTGGGCTGAGTGAAATGAACGCTAGATAAACAGCCAGGACCAAGTGGAGCAATGAATGGCTCCCTGGTCCGACTGGCCCTTCCAAGAGGTTTTGCTTCAAGCCTGAGGTTCCCACCAATCATCCCGGCATCTGACACCAAGAAAGCAAGAAGACTAGAGTCCAAGCTTTTCCTGTTTGAACAATTTCTGTGGTCATGGTTTCATTTTTAGAAGTAACCATGGAGACACCAAACTCATGATGGCCCATGCAAATCAAACATGAAATAAAAATGAAATCACTACCTGTATTATTGAGATAGTAAAAACACCACGGCATTGTTTCATAGTGTCCAGGAGTGCAGTGAGTAATGTAATCCTCAGCTGAGCCCCATCTCCGGCTCCATCTAATATTACTACCCTCCTGGAGCCACACTGACCTCTCACCGCTTCCCCACGCCTGAGCATCATACTCTGGTCCAAGGAGAGTAACCAGGACCAGCTTCTGGGCCGTGTGACCTGTGTATTCCTACAGAGCTCAGTGCTTAGATGGACTCCCACACCCACTTCAATGCTTCCCTTTCACCAACTTCCAGTTCTTAATAGGACCTCACATTTTCATTTCACTTCACTGGGACCTTGCCAATTACACTACTTGTGTTGTTGCTTTGTCTGAAATAACCCCCCACCCCATTGTCCGACCATTCACTTCCCACCATGCCCACATGCTAGCTAACCTGAGCTCCCCTGAAGTGTCACAGAGATTAGAATTCCTCAGGGAAATCTTCCCTGCCCCGTCTCAGTCAAGTTTTGATAGAAGGTCGCATAGTACTGGTTTCCTTGCCTTTGGAAATTTATCTCAGTTTGTAATTCATTAGAGTGACCAATGGCCTGCCTCTCCCATCAGACAGTAAGTTAAGGAGCGGAGGTTTTGTACCCGTATCTCACACCTGCCCCTTAGCACCACTGAAGGGGACCAGTTTTGCCACTGAAAAAAATGTGCCTCTTGGGATATTGATTTTAAGCTGGTTATGAGGAAACAAGACTTAAAGAGATCCATTGAGATGGACAGGCCTGCTCCAGGAAGGGAGTCATAACTTACTCATCTTAGTATGGTACCTAGAAAGGCTTGGAGCACGGGCCTGATAACTAGACTCTCCTGCTTCGTGTCCCCTTGGTTCTGGGTAGGCTAGCAGGGATTTGCCTGTCATGTCTTGCCCTCTTCCTCAGCTACCTATAAGTGGCCCCTTTCCTTTGAAATCCCAGATCCCTGCTTTCCTCTCCTTTGTCCCCACTGACATATAAACCACAACAGCCCGATGCATTTCCGGTCTCATCCTATGACACCTCGGAATGTACAACCGTAATAAACTTTGTACATTTTCTCTGGTTAATCTGTCTCTGTTAATTTGATTATTATGCCAGCTAGAAGAACTTAGAAGATCCTTTGGGAGGCAAAGGTTTTTTCTTAGTCCCCACACACCAAGCTCAGAGTAAGCCCCCACTAATTGAATGAATGAATAAATGAATGATGGGTTGCAAATAACAAATGAAGCAATGCAGCATTTGCTTGAGTCTACTTTCAAGCAACTCATAGGACTCTGTGGAACATGTTTGAAAACCACTGTATCATTACCTAAATTAATGTAAACATTATACAGTACAAATTTCCTGCAACTTTTATTACTCAATATATCTTGTTTTTAAAAATACTTCTCAGAAGTATTAATGAAGCAATGTTGATTTTAACTGGTGTATATGAAAATAAAACTGCTAAGTTTTAGCAGCAGTTACTGGAGAGATAAGTCATTATTAAAATGCAATAGATAAAGATTTTAATTATGTTCAAGGTGGTACTCTTAGATACTCTGGTGTGACTTATTATTGAAGAGCACATCCCTTACGTACTTTTTAGTTATTGGTTGGCATTGGTTTGTCTGGATGTTCTTACCAAGTACATGGAATGATAAAATGCCAATCCGCACATTTATCGGTGTAGAAACAAGACCAGGGTAGTTAAATGACTTACCATGGACCCAAATGGGGCCCGAGAGGGACAAGAGCCCACTTCTCTTATCGTAAGTCCCCAGAACATATCGTCTTGAACTAAAAATATTTTAGGTATGAGGTTTGAAGGGAGTTCTGTGAAGGTCAGGACAGTCACTGCAGCAGAGTGAAGTGCTGGGTCTCTGACCCCATCTATTCTGGCCTAGGTTGGTTCTGCGGCCTTCAGGCTAACAACTGCTGCTAGATATATGCCAATCATTCAGAGGAATTCTGCTTGGGGCTTCAGTTTTTCAAGGAACAGCCTCTTGCTGGAAGGTGCCTCTCCCGAGGAGGTGGGGGAAATGTGCACCAAAATAATGATAGTTTACCAAACATTTGCAGGAGTCGCAAGACCGGACCCAGATCAGCCAGAGTCAACAGACTGGGAACAGATGGAGAGATTTCCCAGTCTTCCTCAGACCCCTGCTGGTGCCCAGATGTCTGTGGTCATCCCTCACCTCTGGCCCCTCCCATTTGCCTTTCCTTTGACTTACAAGAAGCCTGAGCTCTGTACTTTCTTAAGATGGATTTGAAGATTAGAATCCCCATCTTCTCCAGTGATACCTTCTGGATCCATAAACCTCTCCTTACTCCAGGCTCTTTGGAGTTTTGGCTTTTTGAAGCATCGGGCACATGGCCGTTTGGACTGGTAACCTCATTGCTAGGAACGGGTCAAGGACTCCTGTCCTGACCTGTGTAGGAGCCACCCACCCACTCTAGAAAAACAGCAGAAGCATGACATCCCTTCACCTTCTCTCCAGTGCAGCAGTGGCTTCTCCCAAACTCGAAAGCTGACTTCACTCAGGATAATCAGAAGAGCCCTGGGAAGTCGGGAAGTGAGCGGTTTCACCCTCTGATTCCAGTTGATCACCTACTCACCCCTCTCTCTTTCCTTCCATCCACCTCCTTCCCTTGCAGGCCTCCTCCGAGGGGGTGCCTCCTGTGGGCTGTCCTCAGAACCCAGCTCTTCTCCCTGCAACCCGAGTGTCCCTTACTCCCACCGGTGAGAACACGACTGATTCGCTAGGGAATTGGATTTGCATTCGCAGACTGCTTTTGGTTAAAACTAGCTTTTAAAGGAAAAAAAATAGACCTGTAGCCAGAACAAAGAGCTGTTCGGTTCAGGCTTTGCTCTCTTTTTGTCATGCCAGGGAGAGGGGGTGACAAGGATTCCCAGGAAGCCTGTGCTAATGGCACAGCTGGTGGCGATACGCATGGCCATTAACTCTTGCCCTGGGTTTGTTCAGTAACAGTCAGGTGTTATGACTATCCACTTATGACATCTTAACTGCAGAAATGAATAATAACTTCATCATTGTAAACTCTAGCCCCACACACATTTTTTTCACATGGAAGTGATAGTTTTTCCATAATAGCCATAATAGTTCAGCAAAACCCAAGCCCATCCCATGTCCCTTCTCTGGGCTCCCCTTCTCTCTTCCTGAGGGGCACAGACTTTCCCGTCGACCGAGCTGGATCCTGTTACTTACAACCCATGTAACCTTCCTCGTCCTTGGTTTCCTGAACTACAAAATAGGGAAAATACTAACAATAATACCCATCTCCTGGGTTTGGTGTGTGGGTTAAACCAGATGATGAGCTCCAGGGTCTTAGCATGATGTTTGGTACATAATAATCACTCAGTAATTTTTATTTATAATTCTGCTTATTCCTTTCTCTTGTCCAGATGAGATTGTCCTTACGTTCCGATGGCTCAGATCCCAACTGAGTGCTAGGTTAACTGACGTGAAACTTAGGTGGGAATATGAAACTATGAAACGTCATGTGGACTGGGATGACGACGTGAAGTGGTGGCCCACGGGGTAAGGTGAAGAGTAGAGACCCCCAGAGTCAGCCTGGGTCTGGCATAAGGGTACATTTTTTTTTCTGTCACTTTGTGAGTTAAAGGAGGTTAAAGTGAACCTCAGGGGTGGCCCTGAAAATAAACAGCAGAAAGGGGTGTGAGCAGTGGCTTTCCACTCCAGTAAATGTGTTAAGTCCTCACCTTGTACCAGGCACTGTTGTAGGTGTTGGAGATAAAAGTGCCTGAGCACTTAGAATCTGCAGCGTGTAGGGGAAGGAAATAAATGACAATTGCATGTGTGACACGCCGGGTGCTCTAGCAAGTACGCTGATGGAAATTCAAGCAGGGCAAGGGGTTTAGAGAAATGGAAAAGGTTATTCATACAGAAGGCTGTCCCTTGGTGTTCAGCTAGCCAATGATGTGTATAATATAAAAGTGGATGGGTTTTTGTTTGTTTTGGTTGGTTGGCTAACTGGTTGGCTTTAGTTTTGGTTCCATTTTGACTAAGTTACTTCTCTCTCTACACTGTCTGGGAGACACGATCCATGTAGAATAATGAGAAGTGGTATCCAGAGCTGGAGATTTAGCTGGACCCTGACTGCTGGGATCTGAGCAGGCAGGAAGGGACACGGGTAATGGCAGGAAGAGCTCGGGGTTGGGGAGGCTGCATCGATGGCAGAGGTGGCATTGGCAGGTAGGATTAGGCCACAGGCAGGATGGTGTGCTCCTGGCTCTGTACTGGCCCTTTGCTCAGTTGGGGTAGCCCTGACTGCCAGAAGGAAGGCTGGGATAGGATACTGAGAACAGGGCAGTCATGGTAAGATAGCCAACTATCTAGCTCTTAGTCTTCAGGACCCCTAATGTCCCCTAAAACTTTACATCCTAGGACACTGCTTTGATCCCCTGACCTGTGATGGGCAGTGATGTGACTTCTCAGAAACATATTTACAGACACCATTGGGCACAAAGAAGCCAATAATATTGAAAGTAGGAATAGCTGGGTAGCAAAGGACATTTTGTTAGCTCCTATGTCACTGCTCAAGTCACAGGCTATAGAGGGTTACTTTTAAAGCTAAAAGTCTCATCTCACACACCAGCACACACAAACACACGCTATTCCTCCTGCATGGATGGCGATTCTAATGACAGTGCTTGCTCACCACAAGTACAGGATGTCGGCTGCTACCCGCAGGATTTGTTGCTGGGCACATGACACACGACCGACAGCCTCCGCCCCGTGCTGAATGGTGAGCACGTGGCTCTGGGGCCGGGCTGGACTTGGTGTGACGCTCGTTTCGGCCGCTTACTACCTGTGTGATTTAATCTCCATCCTCAGTTTTCTCATTTCTAGTGATACCGCCCTGAGGTTTGTTTATGGGATTTAGCAAGACCACCTTTAGCTGGAGTAGCATGCTGTCCTAAGAGAGCTTAATAGTTGTCAGTAACTGTCCACTTGGTGGGCTTTGCTCTGGTACCAATTTCTCACTGTGGTTCTCAGATCTACAACAAATGTCCTCAGCTGCACTCTCACCATGATTATAACTCATTTATTAGTCATATCCAGAACCTATATAGGCTCACTCCTGAGCTTGCTTTCTTCTACTCCTTTCCAGTCTTCCCTCTCTTTTTTCAGTATTCTCTTTCTTCATCGTCACTGTGTTTCATTTCAGTCACTTGATATATTTAATCTCTTCTCAATGTGTCTAGCTTCTCTAGTTTCTCAGAATTTTCACAGTTTTTCTGTTTAAGATCATTAAACCTTTGATTAAGTCAGGAAATGTCAAAATGCAAAATATTCTTTTAAGTAAATAAATGCATAGAAATTCACAGTTCTTATAAACATAAGCTCTGCATTAGTTTCAAAACAGGTAACAGGTTTAATGTTCTACTTTTTTGAAACAGAGAAATTCCAAGTTTAATTTTTTTGGAGTATTAAATAACTATTTAGAAACACATAGGATTCCTACAAACAGTTACTGTCTCCCAGTTACCTGTCCATGTCAATATTTGTAATGGTGTGATTTTCAGGTGGCAGTTGTTAGGTCATTGGCACACAAGAGGCTTGGCACACAGCAGGTGTTCCAGAAGCAGTGGCTGTTATTAGGCCTCGTTTGATCTATTAGCTACTTCTTATTTCATTCACAAATCATTTTCTGAGAGGCTATAATGTGCAAAGAACTATGGTAGAAAAGCATAGAGTCATGAAGAATGCATTTGGTGCTCCCCTAGAATGTGAAGTAGCAGAAGGGAAATAAGATGTCCGTCCTGGCACCGCAGTCAGAGGCCCTAAGACAGTCCCAGCTGACCATTTGCTCTTACTCACCAACTCTCCCCTGATCTTCCTGCGTACAAAACTCTGATGCTATTGCCATGAGAACCACTGGGAGAAACACCTGTGTTTTAGAGAACCTGTGGTTTCAGATATAAAAAAGAGAGAGGAAAAGCTGTAAAAAAGCAGAACAATTAGAAGAGTCAGTCAAACCACACTGCCCAGACCTCAAACCCCAACACACTTGCCCCAGGGCTAATGTGCCTTGCAGTCACTCTTGCCCCAAATTATCTCCCACTAGGTGTGCCAATTAGAGACTACTTTAGCATGTTCTTTTGAAAATGCAATTGTTTATTTGGGGAGGATTAAGGAACTATTGGTCCCTTGTATGAAACTGGTCTGATAAATATTCAGTAGATAGAATTCATGGAAATAAAGGGGAAGTGAGTAATTTGGCAACATGGTTGCTCATTCCATTAGAAATCAGATACCCAAGGGAATATTCCTCAGCTGTAAGAAAAGATGAAATACTGCCATTTGCAACAACATGGATGGACCTGGAGATCATCATGCTAAGTGAAATAAGCCAGACACAGAAAACCAAGAACAATATGACTTAACACCTATGTAGAATATAAAACTAAAAGCAACTAAGAAACAAAAACTTATGGACACATCAATAATTTAGTGGTCACCAGAGGGTAAGGGGGCAGGTATGGGAGAGGAGGGAGAGGGTGGGAGAAGAGGGAGGGCAAGGCAAGTACATGGTGATGGAAACGGAACTGACTGGGTGGTGAGCACATAACACAACACATAGATGATGCACTGTAGAACTGTACACCTGGAGCCTGTGTAATTTTTGCTGACCAATGTCACCCCAATAAATTTAATAATAATAAAAAAATAAAAAATTAGATACCCATGCTTAGAGCAGGCCACATAAAACAGAGATCCGAACCCTTTCCTCAGTGGGTACAGTTATTAGGTCCGGCTACAGGTCTCAGAGCAAAATGAAAATGTTCGAAAATGATTTAAGAATTTCAAAAGAATGAAATTAGCCCCTTATTTTATGGATTAAAGACTTAACTGTAAGACCAGAAACCATAAAACCTCTAGAAGAAAACACAAGGGAAAAGTGTCTTGACATTGGTCTTGGCAAGGATATTTTGGATAAGACACCAAAAGTACAGGCAACAAAAGCAAAGATAAACAGTGGGACTACATCAAACTAAAAAGCTCTGTACAGCAAAGGAAACCAGCAACAAAATGAAATAGCCACCTGTGGAATGGGGGAAAGTATTTGCAAACCACGTACCTGATAATATCATAAATATATAAGCAACTCTTATAACTCAATAGCAAAAAATTCAAGTAACCTGATTAAAAAATGGGCAAGGGATCTAAATAGACATTTTCCCAAAGAAGACATACAGATGATTGGGTGGTGTATGAGAAGGTGTTCAATGTTGCTAATCATCAGGTATCACCTTGAAACCGTGAGATAACACCTCACACTTGTTAGGATGGCTGTTATCAAAAAGACAACAGTTGGTGAAGGTTTGGGGAGAGAGGAACCCTTGTACACTGCTGTTGGGAATGTAAATTGGTACAGCCATTATGGAAAACAGTATGAAAGTTCCTCAAAAAGTTAAAAATAGAAATACTGTATAATCCAGCAATCCTAGTTCTGGGTACACACAGGAAAGTAATGAAATCACTATCTCGAAGAGATAATTGCATTTCCATGTTCATTGCAGCATTATTTGAAATAGCCAAGATATGGAAACAACCTAAATGTCCTTTGACAGATGATGGGATAATGAAAATGCAATTTGATGGAGTATTATTTAGCCACAAGAAATAATGTGATCCTGTTATTTGCAACAACATGTATAAGCTTAGAGGACATTGTACTAAGTGGAATAAGTCAGACACACAAAATGGTAACTATGTGAGTTGATAGATGCATTAATTAACTTGATTATGGTAATCATTTCACATATATTAAATGTACATATATTAAATCATCACATTGTATACTCTGGCTAGAAATAATTTTCATTTGTCAGTTATACCTCAATAAAACTAGAAAAAAATGTCAATGATACCTCAATAAGACTAGAAAACAATTGAAAATTTAAAAATAAAGCTAAAAAAAAGAGCAAATATTCCAACAAAATATCACAGGGTGAACAACATTGGGAAATTCACAACAGAGTGAAAAGACAAGTGCGATGTGATTAAAAGGGGAGTAAAAAGGATGTGAAAGAAAGCATGTTCTAAACTGATGAAAGAATCAATCCAGTAGTTCAGGTAACTCCACATCCCTTGAGCAATGTAAATGCACAGGAAACAATAACGAGCTACTGCATGACCTAAAAACGGAAGCTAATGGAAAGGTTTCGGAGAATACAGAGGCCAAATAAGCAAGGAGAAGGCGGATAGCTGAGGTCTCAGCATAACTAAGACAGGCATCAGTGCAGTACTGTTTAGAGTGATAAAGAACTCTCCTGTTAAAACAAAATTCTATACCCATCAGCAATACTGCCCTCAAATAAAGATTTCTTAAGAAAAGCTTAAGCTAAAACATTTTGTTGTTAGCAGCCTAGAATTAGAAAAAAATACTGGAGCAAGTTCTTAAATCCAAAGGAAAGTATAATAATCCCAGGTTGAAAATTGAAAATTCAGGAAGGAATGAAGAGCAATTAAAAGGATAATATAGAGATAAATACAAGTGAATATTGTTTGATAAAGCAATACTAGAAATGTCTCATGGAGATTAAAAATATATAGAATTAAATTGTCTGAGAAGAATAATAGCAGGAAGGATAACAGTAGAATTAAAAATGTTCTAAGATGTTATCATTGGGGGATGTGGTAAAAGTAATTATTTTATTAGACTATATTAAGTAAAGTATTCATGATGTAATCATTAGTGTAACTACACAGAGATTTGTAATGATTATAACTAACAAGTTTATAGAGTGGTCAATGGAATAACAAAATATTAAAGTAAGTCAAGGAAAGAGATTAAAGGAACATCAACCAGTTAGGTCAAGCATGGGGAAAGATTAAGATGGCTGAAATAATCTTAAATTTACCACTAATTATGTAAAATGTAAATGCACAAAATATTGATTTCTTTTATATGGCTTTCTGATGCAGTCTATAGTGTTGTTAACAAATGTTTTGGGCATGTTTTAATAGGAAAAAGAAGAATTTCAAGAGCAACAGTAGAGCACTAGACCAAGTGGGGGGCCCCTTTGAGCATGGGGTCCTGTGCAACCATCCAGGCCGTATGTCCATAACGCCTGCCCTGACAATTATTGTTTTTTCCCAAGAGATTATTGTCACCTATGATTGGTATAATCAGAAAACTTCAAAAGTAGGTGGGATGTGAGCTACATTTTGGAAGAGAGTTAAAATTTCGCTTTTTTAAGGTAGAAGGAGTGGGGTTAGCACGCACAGAACAATGAAACAGTGCAGGTCGTATTCCCGATGTCAGCTTGACCAAGTTTACTGGGGCAGAGGTTGTCATGTGGGAAATGTAGCTAGAAAGACAGGGAGAGGGCAGATGGTGACCTTGGGAGGCCACAGGAAACCATTGGAAAGAATCTTCATGAATCTGGCGGTGGTGTGTAGGAAGCATTGGAGCAGGCTGGCCCGAGAGGACAGAGACAGATGAAAAGGCCCCGTGGTAGTTGAAGGTAGTCATTCATGCAGTAGCTATGGCCACACTATTCTGAAATGTCCTATTCCCTCTCTTCCCATCAATCTCCATAAATTTGCCTCTTCTAGATATTTTATACAAGTGGAATCATATGATAGTTGTCCTTTTGTGTTTGGCTTATTTCGCTCAGCATAACATTTTCAAGGTCCACCAAGTACTGCTGGTCACTGTGCACTGCAGGGTCTGGGCACAGGAGGAGATGCCCGCCTTGTAGGACCCTGGTTCTGGGCACACTGCCTGCGCTTCAGGAGTCCCGTGCTGGGGAAGCCATGTGTCTGCAAGTGCACCAGAACCAGACAGAAAAACTCTTCTCTTTTGCAATGTTTCCCAAGAGCTCTCAACTGACACAGCTTAACATCAAGCCATCTGGCAAAGGAAAAATATTTAAAGGACCCAGGCCCATTTCACTGGACTGGCAAAAAGTGTGAATTTGGAGTTGCTAGGCAATACACCAGTAAGTAGCATAGGGTGGTTTGTTAGGCAACCAAAGCTAACCGAGGGAGATGTGTATTAGACCGTTTTGTGTATCTTCCAAGTATCTTAACCCTCTTTTCACTGTTCCCATCTCTTTATCTATGTTGCAGTCTGGGAAATTTCTCAAAGATCCAAGTATTTCCCCAGATTTGTCCAGTCTGTTGTTAACCTCCACACTGAATTTTAAATTTCAAAAACGATATAGCTTTTATTTCTAGGTGAGCTTTTTGGATCCTGTGTTGTCACACACTCTTATTTTTTGTTTTTTAATGATGATTTCTATACTTTTTAAAATATAATTTTAAACACTCTTATTTGATCATCTCTTTCTAATTCTGTTATTATTTCAAGTTCTTGCTCATTTTTCTGTTTGTTGTTATCTGTGGTAAGTTGTTTCTCTTCTGGTTTATAATTTTCACTTGTGAGCTCATTTCCTTAGGAATTTTTTCCTGAGAAAGTCAGTTGTACTTTCAACAAAGAAAATATTCCTGGAGCGTTGTTTATAATTTTTTTCCTATTGAACAACTAGAGAGTTCACCAGTCTGAGACTTATTTTCATACTAGAAGTTTAGCTTCCATGGGAAGTTCCCTGGTGGTGTAGTGGCTAAGGCTTCAGCGCTGTCAGGGAACTACCCACATAAAAAAGAAAAAAAATACAAATAAAATAAATAAATAAATAAGAAGTTTAGCTTCCAGATTCCCACACAATGAAGTTACTGTAAATTCCAACTCCCCACCCTTGCATATGGTGTAGCTTTGGAACGTCAATATTTCATGGAAGGTGTTTTTCCTCCAAGGACCCTGGTTATGGTACACTTTATTGTTGCTCTTTTTGTGGAAAGTAGGGAGAGCTTTTTAGGCCCCCTTTTAAAGACAAGTCAGTTCATCCAGGGCCTCAGTTTATTTAAGGGTCCCCTTTCCGGCTCCTTGCCTCATGTGGGCCCGAGATTCCATCTCCTGCCCTTGCGTGAGGGTTAAAATCCCACCCCTAGCCTTTGGGCTTATATCCAGATCTATATCCTGCCCTCACCTCACATCTGAGACCTCAAGTTATAAGTTTACTATTCACTCTGACACCTGAAGCTTTTGAGCTCACTGTGCATCTAAAATAATTTTTGTTACATTTAATTTAATGTTTCTATGTGTTTGTGGAAACATGGCTAGGTGGGAGTGGCGTTTGCATGATCTCAGTACACCGTGTTTCTAGAACCTGGATTTTAGATCTTTCATCATTCTAGAATTAACAACTGAAGATTTTAAGCCTTAGAGGGACATGATCACATTTATTTTACAATGATAAACCCTGGGAGATCTGAGAATAGATTTTAGAAGAAAGTGGTTCATGAAGTGGAGCATCCATTAGAATGCTGTTACAATAGCCAAGATTTATGGATGATGAAGTAGTGAAGGGTCTCCCTTTCCCCTACCCCAGTCAGGGAGAGTCCTTGTCCTTTGATAGAGAAGAAAAGACTGTGAACTTGCATGGACAAGGGAGACTTCAAGGAGCAGGTTAAAACTGCTCTGATTTTTGAAGGAAGGAGAGGACTTATTTAGATGGTGAGAAGAGGAGAGAACTTTCTTTTAGGATGGAAGGGCGTGGAATGGGACCAAGAAAAAAAAGTAGCAGGGCTGCACATGGCTTAGTAAAGGACTGGCCCAGGGGACAGTGTGACCGAGGTGCAGGGGCCAAGCAGGGGGGCAGTGGAAGGTAGTTGGAACAACCAGGGGATCCAGGCTGGGAGGTTAGTCTCCTATAGATAGTCTCATTGTTGGTGATTGTTAACGGCATTTCTGCAAACACTGTACTAGGCTTTGCTAGTGCAGCAGCCAAAAAGGATATTTCGTTTAGATTAACATACAAAGGCAACTGGGTCCAAAAATGTCATTGTCCCAATTTTCAGAGTCATGCAAATGTTCTGTTGCCATGACAAACTGAGTTTAAGTTTCAGAAAGAGAATAAGTGTGTGGCAACTCATGTAAATCGTCTACATCTGATTATGCAGTCACACGCAGATTTCCTCCTGGGCAGGATGTGGGTGCCCCTAACCCCTGCAATGTTCAAGGGTCAACTGCACATCAAACCAAGTGTTGGTTTGATTGTGACCCGCTGCCATTTTTCACTTGATTTTAAGATTATTTAGTAGAGAGAGGGATATAGATAGTGGTTTGATTTGCTTTACATTAAAAAAAAATGAGATCCATGGGGGTTTACAGAGAAACTTTAGAACGTTTTATTTTTCCCACTAAAAGTTGCGTAGCCAACATTATCCCCATGGAATCATGTTTCACAAATGTGCTTCCCTTCGCAATCATCAAATATTTTGGAGAGTTTGAGTAACTGTTACATCTGCTGAAGAGAAGTGACTCACTAACCTACGGCGGATGCAGAAATGGAGGCAGGAGAAGGTTCTAGATGATGGATTTACCACACAGCACGGAAAAAGCAGCCAAGAGGAGAATGGCTTTCATTTGTTCTTTTTAAAATGATGAATAGTTGTAGACGAGCTCAATTTTAAGCGAACAGTGTTTTGACTGTTTATCCTTCTTAATAGTCTGATGAGAGAGAGAAACGTACTTTTATTCATTTTTTCTGTGTACGGAATTCCCATAAAATTTTCCAATGACAACTTTCAACTTACAGACTGCCAGCGGGAATGGGTGTCATTGCTGTGGCAGGCACTTAATAATCGTACCTCAATACCAGGCCTGTGGCCAGGAAAGACTGATGCAGGTGGGAAAGTATAATCCATCAGCCTTTCCTTACACATCTGGGCACGAGGATCCTGACGTGGTGCCTGGTGGAGGGTAACACACACCCAATAAAGCTCTGTCGAATGGCTGAGTATATGTGTAAATGAGCACATAAAAGGATAGGACAGCACCCCATAAACATTCATTTTGATAACAGGTATGCAATAGGGGCTATAAACGGGCAAAAGGAGTGAAAATTTTATCCATTCTTTTTTTTTTTTTTTGCTTTTTGGTATGTGGGTAGCTCCCTGACTGGGCATCGAACCCAGGCCGCAGCGCTGACAGCGCCAACGCTGAAGCCTTAAGCCACTACACCATCAGGGAACTCCTGAAAATTTTATCCAGAAGAGCACTTTGAGCAAAGTGGAATCTAAGTTTTCTTTTACATCCTCGTTTGGGAGACATAGATTTATTTAAAGTCTTTCTGTAGCTTCTAGCTTCTAATTGGTGTCATGTGTTCTGTTGTCATTTGTGGTGGGATGCCGTGAACCCTAGCACTTCCTTCTATCACAAAACCTCAGAGCATGTGTCAAGAGTCCCCCACGTCTGGCTGGTTAGAGCAGTGTTGAAACTCCGGACACCCACACGGGGGTAGGTAGACGGGCAGGGATCGGAGCAGCAGGGTGCGAACGGGGTTTTAGAAGCTCTGGAGGCGTGACGAGGATGGTTAGAGGTGCAGAGAAGGAAATAAAGGGGAAAAGACCAACAGGGAGCTTCAGGTAAGAAAGAGTCCAGGTGAGAGATGATGAAAAGCTGGGTCAGGATGGTGGCCACAGGGACAGAGAGGGGGGACACCTGAGGTGGTGGGTCTTGCTGACTGATTCGATGTGGGGAGTGAGACAGAGGGAGGGTCCAGGGTGAAGCCCAGGTCCTGCACAGGTGGGATCGGGTGCAGTTACCTGGCGTAGAAGAGACCGGAAGTGGACAGCCCCGGGGTGCAGCAGCACAGGCTTCCTGGATGAAGTCACAACGCCCTGCCAGTGTGGCTAGGGGTCACAGCTTATCCAGGGCTTGCTGAGGAACTTGCAATCCCTCTGTATGGAAAAAAATGTTAATTATTTATAAATAATTATAAGTAACTGTGCTATATGTTTGTCTTTTTTTAAGGCTTTGCAGCCTCTAGCTCCCCTTCCTGCTTCGAGGACACCCTGCTATGTGTGGGTAGTGCTGCTGGGGCACAGGGCACTGCTCTTCATTGTAGGGGTGAAGGGGGCCTCCTACCTCCTGCCCCCAGACCCTGGCTGCCAGGATTCTGGCACACGCCCCGGGTTCAAGCAATCGAACTTGGATACTGTAATAGTTGTGTCCACGTCAATTTGGCTGCGGTACCGGGATACGTGGTCAAACCCTAGTCCAGGTGGTGCTTGGAAGGTACTTTTAGATGAGATTAAGGTCTAAATCAGTAGGCTCTGAGTTAAACATACTACCTCCCACCCTGTGGGTGGGCCTCTACATTCAGTTGAAGGCCTTAAGGGGAAAAGACTTACATTAGTCTCCCGCCCCTGAAGCAGAGGGAGTTCCGCCAGCTGCAATGTCAGCTCTTCCCTGAGCCTCCAGCCTGCTTGTCCACCTGCAAACAGAAGTTAGTCTGTTTCTATTGCTTGCAATAATGAGCCTTGCCTAATAAAATGCATTTAATGTGACAAATTGCAAACACCAGTGAAGGAGAAACAGAAGAAATTCACATATGCCCTGATACTACTAACTTAAACACTTTTCCACTTGCCTTCCAGATTCTTCTATACATGTTTTCCACACTGCATTCATATGTGTATGGTGGTGTCCTGCTTGTTCATTCAGGCTTCTATCATAAAGCATTTTGATGTGTCACTAACTACGATACTCTTACTGATACTTTCTGTCCTCTGACGTACACTTTCTGCTCATAATACTTATTTTCTTTGTATGCGTCTCTTGTCACCTGGGACCCATTTTGCATTTCATTCACTTTTATCTCCTAAAGTGATTTGGAAATGGACAATCTATTTGTCTGTTTGTGGTTACCTTTAGGTTTAAAGCACATGGTTAAAATCAATTTCTCTAGTTATTAGAGTTAAGAACAACATTTGCCCTTATGTACAGATCTCCTTTCCCCATGCCCTCTCCTTGATTTTTGTGTTATAATATAGCATAGGTTAAGTATTTGCTCCTGTAAATATTTTTTTAAGAATTGTTTTTTGCTTAGTCAATTTTGAAGCCGTATCACCCCAAACTATGTATATGTTCAATTGGTTTCAACACTTGTTACAGGACACCCCTATTCTCTGAATGATGTTTTCGGGAAAGTATATGATGGTGCATTTTTTTGAGCCCTGGCCTATTTGAGACCATCTTCATTACCTTCACACATGAATGACAAGTGGGCTTGCTCCAGAGAAGTGTTCTCAAGCTATTAACAAGAACTCCTAATGGCGGTGAGTCAGAGCCTGCTGCCTTCTTTCCAGCCATCCATTACTGTGATGGCTTAGGGGAAAGGCAGCTATGATTCAAAAAGGTCATTTTCAACCTCATGTACTCTGAAGTTAGTGGAAATTCCCTCACGTTCTGGCCTATGGTTTTCTACCCTCTGTAATGTCCTGTGGTGTTGCAAGTTCGTATGTTTTTCTGTGCACACTCATAGGTACCCTAGTGGGAAGTTCAGAGGGTCTATCAAGTAAGTGCTGGGGTCTGCCACCACCGGGACCCCAAATCCTGGCACTGTGTCAGTCTTCTCTTCTTAATTTCTTAACCCTATTTTCAGAGGCTATTTTAGATCTTCTTCATCTGTGTTAAGCTTAGTTGAGCTTCTTTAGTTTCAGGTAAATTTGACTTAGCACAGATAAAAAAAGGAACTGTTGTAGAATAACACAGGAAAGTTTCATGGAACCCAAGAGTAAAAAATATAACTGGGTCTTAATAAGGAAGTGGAAATTTCTTCAGACTCTCTGTTTCTTATTTCTGTTTCTCTCTTCAGTGCTTTGTAAAGATTCATAGAAACTGCTGATGTCTACTGAAAACTTAGTCCATGCCATAAGAACACTGGGAGAAAAGTAATTTTTTTTATCACCTGAGGACACAGAAATGAAGTCGTCCCACTGCTACTCCATTTGGAGGTTGCAGACACAGACTTTGGACTCAGGAGCCTTGATCCAGAGCTGATACTCGCTAACCTCTACTGTACCCAGGTGGGTCCAGGTTAGGATGATATCTCAGAGGTCACCTAAGGTTTGAACATCTCCAATGGTGGCGAGAGAGAGGAGAGGGGAAGATGATTGGGGGTCAGTCTTAACTAAGCAAATCCTTCCGTAGATTGAGCTCAAATCTACCTCTCTGACAATTTTTCCACTCCCCAGTGTCTGCCCCTGGAGCTACCCTGAACTCTTCTAAACCTCAGTCTGCATGACTGACTGCCTCTGAGGTATTTGAGGACTGAATGTTGTGGCTGCTTTGGATTTTCCATCTTCAATGACCTCAGCTGTCCCTGAGTTTTTAGTGTCCTGGTCAGCTTATTTCCCATCTTTACAATGTGCCTCAGATCTTGGGAGCCACCCTGATGTGATAGTTACATATTATATGGCAGAGCACTGGTTCTCATCTTCATCTGACCCAATGCCCACCTCCTTCTCACAACAAATATTTTGTAATGCCTCCTCTACTATCAAGAAACAAAATTCATACACACACACACACACACACACACACACACACACACATGCACACATAAGGGCTGTTCAGAAAGTATCCAGCTATGTAATATTAAAAATAGAGGCATTTATGGCCGGATTTTTTCCAGACAGCCCTCGTATACATAATATGAATATACATAACTGTCTAATTAAAATTGCATAATTTAAAAACAGATATAATGTCCTAATCGTAACATTGAGGCAGAATAAAAGGAAAGTAATTTATGAAAAATAAGCTATAAATACTCAGGCACAACTACCCTGGAAGACATAGGAAACTGTTATTTGCATCTGCTTATAATAATTGTTTGCATTCACAAGAAGTAAAAAGAACAGAAGCTCCTCCGCAGAAAATGAAAGAATAAAGGTATGAGTATGTACTAGATAAATAACAGGCCAAATTTACTTATATATGATGAAAGAAAGTGGGGAAACAGCCTTATTTAACTAAGGTCATGATATGAACCAAAACAAAAGAGAGACTATTGAAAAGAAGGAAGTCTGAGATCCTCACAGGGGAACTGTCAACTCGGGGCTAAGTGTGCTGTCACAATACGTTCCTGCCTCTTAACACGGGACCGTGAATCGCCTGTAGTGATCTTACATTCACTCTGCTAGGCCATGGGGC
>PVJL010002027.1:142500-221106 GCA_004026885.1 Lyroderma lyra | reverse complement strand
TTTTTTTTTTTTTTTTGATGAGTCACTGCATCAGAGTGATGAGCATACAGTTTATGATCACCCTTAGTACCATGTTACTAGCTAAATTGTTTGACTATTTTTTTCTGGCAGTTGACCTAATCTTCATTTAATTGTGCCATGCGAAACCATAAAGTTGCTCATGATCTCTTTCATGCCTTGCATATCACAAATGAAGTATTAGCATAGTGTACTTTTTGAAGTGTGTGCTAAGAATTTTTAATGTACAGTGGAAACAATTTCTGGGAGGATACAATTTATATGTTGGAATTTAGAGAAATACAAATACTATAAGGGAACTAGATTTTGTACTTAACAGCTGCTGTTCTGAAGTGAACTTTCATGTCTAGCAGTTTGTTTTTCTTTATAAGATAGTCTGAATTCTATAATAGTTAAAATCACCCCAAATTTTACTGATCAAGTAAATTTATCAACCACATAATCATTGACTGGCAATAAAATTGGGGAAAGGTTTTAAAAGCTACATTTTTCTGAAGATACTAACATTTAAAAAATATTATAAATCACATAACATGAAATTTTTAGTAACATGAATTAAACATACATGAATCATAGCTGTAATGAATAAGCCACACTAAAATTAAAGAAATTTGGCCATTAAAATATTTTATTCATGTTTCATGCCATATATGAAACACCTGCTTTTGCAGCTAGTTTTAAAGAGGTTAGAAAATGATAGGAGTGTCAATATGCTTTTTATTCTTTCAAAGCATGTCGCCACATATCTTTCGCTTTCTTGTCATGAATCAAAGCAAGAGTTGGAGATAAACTTAAAATTATTTGTTCTCTGCTGCAGTATATAATGCCAGAGATTCTTTGCGCAGTAGGCACTTGATCTGTCATTGAAAAAGTCGTGTATCCATGTTTTATTCCAGGAAATTATGAACCACATATTTAGCCATTAAGCTAACCTTATGGGCGAATAATAGCAGAGGTTTTGCCATCCATTCCCTGGACTGTTGCTTCAAACAAACACTAAATCAACAGCATATACAACCTCAATAAAATGTCAAAAGAGATCTGAGAAACTTATTGGCTTGTTTAAAATGAGATCAAATTTGTCACACATTAATTAAATTTCTCTCTCTAATGTTTCAGCTGAATTTCTAAATTTAAAAATAATCTTACATGAGAGGAAATACTGTAAAGCAATGCTTGAATACTTAAGAGAGGTATCTTCCTAAGTTTTAGCCTTAGCTTTTGGAAAACAGGCCTCATTCTATACGATCCAAATTGACAAATGTTTATTCAAAACCTACTCTATTCAAGGCATAGGAAGGTGTTATGTAGAAGACAAATAACTATTAAACAATGTAGCTGAAATCTAAAAGCACAAAAATAATTAATTTTAATTAATTATTTACTGTATGGTAATACAGTAAATAAAAAACCTTTATAACCTGCCAGCTATATAATTCAGTGAGAAGAAAGGCATGGTGAATCGTTAGCCTCTTATTGTCATATATAGATAGTCATGTAGCACATATAGGATTAAAATCACTCAATGATGTTTCAGCATTCCTGTAGCAATGACATAAAAGAGGAAAACTTAAAATTACTTCAATTATAGAAGCCCATGTTGCCAAAAATCAAATTGTGTATTTTGTGGCAATAACTGGTATCCTTCTACCTAATAGCTATATCTGTATGTCTATATATATTTAAATCAAGTTATTTGGAGGTGCTTTTTATCAAATATAAGAAAATAGTTTAATAAGGAAGTTATGAGTTTTATTTATTTTAATGTTTTAACTTTCCTCTAAACCTGTGTTTTCCTACACGATTGTTGTGAAACATGTAGTGAGCCAAGAACAGTGTGTGACACTCAGTATATTCTCCATAAAGATTACCTATATTACAAGGGAATATTTCCTCTCATATAAGTTATTAATGTTCTGTTTATAAAATTCCAATTACAATTGACATACAATGCTATATGAACTTCAACTCTACAACATAGTGATTAGACATTTATGTAACTTACAAGGTGATCACCCCTATAAGTCTAATACCCATCTGACACCATACACAGTTATTACAGAGTTATTAACTATATTCCCTATGATGCATTTATATTCCTGTGACTATAACTGACCATTTGTATCTCAGTTCCATAACGTTTTTCACCTAGCCCCCAAGCTCCCTCCCATCTGACAACACTCAATTTGTTCTATGAGTTTATTTCTGTTCTGTTTGTTCATTTATGTTGTTTTTTAGATTCTACATAAAGTGAAATCATATGGTATTTGTCTTTCTCTGACTTACTTCACTTAGCATTGATATCCTCTAGGTCCATCTATGTTGTTGTAAATGGCATGATTTCATTATTTTTGTGGCTTAGTAATATTCGTTGTATATACGTACAACCTCTTCTTTATCCAGTTATCTATTGATGGGCATTTAAGTTGCTTCCATATCTTGGCTATTGTAAATAATGCTGCAATAAACATAGAAGTGCATATATCTTTTTAAATTAGTGTTTTGGACTTCTTAAAATAAATAATCACAAGTAGCATTGCTGGACCATGTGCTAATTCTATCTTTAATTTTTTGAGATGTCTCTATAGTGTTTTCTGTAGTGGCTGCACCAATTTACAATTTCATCAACAGTGCACACCGATTCCCTTTTATTCACATACTCACCAACACTTGCTTGCTGATTTATTGATGATAGGTATTTTGAAAGGTGTGAGATGATATCTCAGGGTGGTTTTAGTTTCTGTAACAGTTACGAGTAGGGGTATTGAGCATCTTTTCTTTGATTTATCTATTGGCAATTTGTATGTCCTTTTTTGGAGAAATGTCTTTTGATGTACTCTGACCAGTTTTTATTTGGATTTTTTCTGAAGTTAAATTGTATGAGTTTCTTATGTATGTTGAATATTAACCCCTGATCAAATGTATCATGGCAAACATCTCCCATTCACTAGGTTGTCTTCTTGTTTTGTGGATAGTTTCCTTCTCTGTGCACAAACTTTTTAGTTGGATGCAGTCCCATTTGTTTATTTTTTTCTTTTGTTTCCTTTGCCCAAAGAGATCTAGTGAGGGGGAAAAATAGAATGATATCAAAGAGTTTACTGCCCATGTTTTTTTCTAGGAGTCTTATGGTTTGAGGTCTTACATTTAAGGCTTTAATCCATTTTTAGTTTATTCTTGTATATGGTGTAAGAAAGTGACTCAATTTAATTCTTTTGAATGTATCTGTCGTATTTTCCCAACACTATTTATTGAAGAGACTGTATCTACTCCATTGTATATTTTTACTTCCTTTGTCATAGAGTAATTGACAATGCAGGCAAGAGTTTATTTCTGAGTTCTGTATTCTGTTCCATTGATCTATGTGTCTGTTTTTATGCCAAAACCATGCTGTTTTGATTATATCCTTATAGTATAGCTTGACATGAAGTAATGTAATACTTCCAACTTTGTATCAAGATTGCTTTGGCTATTTGGGGTCTTTTGTAGTTCCATGTATATTTTAGAATTACTTGTTCTGGTTCTGTGAAAAATGTCATTGGTGTTTTGATAGGGATTGCACTGAATCTGTAGATTGCTTTGGGTAGTATGGACATTTTAACTGTATTAATTCTTCCTATTTATTAGCACAGTATACTGTTTGATTTATTTGTATCTTCTTCAATTTGTTTATTCAGTGTCTTATAATTTTCCAACTACTTGTGTTTTACTTTCTTGTTTAAATTTATTCCTAATTATTTTATTATTTTTGATACAATTATAAATGAGATTGTTTCCTAATTTTCCTATCTGATAGTTTGTTATTGGTGTGCAAGGGGGGACCTATCCCTGCAAAATGGATTTATATTCTGGAGGGCAGGCCCCATGTAGTACAGGTTTACCCTGGTTGGTGAGTGTTTTAGGAACCCATCCGCATCAGTGTGTCAACTGACATTGTTGTGACAGGCTATGTTCAGCTTCAGTGAAGTTTTTTTGGAGCCTCTTTCAACACGTTCACCCATTTCATGATGGGTGATTCACATGAACAACGTGTAGCATGACAATGCACCTGCCTGTACTGAGTGTTCATTAGTTTTTGATAAAAAACTGAATGACCTCTATTGCACCCTCCCTGTTTACCTGATCTTGCCCCACGCAGCTGTTTTTTTTTTTTGTTTCCCCTGACAAAAAGCGTCCTCAGAGGGAAATGTTTTGACTATGTGGAAGAGGTGAAATAAAAAATGTCAGAAGTATTAAAAGTATTAAAATTGATGAGTTTAAGAACTGTTTTGAGCATTGGAAAAAGCATGTGGATAGGTGGATGGCATGAAACAAATTTTGAAGGTGCCTGAAATTTATATATGTAAGAATAAATACACAATTTTTTACAAATAAATTCCAGGTTATTTTGGATCCCTGCCTTATAGGTACTCCTGCATTGGATGTGTACAGAAATTTCCAAGATGTGTATCTTCTTGTTGGATTGATTACTTTATCATTATTATGCATTTATTTGTCTCTTGTTATAGCCCTTGTTAGAAAGTCTATTTTGTGTGATGGAAGTATTGCTACCCCAACTTTTTCTTCATTTCCATTTGCATGAAATGTCTTTTAGATTCTTGTACTTTGTCTGCCTTTCAATCTGAAGTAAATCTATTGTAGGCAACATATGTATGAGTCTTGCTTTTTGAATTCATGCAGCCACTCTGCCTTTTGATTGGAGCATTTAGTCCATTTACATTTAAAGTAATTATTGATAGGTATGTAATTGTTGCAATTTATTAACTGTTTTCTGATTATTTTTGAAGTTTTACTCTGTTTCTTATTTATTCTCTTGCTCTTGTTTTTTGATGACTTTGTATAGTGTTATATTTGGATTCTTTTCTAGTTCATTCTTATGTATCCCTTGTAGATGTTTGCATTGCGGTGCCTTTGTGATTGCTATATACAAAGCTCTGTGTATACAAGTCTATTTCAAATTTACTGTCACTTAAGTTTGAACACATTTTATAATCACTACAATTTTTACTCACTCCATTATTATGCTTTTGTCATTATATTTTAGTTTTTTTATGTGAGTTTGTGTATATCCCTTATTTTTGTAATTACACATGATCTCCCTACTTTTGCCTTTTAATTTTTGTATTAGTTTTATAGTCAGCTGGTGAAATGCTGTTACTGTATGTTTGTCTTTAGCAATGCCAGTTTTTTCTTAGATTTTCTTACTCAAACTGTTTAATTTTTAAATCTACTTAAGAAAGTCCCTTTAATACTTCTTGTAATACTGGTTTAGTGGTGATGAACTCCTTTAGCTTTTTCTTGGAAACTCTTTATCTCTCCTTCAATTCTAAATGACGGTCTTGCTGGGTAGAGTAATCATGGTTGGTCTTTTGATCACTTTTGGAATACTGGATTATTTCATGCCAATTCCTCACTGCCTGTAAAGGTTTTCTTGAGAAATGAGATGTTAGTCTTGGTCGTTGTACATGAATAACTATTTTTCTCTGATTTAAGATTCTCTCTTTGTCTAAACTGGGGCATTTTAATTATGATGTATCTTGGTGTGGAACTCCTTGAATTTATCGTGTTTGAAACTCTGTATGTCCTCAACTTCCTTTTCAGTTCCCTTTGTTAGGTTAGGGACAGTTTTAGTTATTATTTGTTTAATGGGTTTTCAAGCCCTTGCTCTCTCTTTTCTCTTTCTGGTAGACCTGTGTATGTCAATGGTGTTATGCATGATATTGTCACAAAGGTCTTTTAAATATTCTTATGTACATTTTTTTTCTTTTTCATTTGGGTGGTTTCTACTACCTTATCTTCCACATCACTGATTCAGTCATCGGCTTCATCTAGTCTGTTGTTAATTGTCTGTAGTGTAGTTTTCATTTTAGTTATTGTATTCATTGTATGAGGTTGAATAATTAATTTCTCAAACTCATCCTAGAAAAAGTGGTACATACCTCATTGCTGAATATCACTATAGTCACCTTTGAAGTACTCCTCTTGGGAATTAAGTTCATGAACTTACCACTGTGTGCTTATATACACAGCAGCATACAAACAACTCAGAAAGTGGTCATAATCTTACCAAGGTTATGATACATTACTGAATTGGAACTTAATTGTCAGATATTGGGTACAGTGACAGTTCTGATGGCTATTCCAGAAAGAGTTCCAAAATTGCTTTGTAGGGTGGAATAGGAGGTGGTATTGGTGCATAGCTTCCCAGGGGGTTATTTCAAAGGTGTCCATAGTGATTTATAGCAATGAGGTATGTAGCACTTTTTCTAGGATGAGTGAAAAATTGTCCAGCATCATATTCTTCGTTTTTGATGGTTCTTCTTTATGATTTCTATGTCTGTTAAAGTACTCAATGAGTTCATCTGTTCTTCCCCTAAGTTCATTGAACATGCTAATAATAAGTGTTTTGAACTCTATATTCTTATAGATTGCTTGTCTTTATTTTTATAAATTTTTGTCCTGGTTTTTCTCTTGTAACATATTTTTGTTTTATCTCTTGGTAACTCTCTGTGTTTATTTCTCTGTATTAGGTAGATATGTTACATTTCACAGTGTTGACTGAATGGTGTTACATAGTACGTGTCTTATGGTGCGTAGTATGGTCCTCTAGGTCATCTAAGCAAGGTGCTCTAGAGATGTCTCTTGTATGGGTTGTGTGTATGTCCTCTTGTATTTGAGGCCTGATTGCTATTGGTATGTAAGTGGGTGGGATTTATCCTTTGGCTGACTTTGAAAATTGGCTATAAGTATAGCATGTGCAGGGGCTAACCCATAAAGCAGGAGTCACTTTAGCTGGGCTTTGATGCTAGTCATTTGTGGAGCTTGTTGAGTGGTTCTCTCATATGGTCAACATCAGACATCAGGGCTATTGGTGATGTGGCCTTTTGGTAGGGATTCAGGTGAGGTGCTGGCCAAGGTCAGGTTGTGCCCACATGGTGGGAGCTACAAAGCGGTCTGTCATTGGTTGGCACTTGTGCTGGGCTTGGAGGCTCTTGAGAGAAGCTAGGCTCTGAACTGAGGTCTAGTGCCACTGTTGAGACCGTTTTGATGAGCACCACAATGTAACGTGAGGCCAGTTACTACATTTAACTAGCTTGTGATCACTTAGTAGAACCTATGTTCCAAGCCAACCCTGGCTTTAGTTTATGTCAGGCTTAGGGCCACCTGATGAGAGTTATGCTGTAAGTTGAGACTGGTTTTGCTTGTGTCAGGGTTGGGCCTATTTAGCAAGGTTTAGGGCACACGAAAGCCAGCTCCCACTTGTTTGGGGATATACTTTAGGAACGTCTGCATTGTGTTAATCAAGGCAGGTTACTTATGTGGAAAAGGCACTGGAAATGCTTCAGACTAGGTGTGAAAGTTGGGTAGAAGAGGGTCAGGCAATTACCAGGGCCAGGGGATAGCCACATTAAAGAAGACAGATTTGACTGTTGTGGGCACTTGCCAGCTGTTTGGGAGGAGTGCTCAACTAAGAAACAACGATATGTTCCCGGCTTTGCTTCTGGAGAAAGCTGCCCTGACCTCTGTCCCTGGCACTGTTAAAGCTGTTTTTCCAGGACTGACATCATAGTGAGTGAGGGCGTCTGTGCATGGGCCCCTGAAGAGAACTGCCTGGGGCTACAGAAGAAGTTTGTCTCACTCAGATGTATTTCTCCATGATATTCACGACCAGATGTTATAAGGATTTGTCTTTCCAGCATTGGTGCCTTGGACTAAAGAGCCCGGTGTGTAGCTGAGATTCCTCCCGATTTAAATTGGCATATGTGGGTGTGGGACCTATCCAGCATCTTTGCCCTCCTATGAGCTCTCTTGTGCCTTCTTTTTTTTTTTTTTTTTTATAATTGTGTTTTTAGGACTTCTGTTCATCTAGTCTTCAGGTGGTTCTCAATAATGGTTGTTTTATAATTTTCATGTGATCATGGGGGGAGGTGAACATAGTATTTACCTACTCTGCCACCTTGAATGGAAGTCTCATCACTGTTCTTTTATGTATTCAAATGTGTGAGGGTTTTAATATTTATACTGTATACATATTAAGGTCTTCTGTGTAGTTTTGTAGTTTATTCTTATTAGGTATTATGCAACCAAAATTGCATATGTAGGCAAAGCAAAGATAGAAAAATTTAATTACATAACATACATATATATATATAGATATGTTTTTCCTTTATTCTTGCGTTTGATGCAATATAAAATTGTCTCTGTGAATCACCTCAACTAGTTTTCTTTGGTTTATTCTGAGATAGAGAAAGAATATTTTATTGTTACTTACTAATCTCTTTGGTACAAGTGAGTCAGGGTAAAATTTTAAAGTAGACATGATTTTGTTCTTTGGACTTATGCCGGATGTGATAAAATAAGATTTTTTTTTGAGTAAGTAAAAAGGCTAATTATTAGTATTTATATAGTATTTATTTTACAAAATAATTCTGACATTGAACTACTTGCAAACTAAGATTTCAACAGAGTAATGACTTTGTTATTTTTATGTACCAAGGTAAGTTGGGGGAAAGAAACAAAACTAAACAATATTTTAATAAGGAATAAAATAGAATAAGCCAAAGGTTAGAGTATATAGAGTTGAAGTTAAAAGTATTATTGAATGTTCATATAATATGTATAATGTATGTTTATATATAAACATTTTGCATGTTTTTACATAAGCTATAACTATATACATGCCACCGAGTTACTAACTTGAACATTTAACATATAGTGTCAAATATTCAGAAGTAAAACCAATGAATTACCAAAGTAGTGATTAGTTAAAGTTTACTGGGCACACATCACAAGAAAGCTTGCATGCTGGGAGCATTCAGAGCAAAATATGCAATGAGGCTCAGAGATAAGTATTGTGAGAAAGGAGTGAAATATAACTTTTCAGAGTGATTAGTCATAATATTAAGAGTTTTCTTAAATTATAGGGAAGTAGTCAGTGGTTACATCATATCAACTTTGAGAAAAAAATTTAAGTTTTGCTTATAATTTCCAGAGGCAAAAGCAAACAAAATGACCCAGTTCAATTTAATCTTGATAACAAAACTAATGTTGTTTTTTATTTTAATTGTAGGAAAACTTCACATAGTGTGAGACTGTGTTTCATCTGTACTTAGTTTGATTTTAAGTAAAAAATTTATTAAAAGAAGAATTTAAGGGTTTTTTTGTACAACTACATTTTAGAATATATTGCAGGCATAAAGAACTTGTAATTTTCTACAAAAAAATGTGTTTTCATATTATAATTTATCTTAAGTAATTTCCTTTTAAAATCAAAATTTAAAACAACTATTGGTTTTTATATGCCCTGGCCAAACTTTCAAAATAGAATTTTTTCATGTACAGAACGTAAAATTTTATTTCTATTTAAGGTCCTAACCTACTGAATTAAAGTCCATGAAAAGTCATTTAATTTAATAAAATTGTTGTTATTTCTAAATAAGGCAATTTTTTTTTTGCTCTGAAAAATTCTAGGCTAGTAGATGAGTGTGTAATCTAATTGAAAGGAGTAATTCGACTTCAGTTTACCTAATTTTATTTACTTCTGAATTCCTTAATATATATTTTTTATTTCTACCACCTAAGCCACAGGAATATTAGCAGAATTAGTAAAAGGTAAACAGTAATTTGAGACTGTTTCAGGGAACTGAGAGCAAAGACTTTCAAAGATAATTCTTTCTTTAGCGCTGTGTTTGGTAGACATCGATGGCCAATGAAACTCTCACTTGTGCTACATGTGTTTTAAGCTGTTTTACATTCTAGACCTATCTTTTTGTGTGCATGAAATATTGCTCTTTTATTAAGTAACTTCAAGTCTTTTGCTAAGTCTCTAGTTTCATTTGGAGTACAGAATTAAAAAAAAAAAAATCAGTGGAGAGATTCTGGATGTTAAAAGAATTGTCCAGATTTTGCCAAGTATAGTGGGGTAAGTGGAATAGATTTTATATACGAGCTGTTAGCTGAGAAGAGAGAAACACTTGAATATTATATAGCATGAGTCATCTCGTTGGGCAAAGTGGAATATTTGTTTCATTCTCTAATTTTGTCTTTCTCCTTAGCATATACAAAGTGTTCTTAAAATAATCATAGGATTAATCTAAGAATATTAAAGAATTTTATCAGCCTATTTACCAAGATTAGATTAGAGGGTGGGGACATGGTAATGGCTAGCCAGACTAATGCACCAGCTGTGAATAACCCCCTTTTTACCTCCAATCTACCCAACAGTTGTGTTTCTGTCACTGTTGTGTCCTCAAGCTATCCCAGGAAATGATTTGCATGTTGCAACTGAGTTACCAATGTGGCAGTTGAGCCTCTTCACAGCTCAAAATTGTTGATGTATGCTCTGAGGGCTCTGTGGGGCGTACTGTCTGGTTGCAGAAACTGGGATGGAGTTGGGAGGGGCTTAGGTGGAAGCAGGAGCCAACGAGGATAAGTAAAATGTCAAGGTTACCCTGTTTTGCCTGGAGAATTAAAAGGAAAGGCACATAAATGTCCGCCTCTATTTGGGCTCTCAGGCTGAAGCAGCCCATCGCTGCTCTGGTAGATATACATATCACTTTGAGAGACTAAAATATGAAGAACGCAGTGATCTATATTATATATAAGCATTATTCTGTAGAAAGAATGTTAATAAACGTAGTGTGAGCCTGCAAAATTTGCCAATATAAATAATGTGGCATTTCAAAGTCTGTCAGTAAATGTAATTGAATTTTTCAATGTAAAAATACAGCTCAGCTATAAATTGGAATCATGCTTAACATTAGGTGGAAATTAGAAGATATTAATGATACCACTCACCAGTTCTCTCTGGTTTCTTTATATTAAATGAAATTATCAGTACAGAGAATTTTGCAATCATGCAATTTAGAGTTTTATTCTCAAAAACAAGCTGCCTGGTAGTTTTTAGTGAAGGAAAATGCTTTCTTCAAAAACCTTGTCATGAGCTGTCTGAAATATGCCCTTCCCAATATGGAAAAGGTAATCCATTTTAATACTTTGTAATGATAATAAGCTACAATGAACAAGTAGCCTAGGGAAAAGATAGTAGTAGTCACCTTTAAACAGAAAGAGAATAGCAAGTAATTGGTACAGTTTTACACGAGGCTGATGACAACATTTGCAGTGACTTTGAATTTACTTTGGTTGTCACCATCTCAGCAAACATTCTACATATCAATCAGACAATTGTATTTCTTGCACTACATTTGCAGCAACCATTTATTTGTAAATAATGGCGTTACTTTGTGCATGGAGAACTTTTAGATCTCAGTACTAGATACAATTTTAGTTTTTTATGTTATTCTGTCTTAAATTTGCTTTCATTTTTCTTTTGCATAGTTTGCCCTTGAGTGTGTGATTTCCAGCAGTTAATTATTTCAACTGATATTTCAGAAATCGATTTAATGATGTTTAAATATTATTTAACCAAATACTGTAATAGAAGTATATCGACTAATTTGCATAATTTGAATGTTTCCTCAGCATGTTGAATTATCTTATTTTTCATTCCTGTTTCTATGAGATAGACAGATTTTTGAGAATAGTTATAAAACTTTAAGTATCTAGTACCTGATTTGAATTAAAGGTCTATAGAGTCACTTTGTTATTCATAATTAAGTGTTAGCACTCGTTATAGAGATTAAAAATATCTTTAAATATGAGTGTTTTGATTCTCAACTTGGAGTTTTTAGATTCTAGTGAAGAACATGTGTTCGTTTGTAATATAGTAATACTTTTGCCTACCTTCTCATATTTGCGACGGGATTACATTTATCATTGGCTTCCAGGGATGTCCAGAGAAAACTGAATGAAGTCTGGGTCTAAGGACTAGAAATGAAAAAATTTTTTAAAAAGCTGAAGTAAATCAAATATTCACTATTAGAAAAAAAACATACAGAATTTTACTTTTGTGACTGCCCAATCCAATATTCTAATCCCGCGGCCAAGAAAAGGAGGTTCTAAATTATGGCAATGGTGATTAGCTCATTCCCACCAATTTTGCTTAGCCACTGAACCAGAGAAATTTTTTAGTCTCTGACCTTGACATGTGCCATTTCTGGGCTGAGGTACGTAATCACACAGAGGGCCTACTGTGAGAGGTCTCTCCTCATTTCTACCGAAGTGACTGTGCAGCCACAGAAGTATGGCCATAGTGGGAGAGCAGCTTAGATTTCTGAGGTACCTCTTTGGAGGAGTGCTCTAAAAACATCAGACTAATATGACAATATACGAGTGTTGGCAGAAAGTATCCAGCCATTTAATATGAAAAATAGAGGAAATTGTGGTTGCATTTTTTTCTGGACAGAAATACGTATATAATGGCTTAACTACTGTAATTTGGGCATTGTTGGTTTCAGCTATTAGCCCTATTACAACTATAAACTAGTAGTTTGGTACCCTCTGTATATACACACACTATATACATATTTATGTATTTAATCATCACTACATTCTTCTGAAATAGATATCGTCATCTGTACATAAACACTGCAAGTCTCAGATACCTCTACTTTTGATTTCTGAAATGGAACTAAATTAGAATTTGAGCTTCCTTTTTGAGTCCTGAACTAATGTATACCTTTTTTGTGGTTAAATTTATTGGCGTGACATTGATTAGTAATAATTACATAGGTTCCAGGTGCATAATTCTACATTACATCCTCCATGCATTGCATTATGTATTCATCACCATGTATTTGTGTCCCCATCTATTCTCCCCTTGCTCCTGTATCCTCAGATAAATACTAAATTAACTGTGTCCATGCATTTTCTTTCTGTGACTAGGACTTTCAGTACTATGTTGGATATGAGTAGTGACAATAGGTGTCATGTTTGCTTTCAGCTTTCCCCCATTGAGTATGAAATTAGCTGTGGTTTTATCATATATAGCCTTTATTAAATTGAAATATGCTCGTTCTATTTCCATCTCATAAGTGGCTGCTGAATCTTGTCAAATGCTTTTTCTCCATCTATTGAAATAGTTCTTATTTTGTTTATGTGGTGTATGTTATGCACAGTGTTCTCTTCACCACTAATCCAAGCACAAGTTTTGAACTATTCCACAATCTAAAAATACCAAAGTACAGTTTTCTCCATTAGACAATGTACCATTTTAGTGTATCTGTCCTCTATAAAGTCCCTGTAAATTATAACTCTTATCTAGGAGAAAATAAAGTCACTCTTGGTCCTGACTTTGTTTTTCATCCCTACAATGTAGGAATGTGGCTGAAAAACCCTCCTGTAGAGATTAAGACAGACTACAAAGGTAAGAGAGATGGCTATGTACTGCCCCTTGCCTTGGTCAACACAGCACCACCTGAGAGATCTCATTGAGTCTACAGTTCGTACCTGTATTTGCAATAAGGAGTTTGCTCATCCATGGAGACAGAGTCTGACCAGGGAATGCTGTGGGGTGCGTAGGTCTTAAGGTCCCCAGTGAGTTTTCCCTGGCTGTAGAGCACAGTCAGTAGTTTCACAGGTTCCATCCCTCTGAAAGTAAGTGCACGGAAACTAATTTATACCCATCTACTGTGAAATATAGCTCAATCCTAACCAGTTACTAATTCTGACTACAGACTTCAAGTAATTACCCTTCCACTCCTAACTTTGGAGTTAGCCCCATTTTCCCAAGGACCTTACCAACAGACACATGCAGAAATTCAAACAGACTTGACTGGTGAAGAGGTGTCATGAAAAGTTCAGGTAAATAATGGTAATACCAAAGGGCACTAATCAAGAACTGTTAAGGTAAAAATAAAAACAGCCCCTAGAACTACAGTAGATTTGAAGGCACACTTTACAAGAAACAGTGAATAACCTAGGAAAAATTTGAAATTCACCAGCCAGGGAATCGAAAAGAAATGTGCACATAATGAACATTTCAGTAGAACAAAGAGCTGAGGAATTAATTACCACTAGACTTGCCTTACAAAAAATGCTAAAGACAGTCTCATATGGTGGTAAAACAATACTATATCATTAAAACAAAGCAGTTTAAAACTCACTGGTAATGGTAAATACATAATCAAACTGGGATTATATTACAGCAGCATATAATTCAATAACAACATTAATTTAAAAGCATGGTAAAAATAACCAAATAGGCATGGGTAAGGAGAAGTAAAAGTGTAAACCTTATAAACTCTATTAAAGTCCTATTCATTTAAAGGAATTTTATGTAAGTCTCATTTATGAACAAGTGAAAGTATAATGATATCACGGGAAGGAACAGTGGATCTCCAAAACAACCAGAACACCATGGGAATTTTAAGTCCTTATCAAAATGTAAATACACTAAATTCTACAAACTCCATCTCAATGATGAGGGAATACCTTGAAGTTACAACAAATCATATTCTATGCAGCACATACAGATAGATCCACACATCAAAATACCTCAAGGTAGGAGTGGGGTCTTGAGTGGAGAATAGCAGAAATGGGTGTTGCAGACACAGCTCCGAGTTGATTATAGGTCCAGGAAGAGGGGAGGAATTCATATACTCTCTCTGACCCCAAACATTCCTTCCCACCTAATCAGCAACCAACACGGCTCAACTCAGTGAGGGGGGCAGAGAATACTGCAGTGCATAACTGTAACAGCTGTGTTCTAGCAGCCCCGTGACTGCCTCCTCCCACCTTCCCAGAGCTACTACAGGTTCTCAGAATACTAACTAGCACTGAGTGTTGGGTTACAAACCAGAATATTTATAATTTCTGATCAGCAAATGCATACTGTGGGTAATCCCAGTGACAAAAGTAGACAGAGTGGAGGCAGCTGGAGTTGGGCTGTTACTACTGGTCAGAGAAAGAAGCCACAAACGCGTCAGCGGCCACTCCGAGCCCACCTTTCTTTTCCAGTCCCAGCATGGACAGCTCAGGACGCACTAGGGTGTCAGTGGCTCAGAATCCCCATGCCCACCATACTTTCCAATGGTGGTTGTGCTCTGACTGAGGTGACACCCACATCCCATGAAAATACAATGCATTTTTTTTTTACCTTTTGGCAGAAATCCAAGAACCCGGAGCACTGCAACAGAAAGGAACTCCAGCACCACCTCCTGGAAAACAAAAGAAAGAACTCTTACCAACTCACTTCCATAAATACCTAGGCAGACAAATAATACCATGGAAAATTAAAGACATGGATACATGTAACTTTAGCAGTTCTGAAAAACATCAGATGCTTTAATGAACAAAATCAATACTTTGCCAGAGATATTAGAGTTCAAAAACTCATTAAGGGAGATTATGAAGGAAATAGCAACCTTAGCAAATACAGCTGACCAGGTAGAGGAAAGAATTAGTGATATTAAAGATAACAATCTATTTAAAAGTAAATCAAAGAATTCTACAAGAATATCTGACTTCATCAGTAAGAGCAATCTAAGAATAATGGGTATACCAGAAGGAAAAGATAGGGGGAAGGGAGCAGAGAGCTTATTCAAAGAAATAGTTAATAAGAACTTATATATGGAAAGAACTGGATCCTTGAATCCCTAATTATTTCAATGAAGAAAGGCCCTCTCCAAGGTACATTAAACTAAAGCTGTCAAAAATTAATGACAAAGAATTATCAAGGCAGCCAGGGAACACCCAGTAACCTATAAAGGAAACTATTTGACTAGTTTCTAATGTAAACTCTGATGATAATCTAACTGTTGAGAAAAACTACCAGCCCAAAATATTATATCCATCAAACTTATTCTTTAGATATGAAGGAAGAATAAAGACCTTTACATATATACAGGAACTGAAGAAATTTATCACCACAAAACCTGCGTTACAGGAAATACTGAGGATGTTTATTGTATCTGAAGCAGATAACTAATAGAGGAAGGAAACTGAAAGCCTTACTCAGAATAAGATACTAGACATTGAAACAAAACTATTAGAAATAATAAAAAACAATAGCTACTGCCACTCAAAAATCAACTAACAGATAAAATGGTTATACGCAATCCTCATATACCAGTAATCTCCCCAAATATAAATGGACTGAACTCACCAATAAAAAGGCACACTGTAGCACATGGATCAAAAGACAAAACCCAACCACATGTTGCCTTCAACAGACATACTTCAACTTTAAGGACCTAAGTACAGACTTAAAGTGCAAGGGTAGAAAATGATATTCAAGCAAATGGTGTAGCCTTGCTTATATCTGATGAAATGAAATAAAAATGTAATGACAACTATGGATAAATCATTCAAGCAGAAACTCAACCAAGAAATATCAGCTTTAACTGACACATTAGACTAAATGGATAAAATTGACATTCTCAAAGATAGAGCCCATGTTGAGACACAACACTAGCCTCAGAAAATTTAAAAACATTGTAATATAGCATGCATATTCTCTGACTACAATACTTTGAACTCGGAGATCGATTACAAAAAGAAAGCTGGAAAAACCAAAAATATGTAGAGATTTAACATGCTACTAAAGAATGGCTCAAAGATGAAATAGATCAAAAGATACATAAAAAGAAAATATAATATATCAAAACTTTTGGGATGCCGCTAAAGTTGTAATGGCAGATAACTTTATATCATTACAGGCCTATCTCAAGAAACAAACAAAAAAATCCAAATAAACAACCTAACACTACACCGTAAAAAACTAGGAAAAACAGAAGAAATGAACCCCAAGTTCAACAGAAAAGAAATAAAAATTGGGGCAGAACTAAATGAAATAGAGAACAAAAAGACAACAGAAAAAATTCAATAGCTACTCTTTTAAACAGATTACTAAAATTACCACACTTCAGAAGCAAATCACAAAGAAAAATAAGTGAAAAGGCACAAATAAAATCAGAACTAAAAGAGAAGTTCTGATATCTACCACAGAAATACATAGGATCATACAAAAATACTATATGTTAATACAGTGACCTTGAAAAAAAATGGAGTTCTTAGAAATACTTAAGTTCTTAGATTGAATTATGAAAAACTGGAAAACCTAAATATACTTATCAACAAGCAAATTTAAACAATCCTCAAACACCTCCCCAAAAGTAAAAGTCCAGGACCAGGTGTCTTCACTAGTGAATTCTATCAAACATTCAAAAATGACTTAATATCTGTCTTCTTCAAACACTTAGTAAAAATTAAAGAAGAGATAATAGATCCTAACTCACTTAATGACACCAAGATTACCCTGACACCAAAACCTGATAAAGATAACACACAAAAAAGAAAACTATACACCAATATTTCTGATGAACCTAGACACAAAAATTCTAAACACAATACTAGCAAATTGAATACAAAAAATATATTTAAAGGATTATACATCGCAATCAAGAGGAATTTATGTCACAGATTAAGGATGGTTCAACATATTCAAATCTGTCAATGTGATATATCACACAAATAAAAGGAAGGGTAAAGATCACATAATCATATTAATACATGTAGAAAAAGAATTTGACAAGATATAATACAACATCCATTAGTATTAAAACACTTAATAGGAATAGAAGAAAAGTTACTCAACAGACCGGCCAAACCTTCAGCTAACATACTTAATGGTAAAAGACTAAAAGCTTTTCCTCAAATACAGTGATGCCCCTCCTCACCACTTTTATTCAACATTTTATTGAAAATCCTAGCCAGAACAATTGGGCAACATAAAGCAAACCTCATCCAAATTGGTAATGAAGAAGTTAAATTGTCACTCTTTGTGGATATGATTGTTCACAAAGAAAACAAAAGGGGCGCAAATATCCAAATTATGTAAGAATTCACACAACTCAACAACAGAAAAATCAACAATTCCCAAATATTTATTCATAAAAACATATGTAACCCTATGTTCATTGCAACATTATTCTTGGTGTCCAAAACATGGAAACATCCAAAGTGTCTGTTGATTGATGAAAGGATAAAAATGGTATGGTGCATATATACAATAAAATATTTCTCAGCTGTAAGAAAATATGAAATACTAGCATTTGTTACAAACTGAGTGGATCTTGAAATTTTCATGCTAAGCAAAACAAGTCACACAGAATAAGTTAAGAATCATATGCCTTCACTTATGTCTGGGATATAAAACTGAAAGCAATAAATGAACAAAATGAAGAAGTAAAAATTCATTGATACAAATAATGATCTGGTTGTTACCACAGGGTAAGTTGGCATGGAAGAGGTAGAAGAAGACAAAAGGGGTCAAATATATGGATACTGAAGGAGATGTGACTTTGCGTGGTGAACATAAAATGCAATATATACATGATATGTTATACAACTATACACCTAAAAGCTATGTACTTGGGTGACACTGGTTAATAAAATTAAAGTTAAAAACAAGAGCCAATGATATCCTGCCTGTAAGTGACTCATTTTAGTCTTAAAAACACAAATAGACTGAAAGTGAATGAATGGAAAAGATCTTTCAAACAAATCATAACCATAAAATACAGGGGTAGCTATATTTATATCAGATAAAACAGATTTTAAATGAAAAATAAGAAAAGCGAAAAAGATCATTACATTATAATAAAAAGGCCAATCCAAATAGAAACATATGACAATTATAAATATTCATGAACCCATTTTAGGAACACCTAAAAAAAAATAAGGTAAAAAGCAACAGATTGGAGGGAGAAATAGACAAGAAATACAGTAATAGCTGGGAACTTTAATACCCCACTACCAATAATGGATAAATCATCTAGAATGACACATGTCCAGCCTGAGGTCTAGAACACTTTTAAATATGTCACAAAATAAATTCTGGGTAAATTTAATAAAACATTGAAAGTAGAACTAATATCAATTCCTCTCAAACCTTTTCAAAAAAATTCAAAAGGAACACACATTCTCAAACTCATTTTACAAAGCCAGCATCATCCTAATACTTAATATCTGATATGGGGTCAATATCCAAAATTACAACTCAATAGAAATAATATTAATAATAAAAATAATCCAATTAAAATATGGGCAAAAGACCAGACTAGACATTTTTCAAAAAGAGATATATGAAAGGCCAATTGATTTATGAAAAGATGCTGAATATCACTAGTAATCAGGAAAATGCAAATCAAAACCACAGTAAGATCACCTCATGCCTCTTTGCATAGCCATTATCAGAAAGACAAGCGATAACAAATGCAGGAGAAAAGGGAACCTTATATACTGTTGGTGGGATTTTAAATGGGTAAACCACTATGGAAAACTATATAAACGATTCTTAACAAAAATTCCACTTCTGGGAATATATCCGGAGAAAATGAGAACCCTTTCTTGAGGAGATATCCACACTCCGTATTCACTACAGCATTATTCACAACAGCGAAGATATGGCAACAACCTAAGTGTGCATGGGCAGCTAATAAAAAAGCATCCTACCATTTGCAACAATGTTGATGGACCTTGAAGGCATTACACTAAATTAAACAGAGAAAGGCAAATATTGTATAATCTCACTTTTATGTGAAATCTAAAGGAAACAAAAACTCAGAAAAAGATCACATTTGTGGTGCCCAGAGGTGAAAAATAAGGGAAAGAAAAGTCATCCAAAGATACAAACTTCCAGTTACAAGGTAAGTACCATGATGGCTATTATTAACACTGCTGTATAATACATATGAAAGTTGTTAAGAGAATAAATCATAAGGGTTTTCATAAAGAAGAGGATTTTGGTTTTTTTGTTTTGTTTTGTTTTTTTTACTGTATTTATGTGAGATGATACCTGTGTGAAATAAAAATGAGGTTCTATGGAAAATAACCCCACAGGGTGAGCTGATCATAAATTCCTAACTGGACAGGACATGGTGGGCAGTCATGCTCCTGGCCTATAACTTCTTTAGCAAGAGGATTTAAGGCAGCTCTGTCCATTGTTCTTCTGCTTCTAAGGTAACACTCCTCTATGAATGTGTTAACTCTCAAGAGAATACACAATCTTGTTAACTATTCTGTAATCTAATCCCTGTCTTGCTTTCTCTAATCTTCCTTTGAAATCGTCCTTAATTTTAAATGCATAAAACAATCTGCAAAACTATTATTCTAGGGAACATTTGAGATTTTGTTCCCCAGCATGTCATCAGTTTGACTCAAATCAACTCATAAAAATTCTCTACAGGTTTGGACATTTCTTATGCTAAGTTTATTGTAGTAATCATCTTAAGTAGATTAAAGCTTTGTGTTCTGCATACCGGAAGCTTATATATACATATGTGACTCACTTTTGGAGAAGGTTTGAAGATATAGTACTTAAGATCATCTTACTGTTTCTGAAACTGTTTTCTGCATTGGATGCTCCTAGAAAGTATGTTAAGCTGGCTTTCTGGGCCTACCCCCGGAGATTTTTATTCACTAACTTCCAAGTAGGACTTAAGAGTTTGCATTTTTACAAGTTTCTAGGTGACATTAATGTTACTAGTCTGGGGACTATATGTTGAGGACCCTGTTCTAAAACAAAACACTTTCAGATGAATTTGTTTATCAGTGAATCCAGATGAACTTATGCCATCTCAAAGGTCTTAGGGATCCACCTAGAGAAATTTGTTTCATTATTGAAGGTTCGCCATAATGCCACGGCCTTTGCCTCAGTGTCTCTCTGTAGTTGAGGCAATCTCTGAAGGGACTGGCAGCGGAAACTACAGGTTAACACTCCCAGCACCAGGAACAATTTCTTTCTTGCAGGGAATTTGGGTGCTCTTCTACATGTTCACCAAACACAACTTAAAATCTTCTGACTCCTCAAGGATGTACATGGAGCTAGCCAGATTTTCAAACCTCAGCTATATCACTCCCTACTTTTGTTAATTAAGATCCTCTCAGTCCACTCTTTGTTTTCATTAATAAACAAACCAGTTAAGCTATTGAGCAACGCATTAAACCAGATGGACTTAACATACAATATATAGAACAGTCCATTTAAAAGAAATAGATATACATTCTTCTCAAGTGCACAAAGAACTAATCCAGAATAGATCTTAAGTTAGGCCACAAAACACATTCTTAACGAGCCTGAAATTATGTCAAGCATCTTTTCCCCCCACAATTATATGAAACTATTGTAGAAATTAATCACAAGAAGAAAACAGAAAAATTTACAAATATGTACAGATCAAATATCATGTTCCTGAATCACCAATGTTTCAAAGAAAAAAAATAAAAATTATATTGACAAAAATGAAAATACAACACACCAAAAGTTATCGAATGCAAATAAAAGTTTTAAGATGAAAGATTATAGCAATAAAAATTTATTTAAAAAATAAATTTCAGTGACAACTCTGTATCATGTGAGCAGGGGCATTGCTGCCACTTTAGTGACAGAAAGAAAGAAATATTCACAAAATATTAGAAATTACATTAAAGTCATGAAAGGTAGAAGGTGAATATTCTCAGACTGAAAGACCCAAAGTCCAAAACTTACATATAAGACTTCTATGAGAAAAGACAGTAGTTATAGAGGCAATACATACACGGTATGATGGTAGATATACAGAAGCTAAGTAAATAATGACATGGTGACCAGTGACTTTGTGAGAACCACATTGATAATAGCCAAGTCACTCATCCAGTGCTGGCCCTGGAAGAGCAATGAGAACCAGGACGAAGTCTGGGTACCCTTGCCTCACAATCTCCTCACCAGGGTAGCCATAATCAATGGAAGCAGAATATCTTTAATGAACATAATTACACAGATAAGCTAATAGGAAATCTGAAATATAAAGGTGATCTTCAAAACAAATACCATCATTTTAAATCCAGCCCATTAATAGAGACACCAAGGACAATGAACAGAATAATCAACACCAAAGGAAATAAAATTAATATGATAAAACTTTAAGGATTATCAATTCCCAGAGAATCATAGCAGCACATAATATACATGTATATAATCCATAGCTAAACATTTTATAAATTAAGTTTGAATTGTGGCATAATGTCAACAGATAGGAACAAATATGGGCACAGTATAAAAGATGGGATATTCAAACTAAAGCATTATCCTACCTGATAGTGAAAAAAGACATTGAAGGTAAGGAAAATATCCCAAGCATATGCTGGCCACAAAAGAAACACATGCATACTAAACACAATAATATGAAACAGTTCGGTAAAAACAAATAAGAAAAGTCATATCAGTCAATATGGTGAAAAATGTTAATTATTGAGAAATCAAATTAAAGGCAAAATTCATAAAAATAAAGATAACTATCTGGGATTTATGAATTATAATCCACCAAGAATATATGAATCTAAATAAACCTTGATAGCTTCCAAATGTAAAAAACTTAAATCTGACAATACAGCAAAGAGAAGATTTCAAATCCATATTGATTTAGCACACTTCTAGGACATTGATAATTTGATGATAACAGAAATTGTCATAGCCACTACTAAAAACATGGATTTTTTTTCAAAAAGCTAAAAATAGAACTATCATATAATCAGCAATCCCATTTCTGGATATATGAGGACTATCCAGAAAAAATCCAACCATAAAGGCCTCTATTTTTCATATTACATGGCTGGATACTTTCTTAACAGCCCTTGTATATCCAAAAGAAATAATAACAAGATCTTGAAAAGATTCGAAAACAACCTAAGTGTCAAATGATGAATAAAGAAAATTACATACGCACACACATGCACGCATATATATGTGTGTGTGTGTATATCACTATTATTCAGCCACAAGAAAGAAGGATACCTTGCCATTTACAACAATATGGAAGGATCCTGAGAGCATTAAGCTAAGTGAGATAAGTGAGATATGCCAGACAAAGACAAATTCTATATATCACTAATATGGAGAACCTAAGAAAGCTGAACTTGTAAAAACACAGAATAGAATGGTGTTTGCTAGAACCTGAGGTGGGGCAGTAGGAGAATTAGGAAATATATGATAGTACCTTGATTTCCTTATGAAGAGCATCAAGCTCAGTAGTTTAGTTCTAACCAAAATGCCAAGGACCAAATAATTCAGTTAACTAAATGTTCTAGTACAGAAAGTATGGAGAGAAAGAAAGAGAGATAGGCAGTTATTAACCAAATTTTATGAAACTACCACAATGCTAATTGAAAAGCTGGATAACGATAATAAGAAAAACTAATTTTATACAAAGATAGATGTGACAGAAATGTGATAGATAAAGGACTATCAAATAAAATAGCCTTATTAAAATACTATTATTTATAAAAACAATTAAAATAATGCATTATGACCATTATCATAGGATATCACAGTTTAATATAAGAAAATATATTAATATAATTATTCACATGAACAGATTAAAGAATATGTTCTCCCTAATAAATCTTGCAAAAGAATTTGATAAAACTCAACACATTCTTTATTTTAAAATTTTTATACGTAATTTTATTAACCAATGTCACCCCAACAAACTAAATAAAAGTAAAAATTTCTTACCAAACTAGAAATAAAAAGAAAATTTCCTTGATTTATAACCTATTCAACAGAAATCTCTAGCATGTTTCACTTTAATTAAGATACATTTTAAGCATTAGCGTTAAATGAAAAAAGAAGATAGAGCTGCCCACTTCAAAGATGCTCTTCGAGATTGTACAAAAGGACTTAACACATGCAGTAGAAGTTAAAGATAATAGAAATATACTTCTCAAAATTATGTGATTCCTATCATTATAGATGATAAGATTATATACTTGAAAAATTCAATAAAACCATCTTTAAAAACTTTTAATGAATGGAAAGTTAAGAAAAAATGTAATGTTCTAAAACACCTAATATAACCTATAAAGAAAGCAAAATGTTACCCCATCACAATATCCTGGTTTTGTCTTCATCTAGTCACTTAACCTTTTTTAAACATTAATTTACGAGTAATAATACAATATTTATTTTCCATATTTTTATGGGTATTATGGGTAGTAGTAGGAAATAGCATATGGACACTAATTGATCAAGAAATAATGGTCAATAATGAATGTATTTTGTAAACTTTACTAAATCAACAAAAAAATTCAGGGTTATTCTTATTTTTCAATGAAAAAAAAGAGTGATATTGATCATCGTGTTTTAGAAATCTAACATGGTCAGTTTTGATTTATCTACTCAAACTTAAAATAACTAAGAAAAATTCATGACATCTCATTTTAATAGAGTATAATTCCTCTTTATTCTAAATATTGCAATTTTTAGTTACCTCTGAAAAAATTATTGCTATTAAACAGATCTCTAACTGTATTTGTGCTCATATTTATGTTAAATAATGGGCATATATTAATTTTGAAACAGTATTCTAGTAATATCTAGGGACGTTTTTTTCAGTATTCATTTACAAACATTATCTCTGAAATTTTAAATATGAAACAAAGCATTGTTCTAGATAGAGCACTGATTAAAGTCACAATGTGCTCTTCTGTGGTAGGGTTTTCAGTAAAATATTATCAGTGGTAAAATGTAAATAAAAAGCAAATTGCTTCATTCATCATGTGTTTTAAGCAGTTAAAATGAATGAACTCTCCTTTGAGAAAACATCTGACTAAGCAAAATTATGGTTATGAGTTTGAGAAAATGTTTAATGAACTTACTGGTTAAAATGTAGTTGTTATTATAGAGCCCACTATTTTATGTTTTAAATTAATTGTTGTTTCTTTACTCAGAGACTTTTTTCTTTTTCTGCTTAATATACAAAAATAAGTGACCTTAGCCTCTCATGTGGATGTCAAGAAGTAAACTACATGGGGAATGCTGGTTGACATAACAGTGTGAGACTGAAAAGTATATCCAGAAATGTTTGTATTTATTTGTCTCTTGTAAATTTAAAGACATAAAAGTTGCCAGTAATAAAACATGATGGGACTTCAAACAACTCATATTGTAACATTCTGAGTAATATTAATCTCCTAGTTTTTCTAGTTCTGAAACACACTTATCTACTATATATGAGGAGGTTGAAATGATATTGCTATCTACATATGGAAATAGTTCCAATAACACAAGTATATACCAATTTGCTGAAGGCAATGAAATAAGGTGTTTACTTTACAAATGTAAGCCTATGGCAGCTGTATTCAGAATTGCCAAAACTTGGAAGCAACCAAGATGTCATTTTGTAAGAGGATGACTAACTGACACTACACCCAGACAATGGATTATTATTAAGTGCTAAAGAAAACCCTGAGCTATCAAGCCATAAAAATAAGTGAAGGAAATTTAGATGCATGTTACTACTGAAAGAAGTCCATCTGAAAACTCTCTATACACTGTATGGTTCCAACCACCTGACATTCTGGAAAAAGCAGTATTATGGAGACACAGGATCATGGTTTGGGGGAGAGGAAAGAATGAGGAGGAGGAGCACAAAGGATTTCTAAGGCCGTAAATCTAGTCTGTATGATATTATAAGGATGGATATACATCATGATACATTTGTCTAAACACTTAAAATGTATAACATTACAGTGAGCCCTAGTGTAACCTATAGATTTTGTGTGGTAATAATCTATCACTGTAGGTTAATCATCAAAATAAATGTTCCAAACTTGGGAGGGAGATCTTGATAGTCAGAGAAGCTATGCAAGTTTGGGGACAGGGGATATATGAGAAATCTCTTTATGTTCTGCTAAATTTTGCTATAATATAAATTTAATACTGCTCAACATTTTTAAAAGTTTATTAAAAATGTAAGCCTAATTATATTATTGGCTATAATATTTAAAGTGAGGCCTCTTACTGAGAAATAGTTCTAAACCATGGCAAACAAACCATATGACTCATTAAGTACATCAGTAACATTAGGTTGAGCCTTCAAGTGCACTATTTTGGTCCTGCCCATGGTAGGAATTTAGTAGATACAATGCAATGTTTCATTAAGCTAAAGAGTAAGGAAAATGGTAACTCAGATGAAGGAAAGCTGAAATCTTTGTAGAACAGCTAACTTTAAAAAACAACAAACTATAGCCAGAGACATGTTGATTGAGCACATTCTTACTCGAATAGTTCGAGTGCGGTACATGTGTGTTCCCTGAACATGGGGGATAGCAAAAATGGATACTTTGCAGTTAAGAGTCTGAATCTAAAGTTGTCTTTTACTAGTTTTATGATCACAAGCAACTTAATTTATGTCTTAAACAATTGATGTTTGCATTTCTTAATTTATGGTAAGGTATGAACAAGGTCGATATGAATATTTAAGTGAGTATAATTGGAAGTAGTACATAGACAAAAATTGACTCACAGAATCAGGATTTCTGAAGCATGAACCTGACTCTCCACTCACTGTGCGTATTACAAGACTAGTGCATAATCTGATAAATAATAGAATGTAATAAATATGTGTTAAATGAATAAAAAAGAAAATGTGGAGATAAAAAAATAAAGGAATACCCATAAAAAACCGGAATTATCTCCTGGAGGACAGGTTCCTTGTAGTACAGGCTTCCCCTGCTAGGTGAGTATTTTAAGAACCCATCTGCATTCGTGTACCACCTGACATTTCTATGAGAGGCTGCATTCAGCTTCGGTGAATTTTTTGGAGACAGTTTCAACACATTTGCCCATTTCATAATGGGTGATTTACACCAACAAAGAAGTCAGTGGAAAATAGCATTAAGTAAATTTGTTAGTCAATGCAAGAGGGTCTTACATCACTGAAATGAAGTGCACTACCCACAGGAACTACATAATCATTACTCCACTACTCACACCATGTCCTTATCCTGGTCTGCATAATCTTTTCTTTTTGTGGCTCTCTGAGTAACTGCTCACTCTGTGGTGATTACTGCTCCAAAGGACATCTTCAAGCTATGAGTTCACATGATATTATGGATTCTGTACCCACATGGAGATAATATGCCTGATTTCAGGTCCCAAATTCCAAAGAAAAGTATTAGATGTGGCCAGGGTAGTGAATTATACTATATACAGTTAAACATTTAAGAGCCTATAGTTGAGTTTGGCAGTCTCCCACTTCTTTAACAATGACACCTCAGCAAGAGAAGTACTAGCTGTAGTGGAGGTAAGAGTAATAATACTAATAAGAATACCAACAATACCAAGGTGAAGAACATCCTTTGTTTAAAGGGACTGTGTAAAACATAGGTATTAAAGTACAGTAAAATTATATGTCAAAGAAGGAACTATCAGAACCAGGAAAAGTTAAAGACACTCTTACGGTAATACTAAAAAGACTAAGAAAAAAAATGCTTCCAGTAATGGTAACCAATGCTAAAATAAACTTGCTATTATAAAATAAAGTATTTCCAATCTAGCACACGGAGGAAGGTCTACAGTTCCTTGGAAGAACTTTTAGAGACAATCACAAAAATAAGGGTAAGCGTTTAACTTGAACACATTAGGAAATAAACACCATCTTATTTCGTGGCACCTACAATGCAAATAAAAGTACTTTAAGAGTACTTTCCTAGAAATCACACTTACATTCATGACATAGTTTTGAGACTGCCTGTGGTAGGTGATGAAATAATCAATTTATGTTGCTATACAGAAACATAGCAATGATATTGGACTTTAATGTTAAGATCATTTCCAAATAAAGTTATATTATGTTATTAATTTTGCTTTCGGAGATCTTGATAAGGAGACAGCATAAATGCATTTTTCAGTTATATTATTAAGTGTCTAGGAATAAAAGAGAACCGAAAATCTCAGAAACAAAACAGAAAAAGACATGTTTTCTTTTTCATGAGATCTAAGATTATAAAGAGATATGCAGAACATATCTCCTCCTCTGCACGCAAAAACTAAAATACTTTGTTTGAAAGCCAGAAAAATATTCAGGAGTAGAAAATATTAAGAACTAGAATATTTACAAAGTGCTTTTTCAAAATCTAAATTTTATCCAAAACTTTTAAGTATTACTAGTTTTATGGAAATGATTCTTGAGTTAAACAGATAGCACTCATTGCCAAACAGTTATATATTTATAGTTATATTCATTATGCATATTAAAAATTATAAACCATATGTTATGTTCTCTTTTGGCCTCAATAGTTCTTGGTACCATGAAATAAAATCTACTCACATACATGTGTGCACACATACACATACATATATTCACACAAATATGCGATAAGACTATTAATTTTGCAAACTCATCCTAGAAAAAGTGCTGCATACCTTATTGCTGAGTATCACTCCCATAACCTTTGAAGTACTCCCCTTGCAAAGCTATTAGCCCACACTTCAAAGCAATTTGGAACTCTTTTTCTGGAATGGCCATCAAAGCTCTTGTTGTACCCAAAATCTGACAATTAAGTTTGCAAACTTGCCACCATACGTTGGCAGCACTGTACAAACACCCCAGTAAGGTGTCATAACCTTGCTAAGATACAATGACAGCTTGAAATCCTACTACATCCCAAGGGGAGTACTTCAAAGGTGACTGTAGAGATATTTAGCAATAAAGTATGAAGCACTTTTTCTAGTACCAGTTTGTGAAATTGTCAGACATCATATATAACAGTGAATTCTATTTTGCTTTCCAAACACATGCTCAATAAAATTGAAATCACTCATAAACCAATGAACATATACCTAAAATGCTACATACTCATATATCAATAGAGTCACAAAAATGTTCAAAATAAGTACAATTAAAATTCTCCCTTGATGAGATGATTTGGGCTAAAGCACTAAAATCTCAGTACAAAATAGACATATATCTATGTACAGAATATATTCTACAATTCTAAATAGATAATTTCTAAAAATATTTAAATTTCTTCTAACATCTAGTGATCCATCTTTCAGACAAAAAAACAGCTGTTTTTTTCCATTCTCAATCTTCATACAGTAGTTTTAGTAGATGCTTTCAACTATAGGCAATGTAATGGAGGAAGTCTTTAGAACCTCAGAATATAGATTTTAGAACAGATTTCCTGTAAGTTGTGATAGAAAATGCATGCAGCAGACAGAGATCGAATGTACCTGAATCCCCTAAATTCAGTGACTGATTTCTCATTGTGTGCGGATCCAGATCTGTGGCTTTCCTTCTGTTTTCCCTCTGGCTACCTGCCTTTGGTCATTGGACAGTTCATTAGCATCTTCAACATATGATTAGCCGGGGAAGAACACACACATGATTCAAATCAATAAATTTTACACTTTTGTATCACTGGGACTATAGATTTGATGAGTTATGCAATTAAAACTAATACCTAAAATGTAATTATAAAGATTTTCTTCAATTCCAAAAAACCACTTTCTATAACGTTACCAGAAACACTCAGAAGTTGATTACATTGGAATGTAAAATTATTTTCCTAGGATATTTTTTTCTGTTGAAATTCTTTCTTCTCTTTCTTACATACTAAACCAGGGTTCACTGATTGACTATATGATGTAGACACATGACACACATGGAATGTGCTACATTAAAATTATACAGAGAACACCTGCATTAAATTTTAAATTAGCCTTACATAACAAATAAGCCCCTATCTTCTTAATGGCTTTCCTTCAAAATAAATGGTCTAAAAAAGCAACTTTAATGCTTCAACATATAAGGTATATATGTATGTCATAGTAATTATGTTTTGTCCAATGTAGTTTCTCATATATATTTGTTATTTACATGCTATTTGTTATATTTTATTCTCACATTCTAAGATTCACATTTTTCTAATATATATATTATTTAATATGAGTGCACACAATTTGATATTGATTCTTCAGAACATCTAATAATTGCATATCAAAATTATTAACATATGTTATATGTTATATATAATTATATATGTGAATTCACTTATTTAAGCTTCATATTTGAATAAAGTTTTGTGAGATTTAAATTTTAAAAATATATATTAATTTAATTCCCACGGTACAGTCAATAATCAAAAAATAGCATTATATATTATTAAGATTATATATACATACATGTGTGTTTGCCTTTGCTTATGGTTTCACAATGGGAAATATCCACCTTAGTGCTGTTTTTGCCTATTGCACTGTGGGACTCAACGATTTTCCAAAGGATGTATATTTTATTTATACTTTTTACTTGGTCAACCTATGCACTTCAACATTATGGGGAATTTTTTCCATTTAAAAGGCCCAGAGTCTAAATACCACAGTTCCAGTTTTGAAATGGTTGAATGAACTGTGTGACTGTGAGTAAAGCATTTAACTTCTCAGATGCAAGAAATGGTCATACCTACCCTGCTATATAACAATGTTATATGATATCATGTAACTGAAAGCATTTTGTAATTCACCAAGGGACATTAAAGTGGTAATATTAGCATTGTAAAGAAGAGAAAACCATATAAATTAGTTCAGATTCTGTTCTATAAGCTTGTAGAGATTTGTGAACATTAGAAAGACAGGATACTAATAAATTCTAAGAAGACAAAGATGGCACCGGTTCACTACGGCAGGAATCCAGGCAATTTATTAATAATAAGACTAGGGCATACGTAGAGAGGTGGGGAAGCTTAGCCAAGCAAAGCTTTTAGGAAATCATCTATCATAATGATTTCCATTAAGACTTATTCATGGACAACCCTCAAATCTGTCTCTCTCATTTTTGTTGTATCATAATTTGCAATTAATTATAGGATATAGCTGCTCGCATATTCAATCTCATATCTGATTTTTCAAATGCTAGTTACCTGATCACCAGGGTCCAGGGAAAGTACCATGATCAAATGTAACATCAAATACAAACTCATTAGGTACAATATTAACTGGCCTTCTCCCAACTTACTAACTTCATTTCATATAATTTTATTACTCTGATCTTTTTCTCAACCCCATTAATTTATTTAAATTTTTTTTCTTTTCCTCTACAACCTCATATCCATACTACATATTCCTATGTCTACCTCTTAACAGTGGATCACTTCACCTCTTCCTGTCCATAGTACCTCATCCTAAACAAACGAGATTTCTATAATAGCCAAAGTTGGACCCACATCACTTACATGATCTACTAGCCAAATATTTTCTTACTAATTCATTTAGAATCTTATTGGCCCATCCTTTTTCCATCAGAGAGTCTTTAGAAATATATATTATCTCATGTCCTTATCTGACTTTTCTATGTATATATGTATTATATTTACAGTAAATCAAGAATTATCTTTTATTTTGGATTTCTTGACTACCTTCCTTTTTTCTGTATCCAGGAACTCGTCATAAATAGTAAGCACTCAGTAACTATTACTTAAATTGACCGAATGAGAATGACTGAGTGCTCTGAGCTGGACAAGGTAACAAATGCATATTTAAATGGGAAAGTACCATAATGGATAATTGAATGACTCAAAAGGAAGGAACAATGGAAAGACAGTGGGGAAGAGTGAGAGAGGAAAGCAAGCATTAGCAGCAGAAGAAACAGAGACTAGTAAGCATCAAAAAAGGAGATGTTCTCTGAAAGGGTAACTTTACCAGAGAATGATGTAGCATTAAACAATACACGTACCTTCTCCTTATTTGTTTTTAAAATAGAGAGTCTCTCTCCAGCTATTATCTAAACTTCTTTGATTAAAATCTTTTATGTTCAATAAATAATAAGAAATATTTAAAAATATTTAGAAAAGCAAAGCAAGCCCAATTGGATTTTTTAATTGTGAGTTTATTATTATCTCTTTGGAGAAAAAAAATTAAGTAAAACTTTTTCCAAAATATTATTTGTATTTTTTTTTTTGTAAAAATTGAAGTAAATTGCTGAGCCCAATTAAATATCAGTGGAATAAAGATGTTCATTTTCACAAAGTCTTCTTAATTGTAATGAAGACAAAAAACATGCATACACATACATATTAATACATATGTATGCATATTCTTCTGCCTTTTGTCCCATTTCAAACATTATAAAAAATTCTTTGTACTATTTCAATAACTCTAATATTTTAGAATTACCACTTGATTCAGCAATTCTATGTGTAAATGCAAGAGAATTAAAAACATGTGTTCATATAACAATATACATTAATGTTCATACAGTGTGATTTCTTATAATAAAAAAATAGAAACAACACAAATTTCCATCAACTGATGATCTGATAAATATGTGTATTATCCATACAATGGAATATTATTCAACATAAAAACAAATGAAGTACTGATAAATGCTGTAATATAGGTACACCTTGAAAATACATCTTTAATAAAAGAAGCCCAATATAAAATGTCACATATTGTTGAGTATACTTATAGGAAATAAGCAGAATGGGCAAATTCATAGAGATAGACTGTAGAGTAGCTCTTTTCAAAGAATGGAGGGAGGGAATGGAGACAGTAGCTTGTAATGGGTATGGGGTTTATTTTAAGTTTAAAAAATAATCTAGAATTACACCATAATGATGGGTGGACAACATTGTGAATATATGAAAAGTATGGAATTGTACACTTTATAACGGTAAACTTTATAGTAGTGAATTATAACTCAAAGAAAAAACAAAATAAAACCTAAAAATAATAATATTTGAGTTCTGCCTGACTCTTTAATTTGACAATTTTAGAATAAAATTTGCAGTATTTTTTCTACTTTGAAGTTTTTTCCAATTTAGGAGATTGATTTTATCATTCCTAACATTATGTATCACTTCTTTATAAACTATTGCTTGTCTAGCCTTTATAGTCTGCCAGGAGGTGGTGGTAATTTCTTCCCTTATGAAAAGTTGTCTTTCTAACAGTAACAAAAGACCTTGAACATGAGAATTCTCTATGCTCCCACCCCCCCCAAAAGTATAAACATTAAACACTCTTTGAATTTTAGGTGAAAAGTATAATATCTAGGATGCTGAAGAGAAAAGGATTTTAAATATACCAGTTTCAAGATAAAAAAATTACAAGTTACAATTTAAAACCTCCACTCTAAATTTATTATCTTGACATTTTCTATATTTCTATTTGTAGCAAAGAAAGCATTTACTTGGAAAAAGCCAAACATGGACACAACTTAGAATATTAAACAAGTTTATCCTTCTAGCTTATTACAAACAGGCTATTAATAAAACATAATGAAATGATGAGTTCACATTGCAAATATGATAAATTACTACACACTAACTTTCCACAAAATTTTACCTACTAATATACATGCAGAGACATTTGGAGTCGATTGAACTGTTATACTATAAAATGACAAAAGAGTCAAAAGAGGAAAATTCTAAAAGACAAACATTTTTCACTTAAACGATAACCCAATATTAGAATAATATAAAATAATGTAACCTAAAATAAAGAGTAGGTATCAGTTTGAAATTTCGTTCTCCTGGCAATTATTAATCAACTCCTGGGAATGTTTAAATGCTTAAAGTACTTGTACAAGTTTCTGCCTTTCATGCAGAACAAACAAGCAAGCAAACTCATCTCTCACTGCTTCCCGATGCAAACCTGGAATTCCAGCTACGTTTGTCTTTTAATAGCAGTCTAAAAACTCAGATAAATACCAAAGCCATGAAGTTAAGGCCTGGAGACTACAGAATGGGGAGGACTATGGAGAACTCGCAAGTCCAAAGTCATGCAAAGGAAGCAAACATTACTTAGAAAAAGCACGTATTCAGTACTAAGATTATGAAACTATATTTTTAAGATGTCTCATCATTAGAACACTTTGTTAAAACAATAAAATGACCACAAAGCTGTATGGCTAAAAGGTATTCTTATCTTTTGCACATAAGTGAAGACAAAAGAAAAGTACTGAGTTGGGAGTATAGTAAACAGTTAAAGAAGAAGTCAACATACATAAAAAGAAGAAAGTACCAAAAATATTTTTAGTATCACTGCAATATATGCTTACTGTTTTAAAATAAAACTACAGTTGTATTGTTATTTAAAATACTTTTAATGAGTTATGTTATTTTGAAGGACATTGTAAATGATTTTCTATTAAAGCTAATTATTTAAAAATTAAGAAAAATACATTCTTGTGTGTGTTGAAAATCTGCAGGTGACTTTAATACTCCAATTTTGACGTTTGAGATGGCAGCCAGCACTGGAAATTGACGTGTGAGAGTTCTTCTAAGTCCCAGATGCTAGCTGCCAACTGCCTTTTTGTTCTTGTTTCCTTGGAAACGGAGGTTGGTTTCATGAAAACAAGGTAAGTACAACTTTTATAGGAGAGAAATGGAACACTCCTTTGTCAGCTTGTTGCCGAGACCTGTAAGTACAGCTCTCCAGAAAACACTGAAGTTGGAAGCCAGTTTATCACAAAGGAATTTATGGCAAAACATTAATACATATGTTTTTCCTATTTAATTTAATGTGGACAAAAAGACTAAATAAAATATTCAAAATTATGACAGTTAAAACCAAAAGTGTATCAAGTCCCAAAACATTTTGAACCTAGAATGAAAAATATGAGATATACCACTTTCAACAATGAGAGGCTTTTAAATTTTCAATATTGCTCAACAGGCTATTACTGATCAATGCTCTGTGTGAACAAGTCTTAGATATGACATAGTTAACAATTGGGAAAAGATTTTCCTGCAGTGATTTTGGGGGGAGGTAAAGATGAGAAAAAATGAAAGGACACGATGTTCTTCTACCAGTGTTTTGCAAACCTCTTCAGGTAATTTCTATTTGCCTTATCTCCTCTGCATTTAAAAGTCACTGATCTTATCATACCATCTAAGTGAAGGGGAAAGGACATTAAGCACCGAAAGATAAGTTATTCACACGAAACTTGAAAACTAGCTAATGATGAGTCAGACATAGAGAACCTACCTCTGTCTCTTCCTCAAGTACATTTACCATTTTATATAAAGTCACAGGTTGTTGCCACTGTAATAACTTCAACATCTCTCAAACATTTTATTTTTCTTTAAGCATCAACTGATTATCAAGAAATTTAATCATTGTGTATATGGACCCTTTATAAAATATAAAGATTTAGACAGTTACCCATTGAAAGTCAACAGTTATTCTTTTTTTAATGTTAGACCAAGCTGGAAATATGAATAGCAAAATTTAGAAGATATAATTTCATTTTTTAAATATTTTAACTTAATCAGAGATGATCTTTTGGTTTTAATTTAGTTTCAACAACAGTTTTTATTTAGAAAAACTTTACCTTCTTAGAGATGAATAACCATATTGTGTGGTGATTTTTGTAACATTGAGTGGACTGCAGGGCAAAACAAAGGCTGTAAAAGCCCTTGACTGCATCTGTTACCTGTTTAGGTGTCTTAAAAACATATTTACATTTTAAAATTTTGGATTCTTTTGCCTCTGTCAGAGTCATGACTTGATAAATTGTTGGTGTTGCCGGATATTTTAAGAAAAGCTGGCTCTTCAAAATCATGACAAAACCCAGAACTCAGAAAGCTAATTTCTATTTCAGTGAATCAAAGAACAGTGATTAAACACAAGGTTCCGTCAATGATGTTCTATCACAGCCTTCATGTTTCCCATCACACTACATATGGTCCAATTGTTTATAGATTACAAAAAAAAAATCCCTGCTCAGATGTTAAAACAAGATGTTTTCTTCACTTTCAAATGGCGGGCTGCCTGCCAATTTTTACAATTAGTTATTCTATGCAAAGAAAAAAAAGTTTAATTCTCACAATTTCTTATGTTTGGACATTCCTCTGTGATGAGCTATCAACCTAAGGACTGACAGGAATGAACTCTGGTCCATGACACGGGGAGAAGGCTCTTGGGAAGACAGTTTTTTGTAAGGAAGAGGGAATCACAAAATAAGAAGGGCAAAGCATTTTCACCAGAAATAGTATCATAACATCAAGGCACCCCAGCCACCTGCCAGTGACAACAGTTCCCTGTGGCACCGTCTGGCAGGCAGAATCTCACAAGCTTGAACAATAGTGCTGCACACACCATGAATGCACCTATCAGTGGGTTGCTGTTCTTTAAAAAGACTTGCTGATGGGGGTACAGTGATTGTGGCAGGTCAACAAACTTGTCATAGAAAGACTCGCATTCAAATGCTAAATTTCTGGTTATTGCATGAGCTCACAGTTGGTGTTCTCATGGCTTACAGCAGGGGTTCCCAACCTTTCTCCATTTGTGTACCCCTTTTAAACCCATTTCTATAAATTGTAACCCTTGTTTTTAAAACAGCTGTTCTTAAATACTGACACTTTTGTTCAGTACCTATCTTAATGTAAAATAGTGAAAATGAGATAAGTTAGGAAAGAAAAATTACTACACTAAAAGTACAAACCACTTATTTAATATTACAATATTCAGTACAGTTAATATTGATAATGATAGTCAAGTATTTAAACATTAAATAAAAAACTACCTGAAAAGAATCTTGATTAAAGACAACACACTTACTTTTACTTAGTCATTAACTAAACTGATCACAGTCTGGCTATGCATATATTTATATATTTGGGGAAGTTCTAGAAACTTTGAGAATGGATTGTTTTGAAGCTGCATAATGACTGGTAGAAGACAGGTTTCGGGGAAGGGTTCATAGCTGTCCCCTCACCAATCATCATTAGCTAATGTGATCTAATTTTGAACTGTGTTCATTAATGATGTTTCAAACTTAACATTTATTGTTCCATAACTAACATTTTCCACTTTCACTTTAGTTGATTTTTCACCATTATTGATTATTCTTTGGGTCCCCAGCAAATACCCCCAGGAGTATGTGTACCACCTCCTGGGAGCTGATGCCTTAGAGGAATTATTTGGATCCACATTAAATTGTAATACTATTTTGAAAAGAGATTAATGAACTTATATACTTAGAATTCTGTATATTATATATTTCAGTGTTCATACCCCCAAGTGCCCCCCAAATTCCTAGCTTTGCATATGATGGTTGATTTAAAAATTACTATTGCATAAATAATACATGCAGAATAATAACAAATGGGCTCAGGATCAAAGATAATAAAAACTAGATTTAAGGAAAGGAATTTGAAGTAAATTATTTTACCCCATTTTGGCTGTCATTTAATAAAATTATGTTATTAACAACAAGGATTTTAAAAATGATTCAAGACAATAAAAATAAATATGTGTTTCAGGAAGAGCTGTGCTAATGTGCAGTCTGGTTGAGCTTCCTTTATGCTGTCTCTGTTTACAGGCAGGAAGGAGGAAGCAGGTGGATGCCAGTGTTCTGAGGTTGGTATGAACCTGGATGATGTTACTCAGATTTCACCAATGGATGAAAAAATTTTGTTTGCTAGTTAAAACCTGTAATGGAAAACTCTTGGGCTAATGTAATGGCATTATGTCATTAAAATTATATATAAAAATAGTAATAGTTTAACAGTTAAAAATATATGTGCAAGCCTGTGGTGGGGGGAGGGGACATTCAAATGGCCATCTGCAAACCAGGACTTATGTTCTCACCAGACAATGGATCTGCCAGCACCTGGATCTCATATTTCTCAGCCTCCAGAACTGTGAGAAATAAATGGTGGTTGTTTAAGCCACGCAGACTATGATATTCTGTTATAGTAGCCCAAATAGCTAAGATGACTGTCTAAATATCGTTATTTTTAATTGTGTCAGTTTGTCATCTCAGAGGCTGTTTCTATTGATTCTTCTTCATGATAGAGGACATATTTCCTGTTCGTTTCCATAAATTGTACTTTTTTACTTGATATGAGATACATGATTTTACATTAGTGGCTTATGAATTTTGTTGTAATTTTTTAAACAATTATTAAGCCTTGTGGTGGTATGCAACTAATCTACTTGGAATCAGTTTCATCCTTTCGAGTATTGCTTTTAAGTTTTACCACCCTTTAATCTTAAGGTAATGAGACCCTACTACTGAAGCAACGGTCTTGAGGACTGTACCTGATACCCTGTGCATTAAGGGTTCTGCACATTCTGACTGGAACACAAACTATTCCCAGCCCTGTGTGATTTCTAGAGTTTAATTTTCCAAATCTTTTCTGGTGTTGCTTCCTCTTATTCTCAGTATTTTTCTAACATGCAAGTTCAGATTAATACTTTGCCAAAACTCAAAATAACCTTTCAATAACCTTTCAGGGTATTTTTTTTTCCTCCTTCTCTCTCTCTCTCATTTTTATTTTACAAATTGTAGTCTATTTGGCCTTCTGGAACACTGAACTCTGCCTCCTGAGCTCAGGGAGACTGTCAGTCCCTACTGGGTTCTCCTATCCAAAATGTGCCCAGAAACTCTCTCTACTCTAGACACTGAGCTGAGGCATGTGTTCATCTCCCCTCATTTGCTTCCCTTTTTTTCAGGGATTACTGTAGTCATCTGCCTATTGTCCAAAGTCTAAACTCCATGTCTTAATATACATATTTTGTTAAGATTCTAGTTATTTAAGGTGTAAGAGTTTAGATCTTATCCCTGTTATTTCATCATGGCTAGTAGCAGAAGTCCCTGGTTTATTTAGGCATTTGTTTTACTTAAACAAAATGATTTGAGACTATGCCTAACTGGCTTATGTGTGCACTAGCATGATATTTATTATGTTTTAAATGAGTGGATGTGCATACATCTGAATTAAAGAATGAAAGTGGAGAAAAAGAAAGAGAAGAAAGGAAGGTTACTTGGAAAAGAAGAAAGAATACTAACCAAAATTTTTTTTAACTTCAGAGTATAAAATTATCACTCAACGGTATATTTAAGAGAATTTCAAATACACCTATATAGCCAAAGAAGCTTTATACTGAGATCTAAATTATATTTGTAACATAATTAACTTGTCGAAGATGTTCAATAATTTTTCTATTTAAATATTTTATTAGTTTTAATAATTAAAATATTAAAAATGTAAACACAGAAAATTGACTCAAAAATATTTTGAAAATTGTTGGTAGAGTACAGAAGGAGCATGGAAAGAAGCAGAGGAAAATTACTAGGAAAGAAAGGGAAGGGCTACCACCTAGTTCTGGAAAACCAGGATGTGTAGTTTGAACTTCTTATTCTAAGCCTATGTGATTTCCAAAAAATGAGATGTGTCCCACTTGCAAATGATGAAGCCAATATAAGTCCAGGTTTCAAAATTTAGTTTCCCAATCATACAAATTATATGATAAGCAAAACTTAAAATATAGTGTACATATCTAGTAGTTACACGTGTATAATTTAAAGGTAACATATCTCTAAATGTGTTTGTGTCCAATCTTTTTTTTTTCCTAACTGGCATAGCATATTTAAATTTCTGGATTGTTCTATGCAAATGGGCAAAGGCAATGGTAACTTCTTGAGCAACAGAGTAACAAGATCAAAACAATTATTTATGAAGACTATCCCAGTGCTTATGTGTAGAGATATCCCAACCCTAACTATCCCTGGGAAATAAAATCATTCCATCCTCAGAAGTCTCATTTTTTCACCACACCCAGATTACCTCGGCCTGTCTTACTTCCATTGTTGCTAAGGGATGGCACTGTACTAAGTGGTCACTTGGGATCATTTTAAAGTGTGAATTAATTTGGAAATACTATTTTATTAGTCCCAAGTATCAAGAATTGACATTTTTTTTTACCCTTTGTGCCAGAAGTGTCCAATTTTCTGGCTTCTCTGGGCTGCATTGAAAGAACTGTCTTGGGCCACCCATAAAATACACTAATGACAGCCGATGAGCTAAAAAAAAAAAAAAGTCTGTGTATAATTTTTGTAATGTTTTAAGAAAATTTATGAATTTGCAACTGCATTCCAGGCCATCCTCGGCCACAAGTTGGACAAGCTTGCTTTATGCAGTCACTGGAATGCAGGGCCTGAGAACTCGAGAGGAGAGTCAGGCATGTCCCTGTAGAGCAAACTACATTGTGTGCTTCATTCTGGGTAAGTGAAGGAGCTGGCAGTGTTTCTCAGCTCCTGAGAAGGGTGCCTAAAACGATGGTATTAAAGGAATTCACTCAGCTTTCTTCTTGGAGGGAGTTTCACCCTGCTTCAGGCCACTATAAGGTATAGCTTACTCTCTGTGTAATAAGGGTGGGGGGGAGAGTATGTGAGAGTGTGTCTCTGTGTAATAAAGTCACTGGCAAAGAAGAGGGAGAAGAGCCTGGTATTTAATCTTAACAATTAGTAGGCTTGAGAAAGCCATTAAATATAATATCAAGAAATGAACATGCTAAACATGTAGTAAATTGACATTTTAATGCTGCTAAAAGGGGATGAATGCAAGTACAAAGACCATAAATCAAAGTTATCTTTTATCTTTTGGATACTGGCTCTAATTAGGACATAGTATTTTAAGGATGTATTATAGAATTAAAAACTACAAAATGTATACGATCATTATGAAGGTTTGAGAGCAAATTTATAATGTGAAAAAACATGAAAGAGTTTCATTAAAAAATTTTTTTTTAATTTCGTATGAAACAGGCTGTATTTTAAAATTACAGTTATAAATCTATGAAATTCTGCTGCTCAATATAGTCACCACTAGTCATAGGTAGGTATTTCAAATAATTAAAATTATATACAATTAGAAATTAATTCTTCCATAGCATTAACCACATTTGAAGAGTGGCCACATACTACTATTTTAGATACCTCTGCCTGTTATTATAGACTTTTTTAATATCTAAAATAAATATGAAAATAATTTGAAAAATTACAATACTAAAACACTGAAGATACTGTCTATATTTACATTTGTGTGTGATATACATAAATATAATAACTTTCAATATTCAGAAAAGACTCCTAATTTTTTATTTTAGCGATGCTGAAATAAAACCCTTTAGATAGGAGTTTTACATATCAAAATGAAGCTGTAGATAGTAATAAGTTATTGTCATCCATGTGATTAATTCACAATGCACACCACTTACAATAATGGAATTGCTACAATGCTCTGTTATCATTCTGTCAATTAAACATGGAAATAAAACACTTCACAAGTATAAAAATTAATATTCATTTGGCAATCTATCAAATTAGCTAATAGTCATTGTGAATTTCTCAATTAGAACTGTAAACCCTCGCCTTACTCAGAATAATATTAACAGAATTTTTGAAACAAAAGTATAAAGTGGATCTTTTAAAACACATCTGTACTAAGTTTGATAAGTAATCATTATAATTAGTGCTTTAGTGAAGATTCCATTAGAGGAGTTCAGTTTGCTTCTGATTAAAAAGTCCATCTAAAATGTACAGATTCATAACAAGCAAAGTTTAAACATATGAGCTCTAAAATATTAGAGTTCACCAAAAATATAACAGGATTTGATTTAGGAAGGAGATATCAAGTAATTTATCCCTAGTGTAGTTTAGGTTTAATTTCACTGTATGTTTTAACCCTAGTAACTCTAAGTATAATTTAATCTAACCGCCATATTTAACAGATGATGTAATTAGGGTGTGTGTGTGTATGCTGTCTGGGAAAAAAATTCCAGCCATAAATGCCTGGATTTTTCATATTACATGTCAGAATACTTTCTGGAAAGCTTCTGTGTGTGTGTGCGTGCGTGTGTGTGTCTGTGTGTCTGTGTGTCTGTGTGAGCGCACGCACATCAGTTAAGCGGCAGACTCAAAATATAGCAGTTTTCTAGAGCACCAAGGCAAGGATAAAGCTCTTTCTTTTTTTTACTGTAGCTAAAGAAGCTGAAAAAAGATGACATTAGCTTACCAAAAGCAAATAGAAACCAGTGCCTTCTTACCATTAACAATTTGAATAAGAAACATGGTAACTTCCAAGATTACACATAATTTATATCTGACACTCATGAGGATAGGAATAAATGTCCACTAAACTGCATATAAATCATGATAAAATAACTCTTTTAGACATTAACAATTACATTGGTAGTCACAATGAAAACAATAAATCCAAACTCTTGACTTAAGCCTACAAGACCTTGAACGATGTGGAGCCAACCTAAATTCTACTTCCACAGTGACACATAGTTTTGCTTAAGTTTCAATCCAAAATACATTTACTATAATCACCTATTACATGTCTAGACTTGTTCCAGACATTAACAATGACCCTGAAAAAAGGGGTGTTGTTACTATCTCCAAAGAACTGAGCAAGATGGAGAGGCAAATCCTTCTCCTTTCCGTGGCGATATTAATTTTGTAATAGAAATTAAGCAAATGAAAAAGGTAAAAGCTATGACAAACATCGCTTCTATGGAAATATATAAGATGTGGTCAGTTTAGGCATTAAAGATAAAATCCATGATTTGCATTTTAAATAATGAATGAGCTGTAGCTGTGCAAAGCCCAACAGGAGTATTCTAGACTGACAGACAGCGGCCAGCCCACATCTGTCCTGAGGCTCGGAGCCATTAATCTAATAGTCTCCTTCACATTTCTTAGATGTTTCACCGTTTTCTCAAACTTTACATATCATAATTCAACAGATACTTCCGCACCTTGCTGAAATCTGAATCTCTCCTTGCTGCTTACTCTCTTGAACAAGTTAGACATCTGGGGAAATCCTTGACTCCTTCTCTCACATACTGTCCTTCCATTCACTTCCAAGAACTTTCTATTTAACCTCCCAAGGATTTTTCAAATCGAATTATTTGTAGTAGGTCTCTCTCCCTTTAATGTTACTACTCCCCTATCCACTTCACGGAGTGTCGTTTTAAAGGACGAATACATGCCTGTATGCCTTTTGCGTAAAACCTTCCGAAAGCCCTCCACTTGCCTGAAGAACGTGAGCACTGACCTCCGGATCCGAGAACCGGCCTCTCCACCTCGTGTCAGGACCACCCCTCACAACAGAGCAACAAGGCACATTTTTCAGTGTCTCCAACCTACCAAGTTGTTTCCCTCTGGGGTTTCTACTCTTGCTAGGCCTCAGCCTGAAATCGACCATCACCTTACTTTCTTTGATGGAAAACTATTCAACTCCCAAGATTAAGCTTAAATATCACCTCTACCCGTAAGTATCCCCAAATTGGCCATCTCCTGGGCTCCTTTACTTCCTTGGTCATAGCATTCATCATACATTCTGACATGAATACAAGTAGTGATTCAAGACCTAATTTTTGTTATTCTCTACTGTATCCTGTGCTTAGCACATGGAATAGATTTAAAAATTATTAAATAGATATCGTAATATCTAGGGCACACTCTATTTACCTCTAAGATAAATTAGTATAATAGATCATACCTAAGGACTCAGTTTTAAACTTCTCTGAGTCTGTGGTAGACATTACAGATATCATAGCTTCATTAAATTTAATAGACAGTGCTTTACCTCACAGCCTTCTACTGTGTTGTCTCTTTTATACTTTAAATTATGAGCTTCCTGGGGTCAGTGTTCATTTCTTATTCATCTCTGTATTCCCAGCCTATGCCATCTATAGATATTTAGTCTTTATCAGATGAATAAACATTAAATATATGAAGCAAGAAACACAGTATTTTCCCAAAATCTATCATTTAAAGTTTTTCAAAATTACACTGCTTTTAAGATAAAACTTTTATGCTTTGTGAAATATTAAATTCAGGGATAACCTCATTTTAGCAATTGTTAAATAAATAATAACTTTTTAAAAGCATGTGATAGGGTGCATGTGCAAATCTCACCAACCTCTTCTTTCCTCCAACATCTCAATTGGAGCATCTTCTTATTTCAAATCAGTTTTGCTGAATATAGCAAATCCCATGCTTTCTACTTTTCTTTGAGTAGAAAAGAAATGAAAGTATCCAACAGATAATAAGTGATAATTAAATTGTGACTACTCCCAATTGCCCTTCACCATCAACTGCTGTTTCCTGTATACTCCTAAGACAAAATCTCTGCTGCCAAATTTAGGTAGGGAAGAGATTCATCAGCATAATAAAGGCTCAAATTTCCACATATTGACCAGTAATTCTGGTGCATGAAAGAATGGCAATAAATTAACTGATGTGTTAATTGGATATTCTACTTTAGGACACTGGATGAAACTGGGTCTTGGTTAGATCAGGAGATAATAAAATAGTGATATTAAGACAAATATCAATTGTACTATAAGAAGAAAATAGGAGTGTCAGAATGAAAATTATGATTTTTTTTTTTTTGCTTTTACATATCCTTCATGAATGAAAGCATCTGAGGTACATAGATGTTTACTTTAAGTACCATCAATCATACGCATTCCTGGCATATAACTTCTTGTTCACTATTAAATTTTACTCATATGTGTTTCGCTATGCTAAGTACATAAGTCATATTCTGCTGAAAGGAAATATAACATATGCAATATAGTGTTATAGATTATAATATAGTGTTATAGAGAATAATCCAGAAACTAAGAATCATTTCTCTTCATAGACATCTCAAAATGTACCCTCTTTGTATGTGTAACTGAAATTCTAAATGCATCTGTTTTGGTTCTGCAATCAACTGGCATTATCACTTGGGAGAAGCACATAACTTCTTTAGATCTCATATGTAAAATGAGACACTTCCATTATTGTACTTATAAAGTTTTCTGTGCACACACCTAATAAATTTCTCACGCTCATAAGACATGATGTGTTCATGATAGAGATGTGAAATCAGTTTCATACATCCTGACATGTTTATAGTATTAATCTTTAACTACATGTATATAGATTTATTTTTTCTTATAGTACAGTATAGTACCAATGGCTTTAAAATAAAGAGGCTCCTGCATTCTGTACACACCTGAAGTTAACAAGTTAAGATAGAACTAATAAACTACTAACTGTACTCAGGATAAAATGAAAATCAATATGGAAATGTAAAGAGTTATTCACACTTCTCTTTCCTGATCGAACATATCAATCTTTCGACAAGTTGCTGAGATTGAATAGTCTTTCTCTTTTACATTCTTTATAATCATTGGTTCTGACTAGCACAATACCATACATTCAACTATGTGTTAAATTTATCAATGGTTTAATGGCAGAATAAATTACTTTTACCCTAATAAAACCTAGTTTTTTATTCTTTCTCTTTTAAACTGTCTCAAACTGCATTTCCAAAGACATGATGTCTAAAAAAAGTCTTATAAAGGTTTTTATTGTGTTAATTGATGCAACTCTAGGGGTATATTCAAGTCTCCATTTACTATTATCAGAGTATTTACATGTTATTTCCTGTTAATTCTTGATATATTTTCTGCATTAGGAATGAGTCAATGCACACTTGTATTGATAGTCTCTCTTTGAGTGGCTCAGTTATTCTAATATGTATTAGATTCTAAGATGCCAAATTCTTAAATAAAACATTAATGACATTTCTAGAGAATATAAGCACCACTTTACTGAACTAAGTTTTACAGTGATTCTAAGTACTCAAATTTATTATGTATATAGGAGGAAAAATCTGACTAAGAAAGAAATACACATATATATTTATTTATATATACACATATAAAATATTTCCTTGGAATAGTGTTTACACTACATGCTCAAACACAACCTATAACTCTGTGGTAGTAGAAATTGATGCCTGAGCTAACCAACCTAAAAAAAGTAGTAGAAAAAAGTGAATTTAGAAGAAAAAAACTTGCATTTCATATTATTATCCCACACCTATCTGCCCTTTTTTCCTAATCTATAGGACCATGGCAAGTTACTTTATTTATCTTATCTAGTTTCCTTACTTATAAATTCGATATACTATTAATAATAATATTCCATATATGTGTGTAATTAATATGAAATAATGCATTTAAAAGACTTAGGATAAAGAATGACTCAAGTGATTGCTATAGAAATAACATAACTTTAAAGTCAGACCTATTTCTTTCTGTTTCAGCTGAGAACTTCGAGATATTGGGTCAGCTATTCCCACATTGCAAGTTGATAAATCTGGATCAGTTAAGTAGGACTGGCAAAAGAAGTATCCTAGGTCCTTGTTGAGCTGAACACTTACTTCCAAATTATAAAGAGGCGGAGAGGACACAAATAGTCTTTAGATATTAGTGGGAGGTGTCAGTTTGAAATGACTTCTAACTTCACCCTTCAAAGCAGAGGTGAGGTGTCCTCTCCCTCATAAAGGAGAGTTTAACTTGTGGTCTCCTGTAATCTTTGGGGCTCAGAGCCTAGGGCTGGTCCCCTGTTTTTTTTTTTTTGTTTGTTTGTTTGTTTTGTTTTTTTAAAGTGGATTTGTGAGAATTGTGCTTACTTACCTATAGAGAGAGGAGAGAGAGAGAACCAGGTAGCTTCAGAAGCTTTACATTTCCATTTGAGATAAGGACAGGGATATGTGAGTGTTTCTCATTAACCAGAGGCAAACAAATGGAATGCAATGGCCTGACTAGCATAGACACCAGCTATATTTCATCTGAGAGAAACAAGAGAGTGTACTACTGTTTTTCATGGCCCGTGGTAAAGACTAAGAACTAGAAAGCTGGGTAGATAGACAAAGAGACTACCCCTCCAAACCAAAAACAAACAAACAAACAAAACAAAAAATGGGGAGAAACTACTATATTCCAAAGGGAAAGAAGAAACATAACTGTCTAGCTGAAGGAAAATAAATTGTTTGTGTTATGGTGAGCAACAGAAAGTTTCCAGTACTCCCAAATGGAAAAGAAGGCAATATCACCCAGTCTAAAAAGAATCAGCTGGGTCAGAGTCAGAGGTGTCCCATCCTCTCTGGCTCCTATCCTTGCTCATGTACTTCTTTTCTCATCACCTTGATCTTATTGCCTCTTCTCCCAACACAGCAGGAGAGATGCCTGGAAGTTATGTGATGGGACTGGAATCTAGCCAGATGACAAGATAAAGTGGGGAAGGTGATCAAACTTTCCATTTTTGCCACAGGCTACCAAACTCAAAGGATCCTAAACTGGGTAAGGAAAAGAGGCTTTCTAAAATAAAGTTTGGAGGTTTTGAAGATCAACCTGGTCTAAACCTGTGCTAACCAGCATATTAGCCACTAGTCAAACTTGACTATTTATATTAAAATTAAACAAGATTAAAAATTCAGTTAATTAGTCACACCAGTCATATTTGAAGTGCTCAGTAACTATACATCACTACTTTATCAGACAAAACAGATTTAGAACATTTCTATTAGCACTGGCTCTCAATTACAAATGACGGAACTGAGAATTTTGCTTGTTATTAAAACTCATCAGATGACATTTATTATTAACTGAGTGTAAGCAGATAGCATGATTTCACAAAGTAGGATTAAATGGCCAGAACTCCACCTTCAAGAAGTTTTTTCTGATTCAGAGACAGTGGAATTATTAAAAATTAAAAAATAGAAACAAAATAAATAAATAAATGACCAGACATGATGAAATAATTGATCTTCTGATTGTGCTTGATAAGTTATAGCCATTCATCGTGCCAGTTATATACATAGCAAAATTCTGTCCTATTTAAAAGTATTACTCAAAAATTTAAGTACAAATATAAATTATTTGAAATACTGAATACCAAGTGTAGTGCCTGTATAAAATGATGACATTCTTGATATTCTAAGTATTTGTTCTAAATTTGAGAAATGATCAAAAAAATAAAAATTTTCTTGAAAATATGATTTTCATAGGATTTTTTTTTTTCTATGTGGGTAGCTCCCTGGCTGGGAATCGAACCCAGGCCGTAGCCATTGACAGCACCAACGCCGAAACCTTAGGCCACTACACCACCAGGGAATTCTGATTTTCATAGGATTTAAAATTTCAAAATGTACAAATCTTTTTCAAACTTTTGTGAATTGGATTTCAGTTGTGTTGCAATAATCTAACCATTAGCATGAATGATTAATATGCTTGAAAATCTTGAATTCTCATGAGTTCTAACAATTGTTAGTTTCTTTTTTGCCATGTGCATAATCTAGACAAAAGGTAGTTAGGTTTAGTTCATTTATAAACATTTATTTTCTTTTTATCCATTACTTTCCCAATATTTAATATGACATTAAAAACATAAAATCATCAAATACTTCAACAAAAACACCAACCTACAAAAAAAAAATCTTAGCACATTACTCCGTGGAGAAATAAGTGTAATCTTTCTGCTGAAAACATATGGCAAACTCACAAAAACTGCTTTTCCAGGTGTTTTAAATGGGAAGAATATTGCTTATAAATCTCCAGGAAAACTATCACATGTTAGTGCTACAGATGCTAGAACACTTAGAGCCCCTTTGACAGATGTGGAAATTAAGGCCCACTGTCTCTTTCTTTGGGTGGCAGTCTAATACCTAAGTTCCAAACATGGGGCTTACAGTCACAAAAACTAAGTTGAGGCACTGGCCCTAGCGTGTATTTGCTAGCAAATTTGTACAAGTTGCCTAACATCTTCAGATTTGATAAGCTTCCCATGTAAACTGAGAATAATGCTCATAAAATTCTTATAAAATAGGAGATGATGTTTTTAACATATATAAATTATTTTAACAATCATTTTTTTTTCTTATTTAGTGCTTTAAATTTTTCTATAATCACTCACTTAAAATCACATGTCCAAGCGAATACAGCCATAAGCCATTCCATCTCCTTCTGTGTGACCTCAGCTCAGGTATACCAGCACCTCATATGTTGGCAGCCTGAGTCAGTCCCCCTGAACTATTTTTTTTTTCCACAGCACGCCTTTAGTACCAGAGTAGACATGATTAAGGTAGTCTTTATTGCTTCCAAACCCCTGTGTCACATTTGCATGCTTCTCCCACAGCAGAGAAAGTTCTACCCTTCTCTTAATCCCAAACCTTCCCTCATTTCCTTCCTCCACCAAAGTGACAACTTTTGCAAGAGAAACCTGCATTTTCATATAGAAAAGTTTTGTGTGCAAGACTTTGTGTATAGACATAGGTTATGCCAGTCAAGAGACAAGCTGGAAACAATCAATATGAGAACAGGAAGACAGAGAATCTGAGACCAAACCAAGAATCACTCACTGCAGTGCACAGTCTGTGTCTACAAAACAAATTGGCTGTAGAAGAGAGGATATTGGAGCTATTCTAGATTTAGCCTTAAAATTACATAACAAATGCACGGATGTGCTTTAACCTAACAAATGCATATGGTTCAGGCAATCATTAATAAACACCTTTGCGGGTACAAATCTCTCAAAGAGGGTATATCACCTGGCCAAGCACGCGCAAGCCTTTATGGGTAGCAAAAAAAGTGTTTACGGGTAGGAACTCCAGACTTACATCAATAGCCAGTATGCATGCCCCACTACTCAACACACTGAACAATATCAAGAATCTGGCTGTTCTAAGTATCAGACTGGAGGAATGGGACCCTAGGTCTGAGGCTCTGGAGTTTATATGCTGCATGACAAGGGAATGACCAAGCTTTCCTTTTCTGTGATCATGAGCTGGGGTCCAATATTTACAGCTAAACTTGGGGTGTGGGAGAACCTGGACTTCTACTTCTGTTCTTATACCTCAATATTGAGGTACAGATGGTTTCCATGCCTTGTGAATTTCAGTTCCAAAATGGTCCTGCCCTTCAAAAATGAGGGAAAACATCTAAAAATCTCAGGTTACAAACCCAAGTGTAAAAGAAAGTTAATTTTTATTACACTTTTAAAAATTACCAAATCCAATTATGTTTATCAAGTTACCATGCAATTCACAAAAAATCTCAACCAATTACTGTTTTTCCCCCACTCTAATTTTATTTAATCCTTGAGCATAGTGTAGTAGTATCATGGCACCAGAAGCGGAGGGTCACTTGGTCTTCACAGTTACCGTCTGGCCTCTGGTGAGATCAACATTCTTTTCCATTACAAAAAGGCATTAAATCCAGTCCACCTTCCATCAGCAAATTCTGTTAATTCTAACTTCAAATATATAAATAATTTTAAATTACTCTGTAACAACATTCTCACTACCTCAATCTAAATAATCCTTTTTTCCTCATCCAGACACTATTTTAATCTCCACAATTTGTCTCCCTGTTTTCTTCTTGCCTTCTCCAATCCATTTTCCTTAAGAAGGTCAGAATAATCTTTAGAAAAATAAAGCAATATAATTTATCAATAATTTAATACATCCCACTTAAATAAGAATGACGTCTAAACTCTAACCATGGTTGAAAATGGCCTGAAGTATCTACCCCTGCTTTCCTCTCTCCGACTTCGTCTTATATCACTCTCCTGCTTGCTCACTAAACTACACAGACTCTTTTCCTGGTCTAAGATGCCAAGGCATTTTCTACTTTAGGCCTTTGCATTTGCTTTCATAGGCCTAGAATGTCTTCCCATTCCTATTTCCAGTCACTGGCCACATGTTTCCACTTTCAGCTAAAAGGTGATTTGCTCTGAGAAGCTTTGTCTGACTATTTTATTTAAGGCTTTATTGAGCCCCACTATCAGCATCATCATCAACTACTTTTCGCATATCATTCAGTTTTGTTTTCTTACAAGAACTTACCATATTTAATAATCATCTTGTTTATTTGTCTACTCACTCTCTTTCTCCATCTACTAGATTAGTTTATGAAATAAGCATGCCATTCACTACTTAGCATTTAGAACAGTGCCTGATACAAATGGTGTGCCAGACGCATAAATTTTTTATATTAAACTTGCATTCCTAACCTTGTTTTTTATTCCACGTATGATTTGTTTTATTAAAATTAAATTTCTACTTCCAAACATGTCTTGCACCACTTCCTCTCACCTGGGATATTACTATATAACTGACTGCACGTCTTCAAAAATTTTCCCCTTCTGATTTGTTCTCAATGGAAGCCAGAGTGAAAGTTGTACATATATTCATACAATATTTTATTATATTAGACTTCATTCTAGCAATATGCAATTTATGAAATATGTTTTTTACTTTTTATTTCTAACATCCTGCACATTGCCTTATATCTAGCAATTCTCAATAAATAATTGTCAAAGAATGAACTAAAACCACCAATACTTTTGCCTGCTCTCTTCTCCCCACCTAAAATATTTTGTTACAGAATATTTCCACTTATCTATAAAAATTATATTCAACTTCTAAAAGCTAACTCAAATGACACTTCTTTCATTATGCTTACCCAATTTCTAAACTAAAACTGATCTCTTTCTCCCTTGAATATTAACAGTATCTTTGTTTTTAAAACATTTTTATTTTGGTATAATTGTAGATTATCATAAGTTATAAAAATAATATACTATTCACCCTACATCCTGTTTCCTCAATGGTGACATGTCACCTAACTATAGCACGTTATCACAACCAGAAAACAGGCATTGATACAATCCATCAACCTTATTGATCTCATCATTTTTATATCCACTCATTCATGTTTGTGTGTGCACTGAAATCTATACAGTTTCACCACATTTGCAGATTCTTGTCACCATCAGCACAGTCAAGATACATAACAGTTCTGTCGTAAGGTCCCATATTTTATATTTTATAGCCAAAGACAAAATTTTTTCTCTACTTCCTTAATACCTGGCAACCACTAATTTGTTCTCCATCTCTATAATTGTCATTTCAAAATGTTCTATAAACAAAATCATATAGTAGGTAATCATTTTAGATCATAATCCAGTGGAATTCCCTGAGAGACACCTAACTTGTTTCACACATCAATACTTGTTTCTTCTTATTGCTGAGTAGTATTCCATGGTACAGATATTTCATACTTTGTTTATTCATTCACATATGATAGATGTTTGGGTTGTTTCCAACCTTTGGCTATTACAAATAAAGCTGCTATGAACATTCATGTACAGGTTTTTGTGTAAACATAGTTTCTATTTCTTTGAGATAAATTCCATAATCAAACACATTTTAAAATTAAGGAACCAATATAAGATTAAATGCTTTTGTTAGAGGCTCTAAGAAACTGAATAGCTGTAAGAAATAGGTATTAGTTTTTTCTTAAATAAAAAAGGATGTCCTTTTATTCTAAAATATTTCTGCTTTTAATTTTTTTTCTCAATCATGCAAAAAAATTAACCTTAGGCTGTAAAAGATTATCAAGACAAGGCTAACAACACAAATGATAATTAGTCCAGTATTTGGCAATAAAATGTAATCAACATTTGGACATCAAGTAAATTATATTGATACCTGACTAGGATACCAAAGCCTTGATCAATTAATCCTCCCTCTCACTTTCTCTCATATAAAACCATTCTTATGGTTCTTGATGAAATTTGTACTTGTTTTTATTTTTCTGGTATTCATTATTAACTAAGTTTATTTTATATGGCATGAAATACAGAAACTGTCTAATAACTACTATATATTGAACATCTGTATCGATCAAATTTGGTTCTAATTAGGGAGATAATATTATGATGGTGGCTATTTGATGTACACGCAATAAAAAAATACTGAAATGTGCAGTTAATCTACTAACTATTTGCTATGCACTGTAAAGAACAAAATATTTTCTTTGACATGTTTACTGAACAATTGAATGATCCACTCCCTGCAAACAGCCAGAGAGTTACTGTTGATCTTGACATTTTTTAAGATGCTTGTCAGTCAAGGCTAGATCTTTTATTTAAGTTGTTCTCCCCCTCCCCCAAGGAATGTCTGGAACAATTTTATAAATAAGACACAACTTTTGCTTTCTAAATCATGGAAAAGAATGAGCCTACTCAATGTATGTCCTGTTATTTAACTACAGTTTGATTTTTTTTTCTTTTTCTATTACTCCTTAAAGAAAAAAAATACGTATTTTTTTCTCCCAATTTTGGAAGGTAATGAATGCTTTAAATTCTATACTTTTGTAATTCTTTGCTCTTCTTCTTTTCCTGCCTTCTAATATATACAAATGTTATTCTACAGAATTATTTTATTTAATATTCTTAACCCATCTCTCCCTTTTAGTAACCAAATTTGTCGACTGTGTGGTCCACAAGCTCAAGTTTCACATTCTTTCCATCTAACCATTTTTTAACTCTGAAATCCTTTTTTCATTCTCACCACTCGAGCTAAAATGATAATCCCAAATTTAATAACCATAGTCTCCTTATTCCAAAATTGTCATCATCATCTCTCTATCCTCATACACTCCTTGACACCACTGTCAATGCTGGTTATCGATTCCATCTGAAAATGATTTCCCCCTCAATGGTATCTAAAAAAGCTAGTTGTTTTACTTTTAAAACACATGTAAGTTGCATGATTTCTTCTCCATTTCTATGACTATTTCTAAATGTCTCCTTCATATTTTAAGGAATTTCTAAAAATACTATCTCCTGGAGTTTGGGACACAAACTTAACTGGTGTCTGACTCAATGAGTGGTCAGTGATTTAAGATTACTCATGGCAATACATTCAATCTTTGCTGTGACCCATTCTCAAACCAGAAGCTGTTTCTCAAGAGATAAAGAGTTGTTTGCAGATGGTGATATAACATTGCTCCAAAATACTGAATGTCTACAGTGTTATCTACTTATAAAGGCCCAACAAAAGACTCCTTACCACTGCCCTATCTGTCCCAGATATTTCAAAGGCCATTTGATCTGTTGGATTCTATAGTCCAACCAGGACAGTGGATTGCACAGTAGTCTGAAACCATAGCAAAACTTTCTCTTGTTCTGGGTTCACTCAAAACTGGTAGTCTTTCAGATTATTTGACAGATGAGTAAAAATCAGTATACTGGAAAAAATCCAACCATAAATGCCTCTGTTTTTTTCATATTACCTAGCTGGATACTTTCTGGACAGCCCTCATATACACTAAATTAAAGAAAGCTTCTATGTACAGTACAGGTAAGACATTTTTTGCTAGTTTAGGAGACTTTGATTTCATCATAATTGCTGCATATAAGTATCACTCACATTTTCAAATAATTCCTTATAGAGGTAATATAGTTTAATTAGAATAGAAAAGAAGAATTTAAGATCAGATAACGTAAGGTAGAGGACTCTATTATGCCACATTCCTTCTAAAGGGAGAAATGTTAACTGCATTGATAGCAATCTTAAAAGTTTTCAAAATGCTTCATTCTGAAAATTTGATGTAGATTATCTTGACCTAACTCTCATATTTAAATACAGTTGAAAAGATATGTTTTGTTACTCTTCTGAGTCACAATACCTTTCTTTACAAATAATATCCTTAATATATCTTAAGAAACTAAATTCAGATAGTCAGGAATACACTCTACACATGCACCACACACACACACACACACACACAGAGCGTGCACACGCGATCACATCTTTACTAGAAAACCAAAAAATGAATAACACATTTTGCCTTCCACAGAATGACCCAGAGTCATTTCTATTATTTTGAAAACTAAAACCATCAAAATGATGTATTCAGTACTACAGGAGAAAAACACAACCCTGGGGATATATATATATATATATATGTGTGTGTGTGTGTGTGTGTGTGTACATATATATGTATATATATATGTGTGTGTGTGTGTGTGTGTATGTTGACAGTTATCTAATAGAGCTAATACAAATCTTTGCAGCTGTAATCCTAAAGAAAAGAAATTAGAATGATTAATATAAACTATTGAACCCTCATATGACAATGACCCCTTTTGCCCTTACAGTTCTCCCCCTACCCCTACCTTACTCTTACATATCCACCAACATAATAAGCCTGCCACCACTAATGTTATAAAGTAGTAATTGTTCCTAATTGGTAGGGAGGTGACAGACCATTCTGGTAATGTTGTGAAAATGTAAGAAAGGAGGAGTGAGAACATTCACAGGCCCAGCAGTAATTATCCACTAATTTGGCCTGTTTGTGTGGGGACAGCTCATTATAGCCCTTAAGAAACCTCAGAATAAAGAGGGAAAGTAGGTAGGAGGCAAGGTTAAATAATTAGTGTTCAGCAGATTTTTTTAAAGATTCAAAGAATAGGATTAAGGGTGGGAAATGTGACCAGAGTAACAATTAAGAAATGGTAGAATGTTCTGAACTAAGTGAATATTATGTTTTTGTGGGAGGAGGGGTACATATGAATCCTAGATTATGGCATTAAAAAAGAGATGTTACTTTTTTTCACTATTTCACTTATGACATTGTTATCCTCTTACATTTTATGGTGCCGATCTCATGGTTAACAAGAGATTTATTCTCATGAGTCCTAAAAAGATTTTTCAGTTTTTATAAAACAATGTATAAGGAAGTTTTCATATTTTAACTTTAATGTTTGTCTATTTGTTTTGGGTGTTGAAAACATATTCGTGTGTGCATATGAGTACAGGTACAGATAGCATGGTATAGACTTTGCAAAGAAATAGTTATTCAACTATAATTTTGTTGGTAAATCAGAAGCCCCAGATTTCTCACTTACATGTATCTAATACCTTTATTTCAAAAGCAAACACACTTACTTTTGGTTACATGAATATGAATCTATGTATCTATATACACACACACACACGCGCGTGCACACACATATACATATGGTAAATAATTGATTTGTATATAAGAGTTTTAAAGATTTTCCAAGAGTATAATTTTTGTCTCCTTAAAATTTTTGTTTCCTATTAACTTATGTGACTATAATTAAAGCTTTTTGTTCAACTAATAGAACATGAGATGCAATAGACCCACAATTTTAAGCTAAATGAGCTCTATCATTTGAGCCACCCAGAAAAGATCTATGTATGTCTTAAATATACACCCATTGAAAGACTTTGGAAAAAAGTTCTAGAACATTATAAACTCGATCCCTTTGCTTAGACATGAGAATATCCTTAAATACAACTTATAAACAGATGCATGTGACTTATCCAACAGATTTCAGGTAGAATGTAATGGTAAGGAAGCAAAGGTCATATATTTTATCCACATGTACATCAGATAATTTTGCCCTAATTTGATTAAAAATTAATATCCTTAAATCAAGTTATGGGAAAGTATTCTGCTGTTCATAAGGGGATTTGTGTGGTATCTATATAAATGTACATATTGTTAAAAATCATCACCAGCATTTCAAAAACAATTTAAAACATATTCTAAAATTCTTATTTACTAATTAATCATTGTCTTAATTTATAACAGAACTAACTGGTATATATGAATATTGATATTCACTATTATAATCTTCCTTCTTTTTAGAACATTTATTGGTAACTTTAAATAGATGGCATGTTTTTAACTACTTAGCGATTCCTGATCCTCATGTAACATGAAACTGAAAAAAAATTTACTTCCATACTGTCTTTTCAACACATTCTGTATTCCATTAGACTAGCAATTTTTCAAATTATTCTTTTCAAGATCACTTTGAAGACTACTAGTAACTCCATGCCATTTTCTCAACTTACACTTTTACTCTCCTTTGAATACTCCCTACAAAAAAACAAAAAACAAAACAAAAAAATAAAAATTACCAGAATTTTTTCTCCCTAACTTATTAAAAATTGTAATAAGAAAGTAAAAGAGCCAGAGGTATTCCATTTATCACTTGCCTAAGAACTACTTACTTCTTTTGAACTCTAGTTTCTACACATAACACAGATTGTAAATGCTTATCTAAAGTCTAAGCAACAACATCTTAGAGAATGCAGAGTTGAATGCCTTCTTAAGTTTTTAGGTTGGATAACAATTTTCTCTAAAGTTACATTCAAATTTATTATATTTTATCTAATTGCTCAGAGAATAAATTACTGATACTTATTGTAATATTTTGTTTGAACATGATTAATGCAATGTATTTTCCACTTTTAATTTAGTATATTATAGATGATTACTACAGAACAGATACTAATGCTCACCAAGTATTCTAAGTGCTCCCTTACATTTGCTACCCTCTTTGTAATTAGCATGGCATCTTGTGCCTAGTTCTGGCTTCTAGGTTGAAAGCAAATATATTTTTTTTTAATTCATTTTTATTGATAGACTTTTTGGGTTGCATAGGTTGCAGGCATACAATTCCACAGGGCATTGTCAACTGGTTGTGTAATAATGTTAGCACCTATTGTGACTTCTCTTTCCATCACCCTATATCTAGCTTCCCCTCCCTCCTCTGAAAGCAAATATTTTGAGTGGCATTTCCAAATAAGTTAAGAGAAGATGTGTGTGATCCAGCTTCTATCACCTCCTACTTTGAGGATTGGTCAACTTAAATTTCAGGGTCACCATTGTAGAACAGGATCTACCAATATGCAATGGACTTTACATGGTGGGAAATAAAGCTTTGATTTCTTAAGTCACTAAGACTTGATGATACAGATGCATTTATTATCAGTGTATAGCCTAGCCTAATGTGACTAATATATATCCTAAAGTTTGTTGATTTTCAAGAAATGATTACAACTCATAATTAACTTCACATCATCTCACATTGATATCTTAAGTTTCTATACCTGGTCAGGATATTACAGATATTTAAAAATATATTTTTTTTCAATCTATAATAACTTTTAAATTAAAATTTTAGGTATTTGGGATGTTGAGGAAAAATAAATGCTCCTACAGTACAACTAAAAATCCAGATAAAATCAAAATATCTGAAAATCATCAAGAGAACAGTACTTCAGGGTCTATTAATCCAGATAGAAGAATACAAAATGATGAGCTGCCATTTTGAAAATAACTTTGCTCTTGAAGTAACTACTTTTATTTTGTTTTATTATATTATTATTATTATTATTATTATTATTATTATTACTATTACTACTACTACTACTACTACTACTACTACTACTGGTAATGAGCAAAAAACAGAGAATCTATCCAGGTGTCTAAAACAAAAAAAAATAGACAAACTGGTAGGTATTTTTACAATCTCAAGAAGCTAGAAAGAAAAAAATTTCAGTTTAGAGCTGTTTAGGCAACTAGATTTGAGATCCCAAAATCCTGGAGAGGAAAAGATATATTATTTTTAAATGGGCAGCAGTAAGATTAATAGTTAGCTGATTTCTCAATAAAAAAAAAAGTAGCTGCCAACTTAAATTCTACACATAGCAAACTACCCTTTACACAAGAAAGCAAAGACATTAACATAGAACAAAAATTGAAATAATTCATTACCAGAAAACCCATACTAAAAGGAATGCTAAGAGGAGATCTCTATGCAGAAGAAAAATGAATATGGACTTAAAATTTGGAAATGCAAGAAGAAATAAAAAGAAACATAAAGAGTAAATATATGGGTGTGTATGTGTGTGTGAGTATTGTATACATTAATGTAATTTTAATATTATGTTGGATCCAACCTATATACAGAATTAAAATTCATGACAATAACACAGATATTGAAATGGTGATAAGTTATGTTCTAATTTCATTATATTTTCTGATATATAGTTGGACAACTGAAAAATAGTAACTGTAAATATAAAACCAAATATATCAATAATTACATTAAATGTAAATTACCTGAATATTCCAATTAAAAACCAAAAATCAATTAAAAGAGAAGTTCTAATTGTATGCTGTTTGAAGAGATCTATTCTAAATATAAGGACATATAAACATTGAAATAAAAGTATAAGGGGAAAGAAGAACATAACCAAAAGAAAACTATTGCTGATATGTTAATATCAGAAAAAATCGATTAACATGAGTATTGCCAAATATCAAAAGGGTTATTTTATATGATTAAATGATCATTTCACCAGGCAGATATAATCATGTTCAATGTATATGTACTTAATAAAATAGCTAAAAATTATCAAGCAAAAACTATCAAATCTAAAAAGAGCTAAAAGATGAATCCATAATCGAGATGGAAAACTTGCATACTTCTCTCAAGAACTGATAGAAGACAAAAAATTCCAATGAGCATAAAGAAGACCTCAACAACATAATCTAAACTGACATTTTCAGAGCAATGCACACAATAGAACATATATTTTACAACCGCCCATCAAATTTTCCCAAAATTCACCATATGCAAGACTCTGAAGAAAATCTCATTAACATTCAAAGGAAATTAATTAGACATGCTCTTTCATTTCAGGGAAATTAAAGTAAAACAAATGACAAAAGATTAGAAAATTACCAAATATTTGGAATTGCATTCAACGTCGATATGATTAGGGAATAAATCATAATGGAGATTAAAAATATCCTGAAATAATTTATAATAAAATAGAAGACAACAAATTTGTAGAATACAGCTAAATCTGGCCTAAATGAAAATATGTAATCCTTAAAAGTATATAATAAAACTGTTTTTCTAAAAGTTTGAGTTATGTGTGATATATATTTCACATGAAATTAAGAAAATAACATCAATATAAACAAAGTTAAGAAAAAATAATTAAGAAAAGCTATTAATAATATAAATAGCAAATAAACATAAGAGAGAATCAACAAAACCAAACGCTGATTTTTGCAAAGAGTAATAAGATATACCTATCTATTCACACAAATGCTCAAGGGGAGGTGCAGATACAATTTACCAATATTAGAAATAAAAAAGAGGAAATAGTTATGGATTTCACAGTAAAAGAAAGCAAACAAGAAAATGTAAAAATATTTTGTATCAACACACTTAAAAAAATAACAGAAAACGGCCAACTTGCTCAAAAACAAACCTGAAAAAAGTGATCAAAGAAGTGAATAGAACAAAATGTAATTAAAACATTCCTACAAATAAAGCTGTGAAAGACAAAGTGTCCATCAGTAAAATGCATTAATAAATTATGGCATATGGCAATAATGAAAGAACTATTGCTATGCAAAACTGAAAAAAATCTAGTAAGAGTAATGTTTGCTAAAAGCAACAAAAATATATACTGTGTAACTTCATTTATACACAATTCAAAAGCAGAAAAACCACTCTATGGTCTTAAAAGTTGTAAGGTGTTTTTTTTTTTTTTGCAGAGGTAGTAATAGGGAGAGGGCAGGACGGGTATTTGTGGGATGTTAATAATGATACATTTCTTGATCTGTGTGTGTTCATTACACTGCTATATTCACATTATGAAAACTCATTATTTGTTAATTTATAATTTGTGCATTTTAAAAAATATATCACTGGTTCTCAACCAGTGCCTTTTCCCCTCTGACACTCCACCCCCAACTCCCAGGGGACTTTTTACACTGGCTGGAGATATTTTGGTTAGTATAACTTGGCAGGACTGCTACTGGCATCTAGTGGGCAGAGAGGAGAGATGTTTCTAAACATCCAACAATGTAAAAGATAGCTCACTCAACAAAAACTTGTGATTAGAAATCTCAGTATTGCCAAGGTTGAGAAATCCCGATAAATATAATGTAACTTAATATAAAGTATATTAAAGTTAAAAAGAAATACATAGATATAGTCTTTATTCTGTGTGGAAGTATAACTACACAAAAGACTGATTTTATCAAAGACACAATGAATGCTGAATGCAGAATATTAATTAGTTGAACTTAATGAAATGTGGGCACAAATAATATAGATGTGAAGGAGATCAATCAAAAACCGCATTTAATCTCAAGTCTACCATTATGTATTTAGTTGTAGGGATTTTAGACAGATTCTAATTAAAACCATATATGCTATAAAACCAAAATTTAAAGAAAATAAAGGGAAACAAATGTGTCCCAAAGCTTATACATGTAAGAATAGAAGTGAGCACTCATTCTAAGTCTAGATTTCCTGTAACACAAGTCAAAAAGGAAAATAATGGGATATGTAATTTTAATTGTTTGATAAAATGAAGCCTACTAATTCATCATGACAGGGAAAACTCATATTCCTCACACTGAATTTTAAAGAGAATTTGTAACAGGAGGTATTTATAGAAGGCCACTGATTAATATAATGCACACTGACCTTAAGAGTTTTGAAGAAACTAGTGTTTTCTCCAAAATGGCACTGACAGTGAAGAGGAAGCCCCTGCTCCTCCCAAAGCTGAAGCCAAAGCAAAGGCTTTGAAGGCAAAGAAAGCAGTGCTGAAAGTCGGGAGGAGGAGCAGTGCAATGGGGAGGAGGTGGAGGAAAATAAGATCTGCACATCACTTATCTTCCTACAGCCCAGGACACTGTGGCTTGGGAGGCAGACCCAATATCCTTGGAAGAGCACCCCCAGGAGAACCAAGCTTGATCATTATGCTCCCATGAGGTTCCCCTTAACTACCGAGTCAACCAGGAGAAGACAGAAGACAATAACACTTATGTTTATTGTGGATATCAAGGCCAACAAGCGTCAGATCAAACAGGCTGTGAAGAAGCCCTACGACATTGATGTGGCCAAGGTCAACACTCTGGTCAAGCCTGATGAAGAGAAGCAGGCATGTGTTTGACTGGCTCCTGTGTGATGCTTTGGATGTTGCCAACAAAATTGGAATCATATAAACTGAGTCCAGCTGGCTAATCCTAAATATAAAAATTTTTTATTGCAAGAAAAAAATCCATAGCAATTTGAAAAATATGACCATTTTTTAAAAACTCAAATCTTAACCATATCAAGGGCATAGTATAAAATGTACATGAGTGGAGACCCACCTGAATGGCAGATGGGAAATGATTCTGGGGTGGCCACGGGAATTCAGTACAGAGATCCAGAAGCCAAATCTCTATGCCAGGAGTGGGCAAACTAAGCATGGGGCACATAGGGTCCACCAACTATTTTGGTAAATAAAAGTTTTATTGAAACACATTTATCATGTATATCCATGTATTTACCTATGGTCTGTCACTTTCTTCATACTACAATAGGAAAATTGAGTAGTTGTGACAATGCTGTCATATTGAAGTAAACACTCTTCTTAATCCATTGTATACGAATCTTAAAATTTGAAAAATTATTCGAGAGACTAGATCCAAAAGCCTATGCATGCAAGACTTTTTTTTTTGTGCTACTTACATATTTATGGTGCCTAGAACATGTTCATATTGTCATATAACCTCTGTCCTCTTGGGGTCATGCTACTAGAACAATTAGCACTAGGTTACACAAAGATGTAATTGCAAACCACTTAAATATGCTCATTCAACAAACAAAAAAATGTATCTGTCTACAACTCAACTTTTCTCCAGCAAAATACTCCAAATGTCCATCCAATCTTAACAGACTGCAGTTAAATTGTCCTACTTTTCCAAATTTTACAAAACTGCCTGATCAAATCACCATGTTATAGGTTTCCTCCAAAGGCCTTAGAAACATTGGTGTAAATGACCATCCCTGAAACTGAAATAAGCATTATTTGCTTCACACTTCTGACTACATTAAATTAGAATATATATATTTTTTAAATCAAAGATCTATGGTGAGTTGATATACATGGTGAGCTGTCCTCCTATTGTGGTGCTAAATTAAGCTAAACCATCCTTTTGACCAGTATTGGTGAAATGGCTAATTGAGATTATTAGCACAGTCTATGAACATATTGCCTTAATTTAGTGGTCTTACTAAATGAGTTATCTGCTAAAGCATAGTGTATTTTAGTAGTAGGAGGAATTGCCATTGTAATTTTGTTAAAGGTGTAAGATTTATAGTGGAAAAATACCAAACTACTTTTATCATATACCATAGTTAATCTATTTATTTTATCGTTTCCTCTTTCTAGTATCTTAAGTTATTATATAACATATCCAACTTTTGGTAAACTTCATATAAATATATTTCTTACTCGTAAACTAAAAATATGTCCCTTGGTTTAAACAGAAAATAAACATAGCTACCAGTCCATATTAACTATATAAACATACATATAGAAGAATTTTTCTTAGGATTTCTAGAAACTGTATTAGAATTGATGGTAATGTGGTCAAGTGGAATGGAGCAGATTGTGTAACTTCAACATTCTAGCTTGATTTCATATTTAAAAAAATATTCCCACTAATGTCAGCTTGAGAACAGAAGACATAACAAAAGGCTCTCATGGGTTTGGAAATATGGTGCTTGAAGCCATGTGAATATAGCAAAATTTCCCTCGGGATGATTCACATCTAAATGTGAGAACTTCTATGTTCCTGAGAAAGGTGAGCTTCACTTTGTTTAAACTGAGGCAAATACAAAATAATTTTTAAATGTTTTTCTCAAGTTTTCCTGTTAAAAATATATTTCAAACCCCAGGAATTTTTTTTTTTCAGTATACGTTCTGTATGTTTTAAAGGATGTGAATATACTTCATTAAAAAAGAGAAACAGAAGCAGAAGAATGAAAGAAAGAAAAGGAAAGAAAAACCAATGTCCTTTCTACTTTAAACTGAATATACCAAGGTAGTTTTGAATGGATATGATAGAAGGAAATGTATATATATCACATCCCAGATTTAGAGCATTTTCACCAAAACAATGATCAAGCAAACATAATAGCGTGAGACAGTATTTTGAAAACAGAAGTACTTGAGAAATATTTTCCATTCTTAAAATAGGATAATTATTTGCCAAATGTTTAAGTTGGGTGACTGCTACAATATTTAAATTTTTGTATGAAATTAGCAGTCTTTTGGCAAAGAAATTATATGAGACAACTGCCAGATTAAAACACATACACTCAATCTGTCCTTTAACTCACCACTAATCCTCTCCTCCTGTTTTTCCTTTTTCTTTTTTATTCCTTTGATCAGAAAAAAAGAAGTGTCTTCTTGAAATCAGAAATGGAAATAAATCCTGAATGTGTGAACTGAACAGAATTATTAATCTCACACCATTCTAAGTTTATAAAAAGTATTCTGCTGTAATATTTTTAATCCAGAAGAATGTATTTCTTGTTTATAGAGAATCCAAAATAGCTGAGCAGGAGCACATGTTCATATATCGTGTTTTAAATGTCCACATTGTAACTGTTGATTGCTAATATTCCGATTAGTTGTAAGATTATTGGAAGAAATAATCATTATAAATTAAATCTGGTATTTTCTAAAATAAAATGTAGAAGGATTTGAACCATTTTTTACCTTTGCCATCTCAGTATTTTTCTGGCAAACAGGATCCCCATTCTTGTACGTACACACATAGAGCCACACACATATAGATTCACACAAGCATACATGTATGTATGTTTTCAAACTTAAATTATTTTTATATAGTTATTTTTTGTTAAATTTATTGGGGTGACATTGGTCTGCATAACTACATATGTTCCAGGTATACAGTTCTTTATCATCTATGTATTACATAGTGTTCTCACCACCTACAGTCATTTCTTTTTCCATCACCACATATTTGATTTCCCCTCCTCCTTTCCCACACATGTATGTATTTGAAATACATTACAAATGGGCATTATATATGTAGAGAAAAAAATCCATCCATGAATGCCTCTATTTTTCATATTTAATGGCTGGATACTTTCTGGACAGCCTTCGTATACATTATATATTATGACTTGCTTTTTCACTATATACTATCCTGATCATTTTCCCATCTTGCTGGATATTTTTTGTGAATAGTTTTTAATGTTGATTTATTTTTCTGTGATATTGATATGCAATAATTTATTTAATTAGTTCCCCCATTATTGAACTTCGGTTGCTTATGGTGATTCCCCATTGCATAACTACAACAAATATATATGTACATATTTATATTCACGTATTTCAGATTAATTCTTTATGTGTGTGTTTGTTTTAAAAAATTATTAGATAGAACCAAGTAACATCCTAAAGTTTTTCATCTATGAGAGTGCTAAGTTTCCAGCACCTGACTTTTGGAAATACTAATCCAATAGAATGGTTGAATAAAATATTAATATTTCATATATTCAAATCATCTCTTCTATTTATTTATTCTCTACTCTATACCTATTCTGTGCATTGATTTAAAAATTTTAAATTTGCTACCATTAAGAGTTGTTAAATATCTCTACGTTTAGCTTAACATAAGAATTAATTCAGAGAGGCAAAATAAACTTTAGATACACAAACAAGGAGGACTGGAAACAGCCTATTTGACTTTTCTAGTAATTATTTAAACATGAATTAAGGTATTTATTACAGAATTAAATGTCATTTAATGTTAACTACAAGTAACATTTCCTGCTCCAGATGAACATATCTTTAGTCAGGTAGTAAGAAATAAAGCAAGGATACAAAACAGTATTCTTTTTTTTTTTTTTTTTTTTGAGAGTTCAACAATAATACCATGTATTTATGTCCAATTGATTTTTTTTCTTTTTAATTCATTTTTATTTTTAGACTTATTGGGGTGACATGTTAGCAAGGATTACATAGGTCTCAGGCATACAATCCTACAGTGCATTGTCAGCTTGTTGTATAATAAGTTCACCACCCAGTGTGAGTTCTCTTTCCATCACCTTATATTTAGCTTCCCCTCCCTCCCTCCCACCCCCTCCCCTTTCTCCCCTCCCTGAAAAACAGTATTCTTTTTATAGAACTATGTTTTATAATGATTGCTGGAAAATAACTATTTCAAAAAGGATAAACAACTTGGAGTTGGTTTGATAAAATTTAAAAAAAAAAGAAAAGAGTGGGCAAGAGACACAAGAATGATAACAAATTTATGGAAGAATAAGAACAAAAAACATTGAAAAAGAACTATCTTTAATAACCCACGTAAACTTACTGTATGAAGACTAGGTAAATACTTTTCACAATAAGAAAAAATAGTAACTATAATGTTTAAGCTTACGCTGTATGATATAGTCTATTACTAATTATAGATTTAATAACAGACAGAAAAATAATGGGAAATTTGACAAGAGGTTAGAAATTCAGAATCCATTAGACCAAAAAACTGGAAAAAAAATCAGTTTGGCGATCTTTCTTGAGAGAATCTTTGTCCTATAAGCTGTGACTTTAGGGCTTTCGTGTTTGTTTTTGCCTCAGTTTCAAAGGGAGGCCTAACGGCAGAGGTATCACGTCTTAATGGCAGAGGTATCACGTCTTAACACCGCAAATCACACCCACAATGGTGGATGCCTTCACAATTCAGAAAACAAACTAGACCATATCTTTTACTAGTAAAGACTCTTTACTGGACTTGCGAGGTTGGCCATCGCCACTCTGCCTACCATATGGAGAAAATGAGCCTGAAATAGGAAGTCCAGCAGAGGCAAGAAAAGAGAAACAGAGCAGTGACATGGAGACATGGAATTCCAGTTCTATCAACTCTATCTGAAACCAGCTTCCATCTTCAACTTTCCGTTTATGGGAGTTACTAAATTTTTATTTCAATTAAATTGGGTTTGGTTTGTGTCACTTGCAATAAAATAACCCAGGTTAATATAATAATTCATTTTATTTATCTCTCATGGTGAACAGGTCAATACAGTTATAAGGCAAATTTAGTAGAAGATAATTTACTTTTGAAGCTTATAAGTTTAATTACTAGACTTCCTTTCCCCCTTCTAATACCATTTTAAAAATCCCTGAGCATACAGCCTTACACTAAAATTCAAACTATTACAGTGGGGGTCTACGCAGGGAGCTACACAAGGAAAATGGCTACTTCAGCTAAAGTTGTTTCATTAAATCCTAGGAGGAAAATGTGTTAAACATAAGGTACATGTATATTAATATATTTATATTTGTCCATAAATAAATTCTTTTTCCTGCTTAGTGATAAATATACCAAATACCAGGGTTCTAAATCCTGTATGTTAGTCATAGAAGACAAATTTTTATGATTTTCTGACACATTTGTACTGCTAGACTTCACTAAAGCATATGAAGCACACATGTTACCCTGACAGCAAAGAAATGAAAATTATGCACTATATATATATGTATATATTTCAGTGGCATCTTTGTAGACCTTGCCAGTATCTGCTGTTAGAACATGGTTGAATGTCAATTTTCTGCAGGAATTTTAAAGCAGGTTTATTATAGTGCTGACTATATTTGGTTATAAATTTTATTGTGCAGAAAAAGCAAACTTTTTCCAAATATCAAATTTTATAAACATTCATTAAGTGTTCAATATGGCAATGCTTTTGAATTTTAGACATTTTATTAACACTAATGCAGCTTTTTAGTGGCTTTCCTACTTAAGGGAAAATATAATATATCCCTTACTTAGCATTGGGAGTTTCAATATATAGTTTCAATAGTGACCTCTTCTGTCTGTCAGTCTACTTTCAGAAAACGGAGTTGAAATAGCACTGTCAAGTTTCAGGTGATTTAGAATCTTTTAAAAATGAATGGGTTCACTAGTAAATAAGTGAGAATTTTAACAAATATCAATAAATATTGAAATACTTTCACAGTTTTTATTTCATTTCATCCTGCTAGTGACACTGCTCCCAGTTGTTTGTCAAGAATGACAATGAAATCAGAACTAATAGATTATTTTCAGGTTTGAAATAAATTGGACAGGCCAAGTTTTTGAGGCTACTTGCAAAAATTTTTAGTATTAAAATTCAACTCTTAAGTTTTAATAATCAAACTAATAACTATTACTAAAGGAAAATATGAATACTGAAAGGAAAATTCACTTCAATATGGTATTTGGGTAAATATATTTTACTAACCTAGCTACTAATTTACACATATATTCTCACACATTTTAAAATTGTGTGGAGATGTGTATGTAAATTCTATGAGAAGCTAAAATTAATATGGCATAAAAGGCACAGAATTTTATTTTTAATCATATAAATAAAGTTCACTAGGACATGATTCCATGAGCAATTTGGCAGAGATTCCTTCAGCTTATTGTTTAATCAAACTTTTGTTGTAGCGTATTTTCCTCATGGTCCAAAATGACTACACTATCACATCAACATTCTAGGACATAGGATAGAGTCACTGTTACCTAAAAATATAACATGAGTTGTGTGTGTGTGTATAATTTTAAATTTTCAATAGCCCATATTAACAAGTGATGAGAAAAATTAATTTTTATAATATACCATTTCAACATATATGTTGACATGAGTATGAAAAATGGTTAACAATAAATTTTACTTTTTTCTCCACACAAAATACTGTAAATTTTTTGTTTTATGTTTATAGAATTTTTCAATTTAAACTAGCACCATAGTAAGTGGCTAATGGTTACCTTATCAAATACTTTCCCCCTAAGATTGAAAGCAATGCAAGTATGCTATCTCTCATTAGTTCTAAGCAAAATTGTACTAGAAGTCCTACGTAGTTCAATAAATACAAAGAAGAAATAAAAGTATTAAAGATTGAAAAGAAAGAAATTAAAGTGGCTTTAATCACAGATGACATGACTGTCCATGTAAAAACTCCCCCAAACTCACACACACACACACACACAAATTTTAAAAATAAAAAAAATAATATAAAAAAATCTCCTGTAACAAGCACAGCAAGATTGCAGGATATAAGGTTAATATTCAAAAGTAAATTTTTTCTGTATATCTTACAAAGTGATCACCCTAATAGAGTGAAAAATAAGTAATTTTGTCTTTATCCTGGAGGATGAGAAGTTTTGTTTTTTTTTTTTCATTTTTAAAATTTAATAACAAAATGTCTCAAAGTAGAGAATTATGGTTCAATATCACCATGTACATGGAGGGCAGTTTGAATTTTCATATTTTATTATTTCATAACTGCTATAATTGTAATTTTAAACATTAATTTGGTTCTATTAGTTTCTTTTTCTACTTCAGATACTACAATATTATGCTAGATCTTTGTTATTTGTCGGCTTATATAACTACTACTTTCTTGCTGACCCAGTTTTATTATTATTGCTGTTTATTTGCTTGTCTTCTCTGATTTCTTCTCTGCATATCTCTTATTATACTTCCATCTGTATCAATTGTTCTTTAGGTACTTAAGAATTTTATCTTCGTTTCTAAGATGTATTCTCAAATATTTTCTTTAAATAGCCCAATTACATTATACAACTTTTTAGTTTTTCTCATTCATTTTCAGTTTTTGAGTATCTGATTCACCTTTTTTTTTTTTGTAATTTCTTTTTTAATTTTCTTTGATTTTAACCAAAGTTTCAGATTATATTTCACTTATGCTTCATGGGTTGATTTAATTGATGTGCTTTAATTTAACAGTTTTTATTTTTATATTTTAGAGTATCTTATTTATGGATGCTAGGTCATACTTTTCTTTGTTATATTTGTTTGTTCAGGACTCTCTTATACCAGCAATTGCAAGATACTTCTGTGAGAGCAGAAGTGGTTTTTTGATGTCTGATTTCAAGGCCATTCCTCTGGTACAAAACAAAAGCTACCATAAAGGTCAGGTTTTGTTTTAATTTTATTTTGTTTTTTAAATATGATACTTCTCTGTATCTATGACTTTGTTCCTGTTTTGTTTGTTCATTCATTTTGTTTTTTGTATTTCACATATAACTGAAATCATATGGTATTTGCCTTTCTATGCCTGAGTTATTTCACTTCACTTAATACCATCTAGGTCCACCCATGCTATCACAAATGATAAGATTTCATTCTTTTTCATGGCTAAGCAATATTCCATTTTATACATGTACCGCATCTTTATGCATTCATCTATCAATGGACACTTAGGTTGCTGCCGTGTCTTGCCTATTATAAATAATGCTGCAATGAACATAGGCATGCCTATTTCTTTTCAAATTAGTGTTTTAGATTTCTCTGGATAAATACCTAGAAGTGGATTTGCTTGGTAAAATAAGGCTAATGGAATTCAGAAGTATAAATTGCCACATGCAAAAATAGTCACCAGGATGTAAAGTACAGCACAGGGAATACAGTCAATAACATTGATGTATGGTATCAGATAAGTACTAGATTTATTAGGGAGATCACTTTGTAAGATACAGAAATGTCTTACTATGTTGTACATCTGATATATAACTAATATAATATTGCATGTCAACTGTAATTGGAAAATAAAGAGTGTGTGTGTGTGTGACACTGTTTTTTCTTTATCTTTTAATTCTTTGCTATCCTCTTGTCTCAGTAGGGTCATCTTCTTCAGTTGTTCCTTTATTCCCTTTCACAACCCAGAATACCCAAAGATATCTCCATCTTCAAAGGATCTCTCTTCCCCAGATTTGTCTTCTCAAGATGGCTATCTCTGATCCCATGTGTTTTTCAATCCTTTTATTTATAAGTTACCAGTACCCAATAGCTTATCCTGACATATTCTCACTAGAATGAAAACTTCTCTGTCTGAAGGTTATACTCTACTTAGTATTACCTTTGTTCTGCCTCTCCATGACCTGGTATATTCCTCATTCTTTTCCACTCAGGCCCCACCAAACTCCACATGGAATCTGGAGCTAAGTTTTCTGGTTTTGAATGTTTATTTTTCCTATTAACAAATAAATTTAATTTTGTCATATTAAGTGGGAGCTTTAATTGTCTTTTTTGCTCTTTTTCAAGATGTCTTCTAATGTAGGAGAAAATTTAAGAACATTAGAATCTAGAAGGCCTCTATATTCTCTGCCATGAGCCCTGAGATGTCTGTACATTTTTTTTAATTTTTATGAATTATGAGTACAATATGGGCATTCCTCTAAAAGAAGCTTTTTTGGGGAGGTTGCTCAATTCAAGATAGTATCTACATTATGTTTCATAGCACAGATGTATTACAATTAATTTTGGTTTTGGTAGAACATTCTTATGTTACATAAATAAATTCACTCTGATGTATTTAAGCAAAATCTTAATTTACTAAAGATCAATAGGTAAAGTAATTATGTAACTTGGGTCAGTCTTGTTTAAAGCTGTTGTCCTAGGGATAATGTGTAATTGTTTTTCATTCTCATTTTCACTCTCAAAAGTGTCCTCATTGATGACAAATTATGTGATCACCTAATTAATGACAAAACAATTATTGAAGAGCTGGAAAAAAATAAGACTAAGCTTCTAGGAACAACCCTTAAAACCATGCTTTAGAACTGATCTGATGATAATGCTACTGCCTCTGAGACTGTCACCACCTAGCTGAAAAGGTCAGGATCTCCACTTTACTTTGCCTCAAGAACTCCACCATCATCTACTAATACCCTGAAAAGTGGATACTTTCAGGAATAAAAAGAGCTCTTTAAAAAAACCTGTGTCTTCATGTTCTCGATTCTGAATCAGTCTCAGGTGAAGGCATCTGCCTCCCCAGTATACAAGTCAGTGTCTCTCTTGCAGTTAGGATGCAGGCAATAGTTCTGAGCTCTGCCAGACATTCATGCCTCCATATACAGTAAGTCTATCATTCCATTTATGGCCTCTTAGTTTCCGGATTAGATTAGAAATACCTCCCCTTGGTTACACATACAGCTTCCTAAGCTTTTTCTCTTCCAAGTTATTTGTTTGCTTTGCTTGTTTGCTTATTCATTTATTTATTGAAAAACTGTACTTTTAAAATGTGATTTTCTTAATTGGGGGGGGGGGGCAGGGAGCCACACATCAGTAACATTCCACTGATTATACATTTGAAATTAATCAAATATATAGTTCATCAAAGAGCAAAATACAATATTCTTAGATCCAGTATGTTTCAAGAGTAGTTGGTAAATTTATTTTGCCCAGAGAATAACTGCAAGGATTAAGTGAATATTGAAGGCATCTAATTTATATCTGAAGTGGGGCAAATACAACTGTCAGATGAGAGGACTTAAAGAAAATACAGTAACTCTTACTAAGTTATAAAATGCTATCATAGAGAAAAGGGGAAAGAATATGTCTCCATGAAAAGACAGAACTATAATGACTAGGTATACAATATAACAATGAATACTTCTATTTACTGTTTTTAAATATTTCTATTTATTTTTAATATAATTCTTATATTCTTTCAAAGGTTGTTCTTAACTTATAAAACTCACTTTTAAATCTACTGGAGTATGTTTCCATTCAAAAGGCTTTAATTTGGAGGATAAGAAAAAAAGCCATATTAAAAATACTATCTTATCTTTAACTGATCCTATAGTATTATTCTCCCAAAAACAGTTTTTTTCAATTCATTAGTAGGCCAAAGAGCCAAAGAATTAGCCCAATTTTAGTTTTTGTATGACATTACATCAGGTTGCATTTGTGTAACACTAAATAAGCATAGCTCTGGAAATTTACCATAAACCTAATTATGACTAACAAAAATGTTCATCATGCAGCAAAATGATGTATGATCGAACTCATGCTTAGTGATAGAACTATCTGCACTTGCATCACATCTAACTCTGGAAGTAGTAGTGCAATTATTATCTTGATGATGATATCTCTAGGATGCAGCCATATAGGAGACTTTTGTTTCCCACCCTCCTTTCAATTTTCTCAGTGAGGTTGGTCCTTTCCCTGCCTCTGCATAAAATCTTAGGCAGGCCCTCTGATTTCTCTTGTCATCCTTATGTAATTAAAGTCCTGTAGTAAGGTTTTTATGATTAAATCAAAACACAGTTTAAAATGCAAAGTTTCCAGTGTTCTCAAAAAATCAAACCTACTTAAAAGTGTGGCCTTCCCCTTCCCAAATTCAGGATGCTGTAGGCTCTAATATCAGGAGAGAAGCTACGCCCTCTCTTGTCCCCTCCCCCAAGGGCCTGATCATCCTCTCTTATTTAACTAACTCCTTCAAGGTTGGAGGAGTAGCGGAGGGAGGAGAATAGAAATAAAGATAGGACGAAAATTCTCATTGGTGGTGATCTAAAATCAGCCTTCTCTGGACTTAGAAAAATTTTACAGTGGACTCTTCCTGTCACGGGGCAGTCTACGGGAAAACCGTAGCCTGTTAATATAACTTTTCTTTGCCATTCTCTAAGATGGATAAATGTTCTGGCTGATCATCGCCTGAAGCCTGTAGTAACAGGAAGTCTACCTCCAGGTTTCTTCCCTTACTGTGCCCTTGACTCTCCTGGATGTTCTCCAGAAATGCTATCAAGAATGGCTTTTTAATGTGTGAAGGGAAATCTACTTTCCTTTGTCTCGACAAGTTATGGTGACCCAGTTATCTCTCAAAACACAGTTTTCTACTCTGCTATAATACCTTCACTCAAATTAGGCATCATCTAACCAATTAGGATCCTCATGCATGACTCAGAAACCACTGAGTGGGTTTAAGACTCAGAGGACAGCTGTCGCTAAAGAAATCTTATTTTCCTGTAATATTCATTGCCTATCTCTTTATATTCTTGACATCAGTGAGAGGGTAGTTTCCTATGGATTCTGGAAATCTTGCTTTAAAATTATTTGCATTTTTGACTGTCACCTCATTTTGAAATATACTTCAACAGAAAACTTCCATTTTAACTTCAGGTTCCCTAAGGTCACTCTCCGTGTGTCACAAGTGCTTCTATTTGAGAATTCTTCTTGCCTTCCCTCCCTCACCTGTGACTTGCATAAGAAATAAGAAGCTCATTAAATAGAGTATGTGGAACAAGGCTTGTAGTCACACAGTGTATTTATTTTTGAATATTCCTCGTATTTTTCTCAGATGCATACATAATTTATATTATTTGAATTGATAGTATATGTATTGTGACTAATTTAATTATTATAATAATAGTTAATATTGTTATAATTTTAATAACAAATGAATATTCTATAAGAGCCTTCTCAGACTTTGAGAGTGTTAAATAAATATTCTTTCTTCAATTACAGTTTGGAAAAACAGTTTTAGAAACTGTGCATATAGCTTTGTTTGTATTTTATATTGATGGCATATAGAGATTTTTTTTTTAAGCCAATGAAATTATTTACAGCAGATGTCTTTCAGAAGGCTAGTGTTCAGAGTATGAGTATACAATGAATATTCAAAACAACCCTGGATTCTGCAAGAGCAGTGCTTTCTTTGCCTGCTTGATCCTCTTCTCACTCAGGCCTGCAACAAATATCCCCCCTCAGTATGGCAGGGAAAGTAAGGTAAAACACTGACATGTTTATTTTATTATTCATCCATTCATGCAATATGCATTTATTAAATGCCTTTTATTCAGGAATTGAGCGAGGAGGTATGGGAAATGGAAAGACGAATAAAATGTGGAATTGTCTTCAGATTTCATTTTGGTAGAAGAGACAGCAAAAATCATAGTAGTAAGTATACAAATTGATGTTTTAGTGGCTATTGTGTATTATTCATATATACCAATGATTTACGAACACATCATCTAATCTTCCCAATAATCCTTCAAAGTAGGCATCGGTAACCTAATTTTAGATAACGACATAGAATTTCAGAGAGGTTAAGTAATTTGTACAAGACCAGAAAGTAAATAAGGCAGAAGTAGTATTCAGGTCCCAATATGGCTCTAGAACTATCCATTATAGCATGCCTTGTGTACAAAGCACTCTGCCTTTAAGAGAGATTCAAGGAAAATGTTATTAGTCTTCAGAAACAAAGAACAGTATGATCTATAGAGACAATGGAAATATTTTGTAAAGATAAAGAAAGTTGTATCGCCAGACAGTTCACAGGTAAATTATTTCTGTTAGGGAAAAGGGCAATTGAGTTTGAATTGTTCAATTGATTTTCTAGACTGATTCAATTTTCTTTGGTTAGTCTATGTGTCTAAAGCCTGAGAGAAAAATTTCATGTATTCCATAACCCTGTTCAGTCTATGTAGCTTCTCCCAATTTGAGAGAGGCCAAAAGTATTATTGCTTTGATTGTACAGTTGTTCTCATCAGCCATAGTGAATGGAATCCAGTGAAATTTTTTCAACTAGTGAACTTCTACTCTGATCAAGTGTATAAAGCTCAGTGAGATGTATGTTTCCTTTGGGCAGTGAGTGGGTTTTCCATGTGGTTTTAAGTTGTCCGTATATTAAAATTATTGTAACATTAATACGGACCAAGTGGGGAAAATATTTGTAAATTATATGAGAACTATCACCATTCCATCAGCACCAAGACATTTTATCTCAATCTCTATGTAGTCTACTTCCATTGCTTTCTCTACAATTTACATTATACAAGTATATTATTTATCTGAAAGTGTTTGAGAGCACGTTGTCTTTGTTTCAAAACCTAGATTTAGGGGGAAAAGGATATGAATTTTAACTCATTCTAGTTAAACCGTTACTTCATATGGCAATCAGGTTTTCTAAATTTCAAGGAAAAGAACATTATCATCGCCAACATCAAAATTATCAACACAAAGACCTTTATCGAGCCCCACAGGATGCTCTCCATGTAGCTACTTAAATAGCATATTGCTTTGACGTTTCATGTGATACCATAAAGTTTCAATTATCTTCTAATGTTTTATTATGCTCATTCTGTGTCTTTTTAAAACAATAGTCAATGGTAAATATATTTAAACTAGTGAAAGTTACCCACATATATTCTTCTAAGAATTATTCAAGTTTTTAAAAAATTACATGCAACCCTTTAATTTTAATGGCATAATTAAGAAAAAAAAAAGTTGAAACTTCAAGGTCAGATAATATTTTAAAAATTGGTTGGCATAGCCACCATAGTGGATGTATCAAGTTATGCATCATAGAATATAAATACTCTCAGATAAAAATGTCCCCATGATGGTCATATTTGAAAGTACATGAATTAAATATGCTTCCTTCATCTCTGGTGGTACATGGAAATTTTATGTCTCAACTATAATTTTGCATTTATTTTATGTAAAAATACTAAAAATTTTATTTTTCTGTAAATGTCATAGCATAACATATAAAAAAACATAGTATTGCCTTCACTTAAAATGCTCTAGTATAATTTATCCCACAATAACCTCTAAATCCTATTGAATATAAATAACATCCTTACCTTTCTTTTCTTATGGACTGCAAGAATATTTATATTTCAACTTTCCCTTCTGAATTTCAACTACTACTTTATGTTGCTTAAACAACGTTCCCCTCATTTTTCTAACATACTGAATGCTGATATAGTATTTTCATAATTCAGAATTTTCTAAACTTGAAGCAGAAGCATCAAGAACAGTTGTCTAGTTAGACATGATTAAATTAATTAGACTTTGGTGAACATTATTTAGACTATAGTGTAAATAATTAAAATTCTTGGGTCGGGGGTTACATTCCCTGGCTTTAACACTTCCTAGTTATGTGTCAATGGGCAAGTTACTTAAGCTTTTAATGTCTCAGTTTTCTTATCTACAGAATGGAAATAGTCATAGAATAGTATCCATGTGATTGGGTTACTGTGATACTGATGGGATAATGCACATAACACTTAGAACAGTATCTAGTACACAGCAAGTACACATTAAAGTTATTTTGGCATTTTTGTTATTATAATTAATATTGCTATATAATGATTATTATTATTACTACTATAATTTGACTTAATTTGAAAGAGATCTCTTAAATACTCCACCAGGCATATAGGGTCAGACATTGAGAATATAAAGATGACTAACATATGATCACTTCTGAGGAAAAGTAAACCATAGAGAATAACATATAATAGACAAAAAGGAGGGTAAGAAAATATACAAAAAGATTTGCAACTACTTCAGCTTAATTTCATGATCCAATCTAAGGATACCACATGAATATGATTGCAGCAATAAATAAAATTTGAACTCTGGCTCAAATAGAATGGAATTTCACATTCTTTCATCTATTCTCATGTTTACATTAAAATTTTAACTCATCCAGTTTTTACATTTTCATTTTGTGCTTTTGTTCTGTTACCTGTCCTGAGTTTGTAGTTAATTCTTATTCACATGGCTCCTATTAATTTCCTATATTAGTTAATTTAATATCTATTTTATGTATTTCTAAACTGGGGCTAGACAAGTTACTATAATTAAGTTTTAAATTTGATTAATTTTTTTCCAGTTAAAATTAATATTGAGTATTATTTTATATTACTTTCAGGTGTACAACATAGGGGTTACACATTTACGTAACTTATGCAGTGATCTCCCTGATTAGTCTAACACATATCTGACACTATATATAGTTAGTTGTTGCAACATTATTGACTACATTCTCTATGCTGTAATTTACATCTTTGTGACCATTTTGTGACTACCAGTTTTTATTTCTCTATCCATTCATCTTTAAAAATGTCACAGTTGAGTTTGAAGATCATTTCCCCAATAAAAAAATCAACTTTTATTAAATTCGTATTTCCATAATAATTTTAATAGAATAATATTTAACATATACCTCATCAAAAAGAAACTTCTGTTATTCTTTATAACACTGGTCACTGTTTAAAGGGAGGGGAGAAAGGGGAGGGGTTGGGAGAGGAGGGGGGGTGAAGCCAAATATAAGGTGATGGAAAGAGAAGTCACATTAGGTGGTGAACTTATTATACAACAAGTTGACAATGCACTGTAGAATTGTATGCCTGAGACCTATGTAATCCTTGCTAACAGATGTCACCCCAATAAAAAAAAAGTTAACAAATGTATCAAAAAAATAAATAAAAAATAAAATTGTGTTATAAAGCTATTATTTTGGGTATTTATTGTTTTTGTCAATCAACTAAGAGTTTCTTGAAGGCAGATATTTCCTTTGTATTTTTCACTGTTCTATCAAACAGTGCCTTCTACAGCACATAGTATGTGGACGTGTGGGGTTATGTGGCATTTCCCAAACTGATTTGATCTTGATCTGTTTCACTCTGGCTCATTTCATAGCACTAATATTCCTTGGAACACACTTTGGGAAAACACTATGTGCTGAGTATTTTCAGTTTGGTCATCCCATTCTACTTTACATCTTTTTCCTCAGGCAGTTGGCCCAGATGCTGACCTGCACTGGTTGCACAAACTCCCTTTCCTTTGTATCTGCTTCTGGTTGGATTCAGTCAATCAGAAGCAATATCAGAAAATCCAGAGGAAAGAAGGTCAATGGATGGGTGGAGACATTTATTCCCTAAGTCCCTCCTCTCAGGTTATTATGGGTTGGCTGAATTTCCAGTTGCCGTAACATTACCAGGCAACCTCCTCTACCCCTTGTTTAATCAAGCTTTGGTTAAGGCCTCCCAGATCCCCAACTCCTTCTTTTTCAAGCCCCAGGTTACTGCACTATCATTGCTGGCTTTCCAACATTCTTTTCAGGATGTCTTCAATAGTCCCTTTGCAAAACTCTTCCATTGTTCAGTTTGGGTGTATCATCTGATTCTTGCCAAAGGCCCTGACTGTTTTAAGTCATGTTGAGCTATGATTTCATTATATCCTTAGTCTTTTAAGTGGATTGAGTATTTTTGTTGTTGTTGTTGTTATTTTTTGGGGTTTTTGTTTGTTTTTTGTATGTGGGTAGCTCCCTGGCTGGGAATCGAACCCAGGCTGCAGCACTGACAGCGCCGGAGCCTGAAGCCACTACACCACCAGGGAACTCCCGGATTGAGTATTTAAGGTCTGTATCACACTATCTTCTCTTCTTAAGTCTACTGCATAGACGATTTAGAGTTTCATGACTGAGCAACATAAAGTCAAAGGACCCATGTATATAAAATGTTATACATGTCACAAATACATATTTAATTTCCGTGGAGAGAGTGTATATATAATTTGGTAAATTCTCAGAAACAAACAGAAGAGTAATGGTGCTCCTGTGATTACATTCCCTGCTCTCTGGCACTTTCCTCTGCCCTGAAAAATACTACACGTGAAAGTGGACACGGGGTGATCGTGAGAGCACTCTACTCCTGAACCATTTGAAGCTTTGTCCTTGCCTCACATCCCTAAATAAGGCTATACAAATCATATCAAAGGGGAAAAATTGTTTCTCATGAAACTAGTTAATGGAACATTCTGACCACAGAATCTAAAATAGACTTCCTGTTTTATAACTACAGAAAAAGCTGTAGTTCCTTCTAAATTTTGTAATTTCCAGACATATCTTTTATCTAATTATGGTCCTGAGTTATGAGAAACATATAATTCTACACGAACCTCAGGAAATGTATGGGCAGGGATAAGGAAATTGGTAATCTCTCCTTTCCTGAGACACTTCACAGAACAATGAACTTATCCCTTCCCTCAGGTGCTGTCACTGTCCTCCCAAATGGGAAAATTTGCACAGTATCCCACTTCTCCAGGTTATCCTTCCCAGGATGCAGCCCTTGTAACTTTGAATGGAACCCAATAATGAGTAACAAAATGTTCCTTACAAAGGTCCCCAATAGGAACTTGGACACTTCGTGGAAGTTAAGTTACCTGGATGTGGCATTAACATTCTGAATTTCCAGAAGGAGATATGAAT
>PVJL010002027.1:0-137500 GCA_004026885.1 Lyroderma lyra | reverse complement strand
TAGTTTCTGAGTATCAACGAGACTCAGACAAGGAGCTGTTTTACTGCTTAGATTTATACTACTATGCTCATTAGGTAACCTCTGTATGTATATACATAGATGTCTGAAAACTATGATTCGCTCTCATCTTTGTTTCTCGTAGGATTAGAAAAATTTTAGGGTCATTCTGAATGTATAATATAATTCTATCTCTATAACTATAGACTACTTATAATGCTAGATATATTTCTGAAGGTGACTAGAACCAATAATACTTCCGTTCAGAATATCCATTCACTATTATCTGCATTAGGCCTTTTATAGCCTTAGACATTTTAATTTTATGCCTTGTATTTATGCCTTCTTTGTTTCCTCTGGACTTTATTTTGCACATGAGTCCCCACTGTTACCAACAGAATAAAGTAAAAACTCCCAAGTGGTGCTTACAAGAGCATGTCTTCTTTCTACCTCCAGCCTCATCTATAACTCCATCCCTTAGTCCCCAAAACCTCTCTTTCAAATATGATAATCTATTTACAGTTTCCCACAGAAACATGTTCTTTATTTACATTTGTTGCAACCATGAACACTTCCTCCAATGCCTCATTCCTTGATCTTTAAGTTGTTTAGATGACACCTTGTCTTACATTCTTTTCATGACTCCCTAGTCCCATACCACATGTTATATCAAGCATTCATTTTATTTCAACAACTTTTCAAGTTTTATGGTTTGCTGTTTATAACTGTGTCCCTTAACCAGACTTTAAGTTCCTTGAAGGAAGGGGAAGTGTACTGTTCACTTTGTATTTTTGGTGCTACCACGGTACTTAGCAAAAAGTCAAAGCTCAATAATCCATGACTGAAATAGTTAATTAAATAAGCTACATAGAACAGACAATGAACTTATTTTATGAAATCATAGGCATTATACATTAACTTGTGGTTTTATTTCAGCATTTCTTTTAATGTCCTAGGTCTGCATCCTATCACTCCAATTTTCAGAAGACAAGGATGATATGGGATTTTTAATTTTCATTGTAAATATTTATCATGGTTAAATAGTCTATTAAACAGTATGGTAAATATTATTTTAAATGTTAGATAAGGCTTAATTTAAGAGTTTATTTGAAATATTCTTTGTGAAAAATTTTAAAGTATCGAGTTGATGCTAGAGGATTCTGACACCTTTCTTGACTTTATGAAAGACTACAAATTTGGCCTTTAAGCCTTAGAAAATTTTAATTAAATAATTTTAGCAGAGATATTCTAATGTGGTATATGTATGGTATGTATATGCATATATGTTGTATATAAGTATGTAACACATATATGGAGAGAAGACAAAGAGACTTTCTGTACAAGAACAGATAGGGGAAAAAGAAATAGACTGACAAAACTATGAAGATGCTTTTATATTTTCCGGTGAATCAGAAAAGCTTGCAACACCAGCAATATAAAGGCCTTGAGGAAACTGACCTGTGAATTTCTGACAGAAAATAATAGATAGAATTTACTTCCATAGGGAAAGCTCAGAGATATTAATAGTAGTATTGACCTCTCCATTTCAATATAGGCTCTTTCATTGTGTATTGCTCTTCAAGTGTTTTATTTTCATGATTGTGTTTTCACAACTTAAAAAATTTTAAGATGATAGAGTTTTGTTCTGTTTTCACTGAATATTTTCCCCTTCCTTTCCCCTCTCCCATGATATTGTAAGCAACTAAATCTTAAGCTTAGAGTGTTCTTTCTAATTAGGCAAACTAATGAGAATGCATATCCATGAGGATCTCAGGGATAAATATATTGATGTGTTAATTACATAGTTAGGTGGTAGTAATATTAGTCAATGTGAAATTCAAGAAAATTTATACTTTTATTTATAAAAATATAAAATTTTAATAATTGAATTGGATATATATGGGAATGGTCATTTGATTTGAAAATGTAGGTATGACTAGCATTTCTTGCAGTTACTGACTGCTTATTTGATGCTATAGGTGTTTGTCTTGCCTTGATGAAGTTGCTGAATACCACTGATAGCTGTGTAGACCATAATTTCTAAGCATGTGATGTTGTCATTACATTATTTCAAATGGTTCTTTGTGTGCCCCTGAAAAATTCCTTCTGGACACTTCATTATTCTTCTTCAGCTACAATAACCTTGTGTTTTCTGTCACTTTTATATGACCCATTAAGTTTTTGAATACCAGGTACTGGTCCTACAAGTATATGCTAAATATAAGAGTCTCAATTTTCTCCTTATAGTGAGGAAGATAAATTACTGCCTAGACCAAACAAACGAACTAACTAACAAATAACTGTCAGTTCTTACATTAAGTGCAATTGGCTTATTTGGTAGATTGTAAATCTGTCAGCACCCTCGTTGCCCTACTTTTTACATATGCAGTTACAGAGCCTGAGAAACATGAAAAGAACAGAGGCATGTGCCATAGGTTTATTTTAGTGATCTAACCTTTTTTCAATGCCCTGACCTCAGGCACTAAGTTGTTCTTTCTATCACATAAAGCTTAAACTAATCTTTTAATTTCTGGATTCTATTATACCCAGTGCCACACAGTGCAGCAACTGAATATTTCTAGTTTTCATAAGGTATTTCTGTCATTTTGACTACAAGTTGTATGTGATATATATTTAATATATGTATTACTTAAGTCAGAATAGAGCTAAGCAGTTGTAGATACTGTATTCAAAAAAGATTATCATTTTGATAAAAGTATTGAAATGTATTGATTTACTCTCCATTTACTTTGCAAGGGGTGATTAACAAATAGTAACATACCTAATTGTCATGATAACCCTATGAGATAGGTTTTATTATGAACTCCACATTATAGGTGTGAAAACTGAGGAATAGAAAGGTTAAGTAACTTACATCCAAGGTCAAACTGCAAATAAGAGGAGTTAAGGTCGAAACAAAAAGACAAATGAAAGGGAGAATATACTCACAGATGATATATACCATAAGGGGTTAATATTCAAAATATGTATAAAGGAATTCATGTAACTCAATAACAAAAAAATAAACAACTGACAGAAAAGATGGGCAAAGTACATCAGACATTTCTACAAAAAAGATATACAAATGACCAACAAACATGTAAAGATGCTCAACATAACCAATCATTAGGAAAATGCAAATTAAAACTACAATGGGATATCACTTCACACTAGTCAGAGTGGCTATTATCAAAAAGTCAACATATAACAAGTATTGGTGAGGAGGTACAGAAAAGGGAACCCTCATACACTGTTGGTGGGAATGTAAATTGGTACAGCCTCTATGGAAAACAATATGAAGGTTCTTCAAAAAATTAAAAATAGAAAAAAATTTAAAAATAGGACTACCACATGACCCACATGGGTATTTTTCTAAAGAATTCCAAAACACTTATTTGAAAAGATAAATGCACCCCCATGTTCACTGCAGACTTATTTACAATAGCCAATATATGGAAGCAAGCTGATAAACAACTGGATAAAGAAAGTGTGATATGAATATACAATGGGATATTACTCAGCAATAAAAACAAATGAAATCTTGCCATTTGAAACAACATGGATCAATCTAGACAGTAGCATGCTATACTTCTTTAAATCAAAGATAAATAACATTTAGATTCACTTATATGTAGACTCTAAAATAAACAAAACAAATGAACAAGCAAAACAAAACAAAAACAGACTCATAGAAACAGAGATCAAACTGGTGGTTGCCAGAGGGTAGTGGGGATTAGAGGATGGGTAAAAAGGGGAAGAGGAATATAGTCAATAATATTGTGACAAATTTGCACGGTGACAGATAATGACTAGATTTAGTGTGGTGATCATATTGGAAGGTATATAAATATACCTTACAAATCACTATATTGTACATCTGAAACTAATATAACATTATATACCAACTGAATATAAATTTTAAAAAGTTTTATTCCATTAAAAAACTAACTTGTCCTTTGCAAAAAGAAAATAAATATAAAGCCCGGGCTGACTTCAGAACCCACGTTTTTAACCATTATACTCATATGCAGCACATATATTTCCATAGTAGGAGGTATATCACCCATACATTATCAATATTAGTTTCTCCCTTTTACATCTTTAATATTAATTATGATGACTTAATTTACATTATGAATTTTAACCATAATGAAAATAAGTTCTCAGAGAAATGAACTAGTATTCATGAGATCATCTTACTAAATTGACTAGTGTTCCGAAACAAATCCCATGTTTTTCTCCTTCTGTCAACATTATCTTCTTGGATACCCTGGTCCCATTTGCAACTGGTACATGCTAATCCCTACACTACGGGGCTTTGGTATTACAGTGTAAATGACACTCAATGTTTTAGAATCAACATGATCTCAAAAAATCAGCATGTGTTAGGCTGAATTTATAGGCCAAGCAGCACAACTATTTTTATAAAGCTTCAATATGACCAGAACTGTGATAACTAAAAATGTAAGAGGCTGAAAATGGGCACTAGCAATTGGGATTTGAACTTTTATATTTACACAAAACAAAAAGCAAGCCTAAAAGCCTCATGAAGCAGATGAAAAGATGAAACTGAGATGTCAAATGTAACTTTAGTGAAATGAAGAAAATTTATATTTTCCTTTAATAATGCTTTAATATGAAATTATTTTTATCTAATAATATTACAGTGACACCAATATTATTTTGGTCAATAATGGGCCAGTATAACTCTTTTACTTTCAAGTATTGTGTAATAATATTTTATTTACCCTCTCAGATGGAGTATACAGCTTTTGTAGGCAAAATAATAGCGCCAAAGATGTCCAAACTCTAATTTTAAAAACTTATGAATATTATCTTATGTGGCAAAAGGAACTTTGCATATGTGATTGAAGTTATGAACTTCAAGATTATTTCCTCAAGTTTATCTGGGTGGACCCAATCTAATCACCTGATACCTTAAAAGACGACAAAATTTTCTTTCTATGGTCAGAGAGAGAGAGGTACAACAATGAAAGAAAGGTCATAGAGATGCAATATGAAGACTTGGCTTGCCATTGCTGACTTTGAAGATGGAGGAAGGGGATCATAACCAAGAAATATAGAAAGCATGTAAATGCTACAAAAGCCAATAAATCATCCTAGAGTCTACAAAAATGAATGAACCTACCTCTACAGATACCTTGATTTTAGCCCAGTGAGACTGTGTTGGACTCAAGACTTACAGAAACACAAGTTAATATGTTTTAAAGCAATAAGTTTGTGGTAATTTGTTAGGGCAGTAACAAAAAACTAGTACAATAGCTCCATATTATTTATTTTATATCTCATCCAAGAATTATAATTTAACCTAAAATATTTAATCTACTTACATTAATTGTAAAATGTTCTTTATTTTTAATAAATATGATTTATGATATTTAAAGAGATTATTTGAATAAAATTTGTTTACTTTTTTTAGAAAAAGATTTTTTATTGTGAAAGTTAATAACCATGATACAGATCACTTTATTAATACTTCAAAAAAATTCAGCTAATAAAGTTGAAGATATAAAGCTGAAAAAATAATTGACATATAATATTTTAGCTTTATTAAGGTATAATTGACATTAAATTTTAATTTTTTAATTTTTGTTTTCTTACAGATCTATTTTTTAAACATATTAATATGCAGGTATCAATTTAGGTTTATTTATTTGCTTATTTGTTATTATATTTTTGTTCTTCCCTGAATTCAGTGAGCTTTATCAAGCATTTTATTTAATTGTCTGTCTTCCTTTCTATTAGAGGAAAGTTATATGTTCTCTTTCTATTGTTTTTAATATTAATTTATTATTTTAAAAAGTCAAATTTATTTTCAAACTTTATTTTAATCTAGACCAATACAAACACCATAAAATATTTTTGCATTGATCAATTAAAACCCATTATTCTGGTTACTGTTTTTATAGTGTTTTAAATTCCACCTTGGTTTTAAATACACTCTAAATTGTTCATTATTGTCATATAATTATATTAGAATCACTAATTACTCAACTTTTCCTCACAAATTTAACAGTCTCTTTGTTTATAATTGTTTCTTTCAGCTCACTCTTCCCTTTTGGATTTGATTTTCTTCTTGAAGAAGTCTATTCTTCGGTAATTCTAATGTATGTTCACTACAAAAAATCTCAACTAACTATAAAATGGCAGCAATGGAGGAAACGAACAAAATAGAGGTACAGGTCATTTGGAAATAATAGAAAAATGGCAAAAAAGTGTCTGCCTTCTCTGAAATTACATTAAATGTAAATGGATTAAGCTTCTAAATCATAAAGCAATGATTGACAAAATCGGCTTAAAATTATGATGATCTAACTCACATTATATATATACTTGTATATAAGTTATTATATACTTGTCCAAACTCATACAATGTATAACACTGAGTGAATCCTAAGTTAAACAATGGACTTTGGATAATTATTATATGTTAATGTATCTTTTTCAATTACAACTAATATAACCTCTGGTGAGAGATGTTAAAAATGGTAGATGCTATGTATGGGTAGGGGCAAAGGGTGTATGATACATCTCTCTACATTCCTCTCAATTTTGCTGTGAACCAAAAACTGCTCCAAAGTTGATTTAAAGATATGACTTACGCTGAACAAATATATTCAAAGTTAAAAAAAATGAAAAAAAGTTATTCAAAATAAGTGATAGCCAAAAGAGAGCTAGAGTGGGTATAGTAATATCAAGCTAAATATACATTAATGCAAAACTCTTATAGAGACAAGGAAGGACATTATTTGATAAAAGGGTGAATCATTAAGAAATACAAAAATTGTAAGTATAAATGCACTGAATAACAGAGCCCCAAAATATATGAAGTGAATATTGATAGAATTGATGGAAGAAATATAGTTATACACTAATAGTTTGAGATTTCAATGCATCACTTTCAATAATAGAACACTTAGACAGAAAATAAATACAGAAATAAAGGACTTGAAGAACACTATATACTAAAAGCCCAGCAGATACACATACAACACTCCAAGCAATAGCAGTGGAGTATCATCATTCTCAAATGCACATGAAACATTCTAGTAATGGACATACGTTAGACCACAAATGTCAATAAATTTAAAAAGATTAAACTCATTCAAAATACCTTCTCCCACAACAATGGAATGAAGCTAGAAATTGTAACAGAAGAAAAACTGGAAAATGAACAAATACATGGAATTAAAAAGCACACTCATTAACAACAAATGGATCAAGAAAGAAACCACAAAGGACATTATACCATACCTTGAGACTAATGAAAATGAAAACATAAAACATCTTAATTAAATATTTTTGTAATAATTGTTAGAGTTATTGGAGTGACATTTGTTAACACATGCTTAATTTTAAAAGAGGCAGCAAAGGCAATACTCAGCAAAATACATCGTTGTAAGCATATGCATTCAAAAAGAAGAGCTTAAATCAATAATCTAACTAGATATTGAGGGAACTAGAAAACAAAATCAAAACTAGTGGAAAGAAGGAAATAATAAAGATTAGTGTAGAGATAAATAAAATAAAGCATAGAAAAATATCAATGAAACCAAAAAATGTTCCTTTGAAAAAACTTTTTTAAAGTTGACAGACATTTGCCTTGACTGACAAGAAAAAAAATGGAAGATGCAAAATAACTAAAATCAGAAATAAAAGGACATTATTACCAACTTTACAGAAACAAAAAGGTGTGAAAGAGAATGCTATGACTAATTATATGCCAACAAATCAGATAGTTAAGGTGAAATAGACAAATTTCTAGAAATACACAAATTACCTAAACTGATTCAAGAAAAAATAAAAAAATCTCAAGAGACCTATAATAAGAGATTAAATTAGTAGCCAAAAAAACTCCCAAGAAAGAAAACTCCAAGATGAAGCTTCACTGGTGCATCTTATCCAACACTTCAAGAATTGATACCAATTCTACTCAAACTCTCCTGGAAAAAACAGAAGAGGAGAAAACACTTTCTAACTCATTCTTTAGGCCAGTGTACCCTTGATATCAAAGCCTGATAAAGATATCACACAAATAACATTTTACCAAATAATGATTCTTAGGAATATAAATGCAAAAATTCTCCACAAAATACTAGCAAACCAATTCCAAAAGCTTATGAAAAGAATTATGCATTATGACCAAGGAAAACTTATCCAAGGAATGGTAGGGTGGTTCAACATAAGAAAATCAATTTAATATAATTCACCACTTTAAAAGAATGAAGAAAAAAATTATACGATTGTTTCAATTGATGTAGAAAAAGACACATGACAAAATTTAACACCCTTTTCTGACTAAAAATAAACACTCAAGACACTAAGCATTTCCATATGATATAGCACATTTATCAAAAACCAATAGCTAACATTATATTCACTGGTGAAAGACAGTCTTCCTCTTAAAAATCAGAAACAAGACAAAGATGCTCACTATTACAGCTGCTATTAAATATTTTGCTGGAAGTTCTAGCCAGAGCAATTAGTAATGAAAAAGAAATAAAAGTAGGCTGATCAGACATATCACTTTAAATTGGACAGAAAACAACAATACTCTTTCCTTTCAAACAGTACATATGGTCAGCCTATTGACACCTTGAATTTAGTCCAATGAGACTAGGGTGACCACACGTACCATTTGAAACAAGATAATACCATTGATTTCTGTCCCATTTAAAATGGTGTCCAGTCAGTCTAAATAAAGGGAATCCAAATTGCAAAGGAAAAAGTAAACCTATTTCTATTTACAGACAACATGATCTTGTATACGGAAAACAACAAAAAATGAACCACAAGAAATTGAAGTTAAATAAATTTAGTAAAGCTGAAGATTACAAGATCAACACACACAAATCACTTGTTTCACTAGCCACAAACAATCCAAAAAGAAAATTAAGAGAGCAATCCCACTTATATTACAATACAAAAGATTAAAATACTCAGGAATAAATTTAACCAAGGAGGTAAAAGTCTTGTATACTGAAAAGTACAAAAGAGTGGTGAAAATAATTAGAGAAGACCTAAAAACATAGAACAACATCTTGTGTCATGAAGCTGTCAATACTCAAAGCAATCTACAGATTAAACAAAATCCCTAAGAAAATTCTAAGTCTTTTTATGCAGAAATAGAAAATATTATCCCAAAATTCATATGAAGTTTCAAAGTGCTCTGAATAGCTAAAACATTCTTGAAAAGAAAGAACAAAGTCGGAGGTCTCACACTTTACGATTTCAAAACTTACTACAGTGTTATAACAATCCAAGCATTGTAGTACTGGTATAGGAGAGATATATAGACCTATAATAGAGAATTGAGACTTCACAACTAAGTTCACATATCTATGGCTAATTGATTTTCAACAAAAGTACCCAGCCCATTTAATAAGCAAAGAGGGTTTCTTTAACAAATGGTGCTAATAGAACTACATTTTCAAATGAGGAAAAAATAAAAGCTGAATTACTACCTCACAGTATATACAAAAATTAACTCAATGTGGATTAATGGCTTAACATAAAAGTTAAAACTCTTAGATAAAATCATGTAAGCAAATGTTCATGACCCTTGATTTGGCAGTGTATTCTGAGATATGACTCCAAAAGCACAAACAACAAAGAAGAAATAAATTGAAGTCCATTTAAATTAAAAATGGATTTTCATCAAAGAACGTTATCAAATAAATTGGAAAAAGCAACCTATAGAATGAGAAAAAAATATTTGAAAGTTATTTATCTAATACAGATTAATATCCAGAGTATGTTTGATAATCTACTGCAATTCAACATTTAGTTTTCCGTTCACATAATAAGGTCTATTAGAGTCAGAATTCTTTTAAAAAATGATAATAGAGTATTAGTTCTAGAAAAAACTTTAGAAAACAGTTTCACCTTTTTACAGATGAGGAAACACAATTCCAAGAGAGCAGTGTCATACTACAATGGCAGTATCCTGAAGGTCAAATAAGGATTCTTAGGCTAAATGTAGTAACCATATTATTTTACCAAACTTCACTTATTTTTATTCTATCCCTATGAATATATTCCTCACAAAGAAAGAAACAGCAAAGCTAAATGAGGCAGGAGAAATCGATGATCACATACCCTTTTTATCAGACCAAAGCATCATCTACAGAACATAAAATCAAAGACGCATCATTATTTTTAATCATTTGTAGCATCTTTCATACCAAGCTCTGTTAGTTATTTTTAACACAGACCATGTTTGCATCAGGTATCTCCTGTTGTCTTATGGGCAACTCAATTCCTGGATTCAGGTTACTCTGGTTTTCCTTATTGTTAGGCACAAAATTACATTTAATGTGCAGTCAAAAAAAGACTAAATAGGGTTTTAATAAAAATTAATTCAAATAATGCTAAGCTATTCCTTCAGTTGTTATTCAAAGTTACATGAAAGATGGGGAACTAGGTCTTGACACATTATTCTGATTTCATACATTCACACAGTGTTGGATCTAGAGGCTGATTTTAAAGTGAAGAACATCCTTATGACAGCTAAAAGCCAAGTCTATAGTTTTGAAAATATAAAACCATTTCTTTTTATCTTCTTCTCCACTATTGTACCTTCTGCCTCTCCAGCCCAATTTACAAGACTTTAGGCTTTGAAGACAGTGCAGCAAAAATGGCCTGCTCTAGCATTGATTTTCATTATGTATATTTCAGATAAGGCAAAAATTAGCTGACACAATTGTTTAATAAAAAGAGCAAGAGGTGAAAAAACAAACGTAATAAGATTTTTTCAATGTGTAGCCATCTCTAATAATATTAGTCTGCATAGAGTAGTTTTGTTTTTGTTTTTTTTTTTCAGGTGGAAGCTAAAAGCACCAACTGAGGAGAAAGATTTTCAGTGTCAGGGAAGTTAAAAATATGTCAGCTGCTGTTTCTTCTGTGGATATTGTCTCACATGAAAGAAAGGATGGATTGAATTCATATCTGAAACAAGACAAGATTTTCCATCTGACCTCATTATGTGTTTCTCTGGAGTGCATCCCTCGGTTTCTGCTGAAACTGAAATGTGTGGCGTGGAAGCCAAATATAAAACAGCTCAGTTCTGCCATGACCGGCTTATCTTAATAAGGTGGGGTATTTATTGTCTTGACACAGTCATCTCTTAACTCTTAAAGTCATAATGACGTGCTGAATCCCTTTGTTAATGCAATGCCCTTAAGTGAAGGCGTGTACTAATGAAAGGGTTCATGCTGCACAGCTGGAAGCAAAGAGGAAGCAGCTTTACTGTATATCACAGAGATTTATATTGAGATATTTTATGGAAAGATTTTTAGAAACTCAACCATTGTATCCTTATAAATAATTAAACATACAAATTATCATTGTTCCAACACAGCCAGTTTCCTTTTCTGTGAGCATTGGTAATCGATTGGAGAATACATTGTGTTAAAGCGATTTATAGCATTTTTCAGTGTTCCTGATTAGACTAGAAAATTATTCAGAAGTCAGATTAATAGAAACCATTCCCCTTGATTAACCTTGTGCTACGTAAAAAGATTTCCTATATCCTCCTCTATGATAAAGGCACCTTTTTCAGTTTTAGTTGTCTGAAGGCTTATGTGTACATACACGTTTATGTGTTTGTATATGCCATATGAATGGATAAAAAAACCATGTCATGGCTTATATTACTGTACACACACACACACACACACACACACACACACACACACAGTAGACTCTCAGTTAACCGGAACTCAAGCAATCAGCCTAAGAAATCAAAGACTTTTTGGGGCAGTTGCTTGAGTTTTGTCCATTGCTTGAGAGTGCTGGGTACATTTATTCGGCATCTACCAACCCCCATGGGTGCCAGTTAACTGAAGAGTCTACTGTATATGTTTTATATACCTATGCAATATTAATTTATTTCTTAAGATATAGTCAATGTAGGGAAAGTATTAGAACTCTACAATCTATCACCATAAAAAGTTATTATAACTTCTGAGCTATACTTTATCATTATACTTAAGAATAGAACACTGGCTGAAACTATTTAAGAGATCATTACATGGATCCCTCTATATAAAGACATGGATTTAGATAAAATGCATATATAGTGAGTGCACTATTTTGGTGAGATTAGTATCAATCTTTTATGGTTATTTATATTTAACAATTTCACATTTAGTTTATATTTTAGTTGCTACAGTAATACACTGTTAAATCATTGTTCCTAAGTTGTGTTAGGCAGTAAATACCAAACTATGGGACCTAATAAATAGGTTAACTTGGGCAAGTTTTGAGGATTGAATGGAATAGTTTCATCAATACTATCTTACTATGGACTCAAAATTCTGGCTTGCAATGAACATTTTAAATTTAGCACCTGAGCAAAATTAATCTTTTGGAAACAGAAAGGTCATATGATCTATGCCACTGTTATTTATAGGAAAACAACTAGTTTATTTAAAAAGTGAATATTTATGAAGTAGATGCTGCATCCCAGGCATTTTGCTTAATCCTGGGAATGCAGAGATTTAAGTTAAACTCTTGATTCAAAAGGCCACCTATCAAATACAGAGCTCACAGCCTAATATAGCGCTCTTGTGAGAAACTAAATTAAAAATGTACATATATGATAGTCAACCTTCCAGAAAGTAATACTTAATGCCCCCATCCTTGAGACATAGTGACTCATTTTCAAATAATAGGCTAAGGGGAGTGAAAAACAGTAACTTTGCAGTGGAGAAACCGGCAAACGTGGTATTAAACCAAGCAATGAATGCTAACATTATCAGCGATGTCCTGTGGATGTCACATCCCTCTAACACGATGTGATGAGGAGGGATCTTCACTTCTCTGGTATTCTTTCCAAAAATTTATAACCCCAGACTAGTCTGACAAAAACATTAGATAAACCTAGATTGGGTGACAGTTCTGCAGGACACCTAGCTAGTACTCAAGACAGTCAAGGTCATGACTAATGAAGAAACCCAGAGATTGTTTTCACAGACCCGAGGAGACTGGGGAGCCATGATAACTAAATGCAATGTGGTTCTCTGGATTGGATCTGGGACAGGAAGAGGACAGTAAGGGGAAACTGTGGAAATGCTAATGACGTCTAGAGGGCAGTTAAAATTAAAACAATTTACATAGAACTTTAAAGTCTAACAAATAATTCTGTTACATTAGGAAAGAGGAACTCAGATTTTATCAACAGAAAATCAATTATAAACTATCTAGTGATCAAGGAGGGAAACTCAGCATACCATGTAGCTAGGCCAATGTCTTATAGATTACAACTTGTGAGTCCATAATTAAAACATCCTTAGCCAGTGGTTTACAAACTAGAAACTTCTGAGAGGTTTCCCTATCTCCAATTTAAATGGACTACTGTAGATTTACATAACATTTCATTTTACAAGGATCATGGCTTAGAACAAAAAAATAGAAAAACAGTAATCTAGATAAGTGCTTATCAAACTTGAATGGTATAAGAATCTCAGGGCATCTTGTTAAAGGCAAACTCTGATTCAGTAGAACTGGGACGGGGCCTACGATTCTGCATTTCTAACAGATGATGCCCACTCAGGTGATGAAAATGCTGCTTCTCAGAAAATAGTGCTGTAGTGGGAGCGATCAAGATCACTCTTAAGCCATTCTCTTATCCACAAATTTTGTAGAGGAACATTTATTTTTAATGGGTTATATGATTTTTACTGACACATAACAGTTCTTCATAGTTACCTAGTTTCTGGTTGAAACATTTATGGAATTGGAGTTTTCTGAGCTTTTGTCCTGTCCCCTCCTGATCTCTCCGTCTACCAGTCTTTCTTTTCTCATAACAATCCCCAGAGCTTTAACCGTATCCAGCCAACTCCTCTGTGCCATATTCTCATCCGTCTCATTCTGTACTTAGTCATTGCAACAATGAAATTAGACCCACCTGAGATGTTCCTATGCCAGCTACATTTTGTCACATCCCATAGCAATGCCAGTCTCAGGTAATACCCGCTATCAATTACGTATTTCCAGAAAAAGGGAGGGAAGTGGATGTTAGAGGATTTTAGAAACTTATGCTTTTGTATTCCATCTGGGCATTTGCCTCACATTTAAAAATGTATTTCATGTTGACTCATAACACTTTTCACAGGATTGTTCAAGCTTTCTGAACCCTCCAAGGTCAAATTTTATTCCAAAACATCAGCACCTGATCTTCTTCTTTACTTCTCAAGTAGATTCCTGAGCTCAAAAAGGTATTTCCCTCAATCCTGACACTCTCTCAAACTACTGCACAATAAATTTCCTTCAGAATTGGACATTCACATGTTTTGAATGAGTATTGCTACCTGTCTTTGACTGAAATTTTTCTCCCAAAGTTCACCAGAGACCATTTGAAAATTCCAGTAACATTCTCTTGACTCAGTTCAGCATCTGACACCATGAGATAGCTGCTTTCAAAATATTTTTGGGCTTCTTCAAATTCAGATTCCTTTCTGAGCAACCTATTTCTTTTATGTCTGCTTTGCTGGCTTATCTTCCTACCCCATACTTGCACTGCCTAAAACAATAATTTGCAAAAGTTATATTTGACCTCTAGCATCCAATTACCTAGTCTTGAATCTTAGCTCTACCATTTTCTAGCTTCATGATTTTGAGCAAGTTGCTTCACTTTATGTGGTTTAATGCTTTCATCTGTAAAGCTGTGACTAAAAACTTCTATCTTAATGGTTGCTGTTTGGATTAAATAAATTAATATATGTGAAAATGCTAAAACTTTGCCTGACAAACAATAAGTGTTAGGTAAATGTCTATTAGTTCTATTACCAATCTGCAGTCACTTTTTGGATAATTTATCCACTCTCATCTCATCAACCATCTCTACGTAGATGTCTCACTTTTATCTATATTTCTAATTTAGTTTCTCGATATCACCACTATTGATATCTGGGGCTAGACAATTCTTTACTGTGGAGAGCTGTACATCCTGTACAGTGCAGGATGGCTAGCAATACCTCTAGGCTTAACCCACCAGATGTCAGCAGCAACCCCCAGTTGTAACACAAAAATTGATTGTAGACATTTTCAAAATCACCCGAGTTGAGAACCACTGTTTCAACCCCTTTCTAAGGATACCTTTATAGAGACATCTTTTCAGTGTCTCAACATATGCCCAAAGGTGAATTTACTATGTTCTCCACAGATAAGTTTTGTATGTTGTTTTACCTACTTTCCTAAGTAACTATGATAGAAAAACACATAGCAATCTTGTCTTTTCTCTCTTGCTTTCTACAGTCAATCTAGTAAATTGTGTTAAATATGCATTCCCAGTATTTTCTCCATTTATCTCATGTTTTTCCACTGACATTACCAGAGTAAGTCCCTTTCTTTTATCAAAAAAGTTTTGCTGACACTCACTTGGCAGTAGCTGTATTCTAGTGACAACAATAAGAAGTCATCACAGTCCTTGTATTCTAGTGGGGAAAATATGTAACAAACAAATAAGCAGGTAAATGAATGGCAGGCTTTTGAGCAGTGCTATGTGGCATGAAGAAAATAAAGCAGGTAAGGGGACAGAAAATGAATGAAAGGTGGCACATTAATGAGGGTATTACTGAAGGCATCTTGGAGAAGATGACATTCCTGCTCCTCTTGTGAAGAGCCTAATCATGCAAAATCTGGGGATGACAGTAGCAGAAATAAAAGCTATGAGTTGGCAATCTTCTTGGCATTTACAAAAAAGAGCAGCAAGGTCAGGATGCTGGAGGTTATTCACAAGTGGGATGTTTGTCCAGGTTGGATTTAAAGGGATAGACACGAAACAGATCCTAATATACACACAAGTGAAAAAAAACCTCACATCTTCGAAAATAAAAACAAGATGACACAGATCTAAGGCAATGCAATTTTAATGTTATTTGATTCCTTTGATTCTTGTATTTTAGTTATTTTGAATTTTTAGCTGACTATAAAACTGATACATTATGTTGAGGTTATATAAAACAAATATATTTTAATCAAAGGTATTTATGTATTTTATAAAGATTTTATATTCACAGAATACTGAACTTCAGTTTAGAAGAAAACCAACATTGTTTATGAAATTTAGACAAATCTATAAATAAATATACATCTCAAGATATTTTAAAAGCCTTTGAAAGACATACTATTTTTGTATAATTATGGCAGCATTACAAGTTCCAATGAAAAACATGTGAGTTTTAGTCTAATACTATTAAAATTAGCTTTAAAAATTTAAACTATGAAACTGGAGAAATGATTTCAACATAGCAATTATACATGGCACTGCTTTCTACAAGTGATTTAATATGTAACATATTTCAAAATTAGCAAAGTATAAAAAATTAGCTTTGAATGTTAGCAGTACCCAAAACGAAAGCTAAAATAAAAGGTCTATTAATGTATTACCTTTAAAGGTTATGTTTTATCCCCTCCAAACTTGCCTTGCTCCTGCTTTAAAGGTTTTTTATCACTAAACTGCCTTTAGTTAAAAATACAATAAAAAAGAAAAAATAACTGCCTAGAAGAAATGATCAAATCATGTTGTTTGTCTTTTTGTTTTGTAGGTACTGTTTTGTTACCTCTGCTGTTTAGACTTGGGACATAATGGACAGAGAGTTATGTGAGCTCAATTTCCAAAGATGAAGGGGTGAATGAAGGATAGAGTGGCAGACCTAACTTAGAAATCTCTTACTTTTATATACTTAAGTAAAATCCTTAAGTCTTTAAGTCAAATCTGTAACTCAATTCTAACAGTTTTTATTTACAGATGCCCTTATTAGCCCACTTGCTGTGGAGACAGATACCTTCGTTGCTTCTATTAGTCCCCACCAGATTAAATTACTTGCATCGGGGCACTGTAACGCCTCCACACAGCTAGGGCTGTGTAGCAAAACAACACTGGTAGGGAGTGAATGGTTATCAAGAGAAAGTTTACTTTCAGTGTTAAGAATTAATTTAGCTGAATTGGTGCAGTGAAAGTGGTAAACACAATCCCCTCACTGTTGTTTGTCAGAGTGTGTTATATCACCCTGGATTGCTTTGTCAATAATCTGCCTGGCCTCCAAGCTAAAAATCTAAGATTGCTTGGATGACTGACAGGCTGGAGATAGCTGATAATTCTAAGGAATTGGAGGTGTAAAATCTTTAAGGACCATGTCTACAGTATAAATGCCAGGGTATCTCCACATCACTCTGTACTTACAAAGGCAACAGCACTGTTAATGGCAGCCTGTCTGTCCATCAAGTTTGCTACTGGAGGATTTATCCCTCTTTCACTCCTTATCTTTCTTTGCTGTGTTTATTTTGAAACCAGCTGCAGAATAAATTGCCTCTTGTCTTCACCTCCTACACTGAGTACAATGATATGTTCTGTAAAGCTTAAAATCATGGTGTTTTTCAAGCACTCCTTTTTTCAGGAGACTGGCTTCTAATTCTGTTTGTTTATGAATATGGATTGTTTCTTTCCTCCTGTAGGGGCTTTTAGAAGAACACTGAAAATGTCTCTTATTAACTTGGTGAGTGCTCAGGATCTAAATAAAGGTGTTTGCATGATCTTCCATAGAGAAGAAATAAATCAAATTAAGAGAACCATTTTGTTATTGTTTTGAATAATTCATTAAATTCACTATTTTAATCAAATATTTAAAATTAATAAGCAGCCAAATAATATTGTGAAAAGATCACATTTCTATTAAACAATTTTCATATTTTAATGAAGTTTAAAGCATTCTTTCTTTATACACATCCATTTGTACTTTTCTAACTTAAGACTGGTATGAAAGAAGACAGTTGTGGCTAGGCAGATCTGAAGATTAAAATCAGTTTATAGAAAATCCCCAAGTTCTACTGTAACTGAACCCTCCCTTGCTGCTGGTGGAGTATAATTTGAGCCAATCACTTTGGAAACTTTTGGCTAAGCTTCCTAAGGATTATACACATGTCTTATGAACCAACAACTCCTCTCCAAAGACAGGAATACATTCTCCAAGTAGACATGTAGAAGAATATGAACAAACATTTGTAAAAGACAAACAATGCCTATAAAATATGTGATTAAATATATATACATATTATATATATGCATGTACAAACACTACTTTAATATGGATAAAATAAAAACCACCAAAGGGTTGATTTATACTAGAATGATTAAACAAATTGTAATATATATTCACCCAATGTTAAACTATATAGCAATCAAAGTGAAGAAACTGCTGCTATTGGTGACATATAAATGGATCTCACAAACATAATGTTGAGCCAGACATATACGCTCAATGATTCTGTTCATAAAGTTCAAACCAGACCATAACTAACGAGCTGAAAATGATCCCTGCAGCATGAGTGGCGCATAAAGAGACGTCTGAAATTCTGATAACGTCCTGTTTCTTTATGTGGGTTCTCATTACATATTGGGTTCATTTTTTTTTTTTGGTGTTAAAATTAATCAAGATGCACACTTATTTATGAACTTTTCTCTATGTTAATACTTTAAAAATAGTTTAACACTAAAAAATGTGTACATATTTTTCAGTAGTGTTTGCAACTATATACTAAACTATAATTATCAAACATCTTCTATATTCTCTCTAAATGTTGTTTCTTGGTTATTTCCAGAAGACAAAGATAGGAAAAGAGGGATCCAGAAAGGTGATAATCTGTGAAAGGTATACATATGATAAATCGATCGCAGTCACAAAGACTCTCTGACAAATAAGCCATGGGTACTTAGACACATACACATGCACTCATTTGTGTGCATTTAAATGAATATTGTGGCCTCCTATATTGGTAATAAAAGTAGACATTTATTACTATTTTACAGCACAAAAACTTTGAATTTTGCTGAACAGTAATAGGCAGTAATTTTTATTTAGATTGAGTATTATATGCAATATCAGAAATATTATTCATTTATTGACAAAATCTTTTTGAGGACATATACTTTTGAGTTGAGCATTGTGCTAAAGCCAAGAATATGGAAATAAGATGCATTGCTTTTTCATAAATGATTTTTTTCAGTAAACTCATCAAATGTTTAACACCTTTCAGTATTTAAAATGCTATTTCAGTATGTTCCATTGATTATAGTATCCAACTCAAAAAGTTGACCAATGGTTTATTTCCATTTTTAAAGTATGACCCTTAAGAGGTGACAATGTCTTCTTGGGCTGCTATAACAAAATTCCATAAACTGGATGACTTAAATAACAGACATTTGTTTCTTACAGTTCTAAATGCTGGAAAGTCAAAGATTAAGGTGTCAGCTGATTTGATTTTGGGGGAGAGCCCTTTTCCTGGCATCCTGTTGTATCCTCACCAGGCTGAGTGAAAGAAATAGTTTCTTCATCTAAGGGCACTAACCCCATCATGAGGCTCCTACTCAAATGATCTCTTCTAAGCCTATTTACCTCAAGTTCAATCACATTCTTCAATATATAAATTGAGGGGTAGGGTAGACACATGCATTTTATTTGTAATTAGAGGCAATATTTGGTGATGACTTATTTTAAATGAACTAGCTTCCGCTGTCTATGGCTCCTGCTGTTATGCCATTGCCTTCCCCCTTCCTTACCTTTTCCTCTTCAAAAATGACATTAAAAACAGTGAAAATGTATTTGTTAATTCTAACTCATTCTATATCTGACAGTAATTAGGCAGTCAAATTCATTACTATCATTACCACTGGACTTTTCTCATTACTATTGATATAAAATAAACGAACAATTAGAATAGAAATCTATTATCAAAATTGTCTTCTATGTAAAAACTTATTTTTCAAAATGATGTCCTCTCAAATTATCAGATTAAAATTATCAGGTTAACTGTAAGACAGTTACTGGACTTTAAAATTTGATCTAATTTTCAGTTCATGTTTTGTTATAAACCTGTGGTTTCAAAAGTTTTAATAACTATTTTGTGTGTGGAAATATTAGAAACATTTAACCTTTCTATTTCATCTTAAACAAGCTTCTTTTTTAGTTGAGTTATATTCATAACAATGCAAAGTTAGATTCAACCATAACTTTTTAGTAGCATTAACTAATTCCACCTTACCATTAAATGAACCATACTCATTTAATATACTTTAATATCTTAAATAATCTTTGTACCTCATCAATGCCAAATTTTAAAAAAAAACAAACAAACCCTGGAATAGTTGGACTACATAGCTTTAAACATCCAAATGTTAGTAAAGGTGCAAATTTTAATGTGCATCTATGTATCTTTTGTTGTATTATCAGAAAGAATTTGAAGCAAATCTTTTATTTATAAAAGATTAGTTTTTTTAAATCTGAATTATTTCAGAAATCATGCTGTAGCTGGTCTGTCTATACACTGAGCACTATGAAGGTGATAAATGTTTTTCTCCCTTGGGCTTTGAGCAAATTTAGAGTGTCTTGGGAAGCTGCCATCACAATGACAATGACAATCATAATACTTTCAAAACAGTGGCTCAGGATCATACAACCAGTTAGAAGTAGGTGGTATTCTAAATACAACCAATTTGTTTTCTGCAATTCTCCTAAAAATGTTTGCAAATAATAATGACTGGTAAGGATTTATAAAAGATTTGGAAGGGCATTCTAGGTGAGAGAACACAATGTACATAAGCATGGAAATGAGAGATGTGTCCCAGGAACTTTAATTAGACAAATTTGGCAAACAAACAAAGCTAATTTAAGAGAGTAAGAAAAAAATAAAGGATAGGTTGAGGAGAGAGACAGTTCTAGAATAAATAAGTTTGGCCAGAGAGGAACTATGGAAAATATTTCAGCATAATTGTGACCTTAAAAAATGGTATTTTCAGATACTTATCTGACGACTTTCAATAAGGAAAATTAACTAGTTAAGGAAGACTTAAACTGTTGCTGTATTTCAAACTAAAGGTGACTTACAAGAGGCTGAGAGATGTTTGTATTAATTAAACAAAAGCCTAGAGAAAACGTAAGACAGGATGAACAAATCTAAGACTAAATCTTGTTGACTTGTACATGTCAGAAATAACACTTTAAAATATTTACTGAAAGAATTAAAGTAATAAAATACATACTATTGGGTATATCATATAAAATAGTTTACAATATCTGAGAAATATTAAACTCTTTGTACTGTCATTATGTTGAAAATTTGCCATCATACTATCTTTATGGTTTATGCTTTAAATTTTTTTAACCATATATAGCTACTTCATATTAATACTGTAAATGAATTCCAACTTGAACAGACACTGTGATAGATAACCATAAACAAATGCAAGCCAACTATGCCCTAAAACGAATAGCATTGCAGTGACCTTAATCAAATTTACCACTTCAAGAATAATTTCTTCATCTGTAAATTGGTGACAATAATACTATTTATTCATAAAGTTGTATCAGTTATTTAGTACTCTATAGCTACGAGAGTCAATTGGCATTTTTAACATTGTACTTGGTATTCTGCTTTTCTAGACTGCTATCTCCCTCTTAATAGCTGATAATTTTTTCAGTGGTTTCATTACTGTAAAACATGGGCCATTATCTTTTTATCCTTAATGAGACTGGACAAGGCTTCTTCACTTTGCGAAAACAGCAGCGTTCTAAAGGGCAATCTCCAATATCCAAGTGTTTATCAAGTCTCTATTTACGTCCCATATGCTGGTGCCATACTGTTCAAGTAAGTTACACTTCCAAAACTAGAGTCAGTGTTGAAAAGAACTGCAAATGAGAGTGGCGTGATTCTTTGGGGGGTCATGACTATAGCACTAGCCCACAATGACCTATTGTGTACATTAAATGAAATAAGGCATAGGAAGTTCTTAGCATATGCCTAATACATAATAGATACTCAATAAATATCAACTACGATTAAAAAACAGTAATTGTTTCCATGATCATATATTCATTTAACAGCCCATCTCACCAAGAAGCTATATTACTTACTCCTTATAAACTTCTTTTCACAACGTTTCTATGGACTGCCTCTGCTCTTATCCAATATTCACTTTGAACGAAGACTTAGTACTTAGATAGAAATGTTAAAGCAATTTCAGTTTTAAAATGTATCAATAAAATATAAATATTTTACTGAATATTGCTTAGGGCAATAAATATAAAAATTCATACTATGTACCATAGAACAAACACTTAAATTTCCCAATAGAACTTTCTGTTCTTCCCCCAAATTCTTCTGTCCTGTAATCTGCTATATCTCCTTTCTAAAAAATCCTCCGTATCTCTTCCCTTTGCCTAAACAATTGAGCTCTCATCCTCACTAAGTATTCATTACTCATGTAGACAAAAGTCTGATTGGTAGCCTTAATTAAATCTCTTCTCAGTAGCTTCCACACCATCCCTCTAACCTATTCAAGGAAAATGGGGAAGTGGAGGGGGGAAATCTCAGAATTTCAACTCAATTATTATTTAAAGTAAAGAAAAATAAATTTAAACAGAGAAGTATTAAGGAATAGATTGACTAATTACAATGCTGGGTAGGTGTTAAGAATACAAAGAACAAATAGTTTTACTGAAATTATTAGTTTTCATGTCTAATTCTTCCAGCTGACCATAAACAAAGCACTGAGATAAACGAGCCAACACACACACAGGTGTTCAAAGTGCTTCAGGAGCACAAAGCAGGAAGCAACATGGGCTCTTACTCCGCACAGAATAGACCAGCAGCATGTGTTGGTAGAGTCATAAATAGTGCTTTCTTGAAACTCTATTAGAGTATTTTCTTTTCTGTTTCTTTACCTCATTCTCTGAACTTGAACTGATTGCCTCTGTTGTGTACTAACTGCAGACCTTCTCTGTGATCCCTGACACAGAATCAAACTCACAGTTTCCACTCTCACACCTGCTATTACCCTTTCCTTCAAATACACCATTTATCCTGACAGTAAGTAAACTTATCGGGGAAGTATTCCTTGTGGAACTGTAGTTTGTCTTTTGGATTATCTGAAAGATCAAATTTTAAGTTCTCCTTTGATACTAAACATAGGTCTTTTCCTTCTCTGAAAAAGCATAGAATGTACCTTTTATTTCAGGTAGAAAAAACATCACAGTAATGATAGTAAGTAACATTTAAGTTTATATATAGAAGATATTATAAAAATATCTTTTTTCTTCTTTAAAGATTTTTAAAAAAAATAGAGTTAACATACAATACTATTAGTTTCAGGAATACACCATAGTTATTCAACTTTTATATTACTAGAGAAGTAATCACTATAAGTCTAACAACCATTTGACACTGTACCATGTTATCACAGTATTATTGACTGTATTTCCTATGCTGTAATGAACATATGGATGCATTCATTCCTTCAAAGTAGTATTTTGGGTTTCTTCAGGTAAACACCCAGAAGTGGGATTACGGAGTCTTTTATTGTCTCTTTAAAGCCTTTGTTTTAAAGTTTATTTTGTCTGGTATAAGTATAAAAAATAGAAGGGTCTTTTTTTTTTTCATTCTCATTTTCATGAAATGTTTTTCATCCCTGTGTGTATCTTCCAAACTGAAATGAGTTTCTATAGGCAGCATATGTAAGGGTTTTGTTTTCTTATCCAGTTAATAATCCTATGTCTTTTGATGGGAGCATTTAATTCACTTACATTGAAAGTAACTGTTGATAGATATGTTGCTATTGCCATTTTCTTATTCATATTTTTATCTCTTTTTTTTTTCCCCATCTTAAAGAAGTCCTTCTAACATTCCTTATAATACTGGTTTGGTGGTGATGAACTCCTTTAGGTTTTCCTTGTCCAGGAAGCTCTTTATCTATTCTTCGATTCTAAGTGATAGCTTTGTTGTGTAGAGTAATCTTAGTTGTTGGTGCTTGCTTTGCATCATATTGAATGATTTCATGCCAATCCCTTCTGGCCTGCAAAGTTTCTTTTGAGAAATCAGCTGACAGTCTTATGGGAGCTCCCTTGTAGGTAACTAACTGCTTTTCTCTTGCTGCTTTTAGGATTCTCTGTCTTTAACCTTTGTCATTTTAATTGTAATGTGCCTTGGTGTGGACCTCTTTGGGTTTATCTAGTTTGGGACTCTGTACTTCCTAGGCTTTTATGTTTATTTTCTTTGCTAGGGTAGGAAAATTTTCAGTTATTATTTCTTCAAATAGGTTCTCAATCCCTTGCTTTCTCTCTTCTCCTTCTAGTATTCCTATGATTCAAATGCTGTTATGCTAGATGTTGTCCCAGAAGTCTCTTAAACTATCTTCGTTTTTTTTGTTTATCTAGTTTGGGAGGTCAAAATTGTCTACGTTTCTCTATACTCATGATTTTGCCTTTCTGTGTGCTTTTTTTGTTACTTAAAATCACTCAAGGCATTTGTATGTTTACTGTTATTAAGTCATTTACTCAAATATAAGACTTTAGACTATCTGTATATTGAAAATAATTCTTCTCTTTAAGTCTTATATATTGTGAAGTCAGGTATCTTTACACAATTTTACATATATTTTAATACAATTTCACACCTAAGGTAAGAAACAACGATCACTAATGAGGGAAAATGAACAAATATTCATATTTCCATAAAAATTCAATATGGAGTTAAGGGATTAGTATATTAAATGTCAGAAATGGTTGTAACTTTATATTATACACAAAATCACCTCAAAATGGATTAAAGACTTAAATTTAACACCTGAAATCATAACCTCCTGGAGAAAAAGTAGATGATTAGATGCTTGATATTAACCTTGATGACTTTCTGGATTTGACATCAAAATCAAAGAAGATGAAGAAAAAAATTTGGGACTACATGAAACTAAAAAGCTTCTGTACAACAAAGGAAACCATCAACAATAAGAAAGTCAATGTACTGAATTGGAGGAAATATTTGCAAATCATACACACACACACACACACACACACACACAGATAATCTGATTTCAAATATGGACAGAAGAGCTGCTTAAGGGTACATGGAAAAGTGGTCAACCTTTCTAATCATCAGGAAAATAAAAATATAAACCATACTAAGATATCACCTCATACCTGTTAATGGCTATTATAAAAAAGACAAGAAATAATAAGGGTTCGCAAAGACGTGGACAAAAGAGAAACTTAGAGCACTATTGGTGGGAATGTAAATTGGTGTAGCCACTATAAAAAACAGTACTAAGTCTCCTCAAAAAATTAAAAATAGAACTACCATATGACACAACAATTCCACTTTTGGGTGTTTATCCAAAGGAAACAAAAACACCACCTCAAAAAGATATCTGCACCCTCATTTTCATTGCAGCATTATTTACAATATCCAAGACATGGAAACTTCATTAGTATCCATCAATGGATGAATGAAAAAAGAAATGTGGTTAAATATATATATACAATGGAATACTATTCAGCCAAAAAAAATAAAAGTCTGCCATTTTCAACAACACAGATAGACCTTCAGGGCATTTTGCCTAGTAAAATAAGTCAGACAGAGAAAGATAAAATAATATGCTCTCACATTTATGTAGAACCTAAAAAGTGAAGTCCAACCTCATATACAGACGACAACATATTGGTGGTTGCCAGAGGTTGGGTATTGGTGGGTGGAGAAAGGGACGATGAATTGGGTGATGGTTTTCAATAGGTACAAACTTTCAGTTATAAAGTAAGTCCTGGGAATATAATGTATAGCATGGTGACTGTGGTTAATAATACTGTATTGTGTATTTGAAAGTTGCTAAAAGAGTGGATTTTAATAGTTCTCATCACATGAAAAGAAATTGAAACTATGGTCATAGATGTTACCTAGATGTATTGTGATTATTCTGTGATATATGCATATGAGGGCTATCTGGAAAGTATCCAGCCATGTAATATGAAAAACAGAGGCATTTACGGTGGAATTTTTTCCAGACAGCCCTTGTGTATGGAATCATTATGTTTTATACCTGAAATTAACATAGCGGTATTTGTCAATTATATCTCATTTAAAAAGAATTGAAAAAGAACTAAGTTAAAAGATACATAGTACTATATGTAAAGACTAATTATGAAGCTACAGTATTCAAATCAATGTGGTACAAAGATGCAGAATAGACAAAGCCACCAGTAGAACAGAACCAAGTGTCTAGATTAAGATCCACACATACATAATCATCTAATTTATATTACTATTGCACTGAAACAGAATCTGCCAAATAAATTATGTTATTCAAGGTTATCCATTTAGGAAAAAATAAACAAACATTAAACTCCACCTCACACAATGCAAAAACATCAAATCAGATGGATCATAGACTTAAATGTAAAAGATCAAAGAGTAAAAGTTCTAGAAGATGACATACAAAAATATTTTCATAACCTTGAAGGAGGCAAAGATTTCTTAAGCAGGAGACTAACCATGAAAACCACACACTGTAAAAGAAAATCTTGAAAAACTGCATTCAACTTAAAATTTTACTTTCATTAAAAAAAAAAAAAAAGGAAAATTAAAATGCAAGGTGGGGGAAAATTTTTGCAATACATATGCACAAGACAGGACTTTTATCCACTATTTGAAGAACTCCCACAAGAAAAGACAACACTATAAAAATAAACAAAATACTTGAAAACTAGTTCACAAAAGAGAGTATGTGAATTATTATTGGTTTTGTACAAGAAAAGATGATCAACTTAATTACTTCTCAGCCAAATGCAAATTAACACCAGTGAACTAGATACCCACAAGGAAGGCCAAAATGAAAAGGACTAACAATACTACTAATATTACCAAAAACTTAGAGCAGAGGAATTCTCATAAAATGCTGGAATTTGTGTAAATTAGGACAAAAACTCTAGAAAACTTTTTAAGAGTATTCACTAAAACATTTCCTATAATCCATTACTAAAAAATTATAACAATATATGGTACATACCAGTATGAGAAAGCAGTATCATTAAATACAAACATTTTAATGATGTTGATTAGTTTTTAAAATTTAGTGATATGCTAATTTCAAAAATGTTAGAGAAAAAGCGGGAACCACAATAAATTAATTTAAAATAACCAAGTAGCAGTATCTGTTAACATCTTAAAATATTTCCTTCCAAGATTTTTCCAAGTGGAGAAATAAGCCTTTATAATGTTTGTTTTAAAAATTGGGATCGCACTATAACTATATATTGATGTATTTAGCGCTATTTTTTTAACTTTTATACTTGTATAATTCTTAAAAATATGTTATTTTTTATTTAGGATATTTTTAAAATTTACACATTATAAAATATGAGTGACAAATGAGAGTGTAATTACTACAGTAAAAAGAACATCTCTGAGGCATATTACAAAATTATGTTTTGTTAAAATTTATACCAGTTTTATGCCACCCAGTAATGTATGATAGCATATTCACAGCACCTTCAGTATATAAAAGACAAAATTATTAGCTATGTATTTTCATTTGCATTTTTTGTCTTAGAAATGAGGTTCTGTTTTTGTGACCTTTCGTTGGCTTTATTTTCTGAGAATGATTATTGTTCCTTTTACTCCCTGAGGGTTAATATTGTTTCAAAAATGACTAGTGAGAGTCCTTTACATATTATAAATATTAACCTTTCCTGTGCTATTGCATCTATATTTTTTCAATTTGCTGTTTATTTTTAATTATTTGATGTAACATTGTTGTAGTGGTTTATTGCTGGGTTGCATTACCCTGGCTGGAAATGGTTTCCAAAATTTCCTAGGGTTCTGGATTCATATAGGCCACAAGAGAAATGTGCGTATATTTGGAAGGCAGAAGTAAAGCAGCAGCCATGTTTTTTTATAGTCAGAATACTGTAGTGCAGAGACGATACACTGCGGCATAACACACTTGTACTTACCGTTCAGCAGTCTCACTTGGATATCTCCTTCCAGCTTCCTACATTCCTAGGCCAGGTGAGTGTGCAAGTCTGTGCTAAAGGGTTGCAGCTTCTTCTGCACGTTTCCCCTGGCACCTGGAGACAAAGGAGAAAAATGGTGGTTCCAGTTCATCACAGCAGGTTCCTTACCCTGGGTATTGCATACGAGGTCAGACAATTAATTTTGTGATAATTAATAATCTGACAATTAAGTTTGCAAACTTGCCACTGTGCACTTACATTGGCAGCCCCGTACCAACGACTTGGTAAGGTGTCTTACCAAGGTTATGACACCTTACCCAGTTGGAATTTAACTGTTAGATTTTAGGGACAATGAGAGCTCTGATGGCCATTCCAGAAAAGAGTTCCAAAACTGCTTTGAAGGGTGGACTAGGCGCTGGCACTGGTGCAGAGCTTCCCAAGGGGAGTGCTTCAAAGGTGACCATAGTGATACTCAGCAATGAGATAGGTGGCACTTTTTCTAGGATGAGTTCATGAAAATAACTGTCTGACCCAGCCTCCTATATCCAACTTTCCTTTCTAAAGCTGGTCTGACTAGCTAATGGCCAATGGCTTCACTTTCAACATTCACTTTCAGTTACTGATTAATAGAATTAATCATTTTATATGGACTATATGTTAAAATGATAATACAAATTTTGGCACCTCAGTGTTTGAATACAGTGCCCAGCAGAAGTTTTTCACGTGACAAATGAGTAGTTGCTGCTCCTTTGCACTGGTTTAGGTAGTACAGCCTCAGTGACCTCAGGGTGTTCCCCTGTCACTCAATGGGCCACCTTACTTCAGGGAACCTGGAACACAAAGGTTACTGAGACAAAGCGTCCATGTATTAAGAAGGGCATTACTTCTGCCGGACCCTGTATCTCCATTTAAGTAAAATTATTAAAATTAACTCTTTACATTTTTAAATGTAAAATTTAAAGTATTTTAATAATACTTTAACAATACAGAGGTGGCTTGCACCTGTGGCTCCCATTATATTTACACTGGACAATAATGTCCCAGAGGAAGGGAAACTTAGGAAGGAGTCTTCATAATCAGCCCTACGATATCTGGAATTGGTCTCTGATCTGATAAGACTAGAAGTATTCATGGCTGTGTTTCCATTGTAAAGGGGACACACGCAGTCCAAAGGAAGCACTGATAGATCAGGTACTTAATCATCACCTGTAGACACCGAAAGGCAAAGACGGCTACTTGGACTTTCAGTAGGAACTGCTGTCATCAAACTGAGCTCCCCAAATACAATGGAGATGACTAAATCACGGATGGCGGGGTGAAGGGCCAGCTTTTAGTCACCAAAGACAGGAAAGCATAGTCACCATAATGAGAAATAGGGCCCAAGAGTAATCAGCGATCTTTGATGCTGGCTAGTTGATCACAGCATCCCTAAAACTGCAATACATTGGCCGCTTCCTCAAATCTTACTTGTCTAATGGAAAAGCTCTGGAACTAAGGAACAGACGTATGACTTGAATCACACGAGAGAATTGTAATTCCATCACCCATGCTAACATGTGTCAGTTTATAGGCCCCAAACCCCTTGACTAAAGCAGGGCAAGGGCGATTGAAGATGACATTACCACACAGCCCAATTTTCGCCTACCCATTTTCCATCTACCTTTCCGAAAGGTAGCTGAAATCGTTCACCAGTGTGGCTATGCTTTGAGGAAGAGGAAATAAGACTTTCAGGGATTACTGGCTCTACATTGACGCTAATTCCTACCAACTCAAACTGCTCCATTCCAGCTCACAGTGGGCTCAGTGGCTCTCAAACACAAGGGGCTATTTTCCCACTTACAAACTGTACAGTAGGAATGAGAGATGCTCAGCAGTTGGCATAATACCCAAATTAGTTCCCCGACCTATAGAGATCGTTCTAACAGTAAAGACTAAACCTATATAATTGTACTAACCAATGTCACCCCAATAAATTTAATTTTAAGAAGTCCCTAGAATTGCTTCTACCTACCAAAATAGTGAGCCAAAAGTAGTAATATATTCCTGGAGGGATAACAGAGATAAGTGTCACCACCAAGGAACTGAAAGCGGTGATTACTACTATATACCCCTTCAACTCACCTCCTTGGCTGGTGCATATAAAATGAAATTTAAGAAATTACAGTGGATTATTGTAAATTTTATCAGAGGTTGATTCCAATTACAGCTGCTGTTCAAGTGTGATTTCATTGCTGGAGCAAATCAATTTATCATCTGACACTGGTATGCAGCTATTCATTTAGTGAATGCTTTTTCTCTGTAACTTCTAGTCAAGATTATCGGAAGTAGTGTGTTTGGAGGTGGCAGGACCATCAATACACATTGAGGATCATCAACATGCTTTTTTTTTTTTTAACATTTCTTTTTTATTTTTTAGAAAAGACTTTTTTTTTTTTAAAAAAAAAGAAAAGACTTTTTAAAAAGTTTTCGAGTAACAGAAAATATTTAAAGGCACTAGAGTTTTCATTTACCTCCTCACACAGTTACCCCTACTAATAATTTATTATATTAATATGGTGCTTTTGTTATGATTAATGAACCAACATTGATATATGGCATATTTACTCTTACTCTGGGGCTATAAAATCTCTCCAGCCACTACTATAATCTAACCTTCAGGGACTTTAATCACCTCTCTAATCCACAAACAGCACACTTGTGTACTGTATTAAAGAAAAGCGTTAGTTGCTTATCCTTTCACTAAAAAGGAACCATATCACCTAATGAGCCTTTTTACATTTTAAGGAAATATATACTTCATTAGGTATACTGATTTTTACTCATTTGTCAAGTAATCTGAAAGGCTGCCAGTTTTGTGTGGACCCAGAACAAGAGAAAGTTTTGCTATGGTTTCAGGCTCCTGTGCAATCCACTGTCCTGCTTGGACTATAGAATCCAACAGATCAAATGGTCCTTGAAATATCGGTGACACATAGGGCAGTGGTAAGGAGTCTTTTTCTGGGCCTCTATAGATAGATAATAGTGTAGACATTTAGTATTTTGGAGCAATGCTATATCACCCTCTGCAAATAACTCTTCATCTTTTGAGAAACAGCTTCTGGTTTGAGACTGGGTCATAGCAAAGGCTGAATTTGTTGCAAGGGCTAATCTTAAATCACTGACCACATTATGCTTCAGACTGTAGCTAGCCAGTGAGTCAGACACCAATTTAATGGGTATTCTGAGCTCCCAGAGATATATATCATGTTCTCTAAGTGGAACAATTAAAGCCCCCTTTCCTAGGTTTTAAGTAAAAGAAAATTACCCTGTAGGAAAGAGGAAGGATATTGAGCATGAGTGTAGTGACAAGTAAGAGGGAAACTGGATCCAGGTAAAAACACACACAGCTTCCTCAACAATCCTTTTCTAATAGCCTCTCCCAACCACGTTACAAACTCAATTTGGATGAGTAACTAAGAGGTGCCAGGTGAATGTTTTAATAAGCCATTAAGATGCTTCTACAGGAATGAAGCACGTAGTTCCCCATTTTCTGGGATTGTAGGCAGCTGACGGATGTCTCTATCAGCCTTTCTCAAGAATTGCCCTCATTTGAAGAGAGGGGATTTGCCCAATGGCATGCTCCTTGCCAGGGAAGTCTTTAGCCCATAATAGGTCTATATAGCCATGTAAAGGTCTGGTCTCATTCCCAACTCTGGACAACTATGAAAAACTAGCTCAGCTTCAGAATCTCCCATGTGCGTGGTTACAAACAGCCCATCTTCTCCCTCTACCCAGTTTTCCCTCCTATCCCTCTCAGATGCTGACCCTGAGAACATTCACTAACATATTTATTCTGTATAAAGCCCCACCTCAGGCAGCTGCCCCCGGACCCTGATTTCAATAGTTGGTACCAGAAGGGATCCAATGGAACAAATGCTAAGACAGGATTTTGGACTAAAAATCCATTGATGGTAGTTGGGGAACACCGAACCCCTGGTCTTATACAAGAAAACAGTGTCGTTGTTATAATTTTATCATGTGAAGAACAGGAATGGCATAGCACAGAAGTAAGTGCACAAGTTAATATAATAGATTAAATATTCAAGAAATACGGGAGAAAAGAAAAATAATATTGGTTGGCTTATCAGTGGGAAATCAATGTTCATGTAAAAAATAAATTATTGAGCTTTGTTAACTGTCCATTCAAAGTTCACTCTGAAAGGAGAGGATAGTTTGCACTGCATGTAAAGAGATTTATCTCCTGGAGCTGAACGACACAGAAAGCTAAAGGACAGGCCCAAGACTTAGTGATAAGAGTAGTAAAGCCTCAGAGAAAGATAAATTCTCAAGCCAGATAGATATGCCATATCAAGGACAGGACTGTGATTAGGACCTTCATATGGTAGAGGAGAAAGTTTAGGTGCATAAATTGGAAAATTTTGAATCTTCAGATTCCCCTGAGCCCTCTGACCTGGGCGAAGTGGCCCACCACTCTCTGTTAAGGCTGGTGCCTCCTCCCCTTAGAGACCTCCCCTCAGCAGGGCAGCATGCGCTCCCCTCAGCATCTGCCTTCATGTCCATCCCTGACCCTAGGCTAATAACTAGGTTAGGTCATTGTGTCACCTGGCAAGGGGTGTGTTAAGACTGATGAAAGAGGAAAGGGGCTATACCTCCAAGGTATAACCTAGCTAACGTACGCTGGCTGGCACTTAGAAACTACCTAAGGCAGTAGATTTCGAGGGTGCTGGGTGAAGTGAAGTGGCATGTAATGATAGACAAGGGGGACTTCATTTAAAAAAAAATACACTCTTCCAGGATAAAAATTCAACATCCTTTTAAGGACTCTAGGAGATGGGTAAATAAACACACACCTAGTTAGCTCCCAAAACATAGAGCAAGTGATGGTGCACAAAAAATAAAAATGCCAGAAACAATTGCAATAAAAAACCATGGAAGAGGAGGATAAAACCCTCGGGGAAGCTGTAGACCTGTTTCTGGATACCTTAATTGCATGAATTGGTAGCACACTTCACTTTGTAATCTAGAGGTGGTAGATATATGTTGTCTCCATGTCTGAGAGAAAATTCAGATAAGAACAGTTGAATTGGATTATAACACCCTATAATTAGTAAGCCTCTCCTCTCCCTGTCAGTCCTGAAGGAGGCATTAGCACTGACATACAAGAAAATTTCCTACTATCTGCTCACTTGACCATGTCTTTCTGCCCTGGACCACCCATTCAAAATTTTCTTTTTTGGAAACTCATATTTGTGACTAGTGTCTTTCATTTTCAGTATTGTTAAAATTGGTCATCTCTTTTCTGTGTAATCTCTTTCATGAGAACATAACTGAATTTCCTTTACTTGAATCTGGACTATAACTAATCTTTTTAGGTTATTAGTTCCCTCTACTTTCATTGACAAACACAAAACAACCTGATTAATTTTATTCAATTGATTTTTTGAGAGGTTTACCATCACATATCTGTAATTTGAAAAACACATGTTAACTTCAAAACAGAGGAAGTATTACATTTCTACGTTTACATATTTTTCTCTCAAAAGCAAACCTCATGTTCAAGTGATGTTGAACTTTATTAATTTTTGAGTAATATGCATATGAATTTTCTTGAGACTGTGTGACATGTAAGCATCCTAAAACTCCTTTTTCTATTTTGTTATAATACATTTACATTGAGTTATATAGGTGGTTTCTCATTGTAACTTGCATTCCCTATGGATAAAATGAATGATGAAAGTTTAATAAAGTTTAGAGTTGATTACATTTTGTTTTCTGAATGAAAATCGTCTTTATTGTTTCTGTACTGAACTTCAAAATAATATGTGCTCATTATATTTTAAACATTATATTAAGGTAAAAAGAACAAATCATCCAAAATATCACTACACAGAGATAATCACTACTAACCTTATGTGTCTATACTATTTGGTTTGATTTACAATTTTATGAAAATTAAATCATACTATATATGCTGTTCTGATAAGTCTTCATAGGAAGTCCTCTATGTTAAAAATAGAGAATTACATTATTTAAATGCCTGAATAAAAAAACATAATCTACTAAACCAATTCTGTAACAATGAATTGTTGGCCAAACTATTATTTTACAGACCAGAAATTTGGAAGCTATCCCTTGCTGCTGCCATCTGCTGACACCCAAGTCCTTCTCTTCATTCACTTAACATATTGTAATACGGCTCACTGTTTTCTTCTCTATTCCAACTTCAGTCATCATCCTAACAGGTTGCAATGTGGATGACACACTTAAAATAAAAATTTCTCATTTCTTTGACCTTCTCCATTCCAAGACTTCATTCTCACTCTCTCTCATTTACACATTCTTGTGATTAAAACTGGGTTTTGTCATTAAATCAAGTAATTTCCAACAAGCTCCTCTTATTTCAGATCATTTGTTCACAGTCTTCCCTCTAAAGCTCTCATTTTTACCTCACTGGAACCTTGAGTGCATGGACTCCTCAACTTTCTTCCACTTCATAAATATTCATTTTTATTTCAAAATCATATCCCAAGCTTCATGATTTAAGTCAATTTTTATTGTTAAATATATTGGGGTGACATTGAAAAATCAATATCCTAAATTATCTTGGCCATGTAAGTACATCATAACTGCTTGGAGAAATCCCAACCAAGGAATAATCCAAATTATTTCCCATATCTCTGATTTGAAGAACATAACAGGAAATATTACTGTGAGTACCACAAATTCAGACACCAAATTTTATAGGCTGTTCTATGTTGTTTCTCTAATCAGGGACAATACCTTGGATATCTTGTCCACTCCCATTCTCAGGAGACCTACTTCAAAAAAGTAAATATATATGCCTATTCTTTAAAGCCTTTGCTACAAATCTTCCCAGTATTTTTTCCTGAAATAATAAAAGGAGTTACGGCTTAGCCACGTATCATAATCCAACCTTTCAAGTCTGCTTTGGATCTCAAAGCCTGCCCACTTTCTGTAATCTCACTTCCTTCTGCTGTGTCTATATCTCCAAGTCATTCCCCAAGTCCTGTCGTTTCTCCATGCTAAGTACCTCATGGTGTCTTTGGAAACTACTTCAAAACTCACAGGTTTAAAACAAAAGGAATCTGACTTCTGGCATTACACTGGCAAAAATTATAAAAAGAATATAATCATGTCAGCTCTCTGGAAATGGTCCTAAAAGCAAACAGTGGATGAAGAAACACGTATTTAAGAAAAATGTGTAAAAATTGAGTAAGAAGTTGAGTTGCTGGTATGTGAAGCAAGGCTGTAGGGAAAAGAACACCAGCCTCCCCCTACCTCTAGCTCACAGCTGGAAGAGTGTCTTCCAGGAAGGATCATGACTGCACCATTTCTCATCCTGCACCAGCTGCCTATTGTTGACGCTAAGTCTTGGGGTGAGTTCCATCATGCTGTGGGAGCTCCCTCCCACCACCCAACTCCCAGTCATGAATGGTAGGTCTTACTTGGGTATGGCATCCTAGAAATACTGAGGCCCTGATTATTTTTCCTTATGCTCTGAAGGCAGTGGTTGCACAATAGGAAAGGTGAGTGGAGAGGACAACAGACTGCTACCTGCTCCCCTTCACCACGTGCTTAATTCCTGGAGCCGAATGTAATTCAGAGGAAAGCTTGTCATTGTCTCTTCTCCTAGCTCCATAGCCTGAGCCATAAAACAAATACCTCCTATTCTCTTCCCAAAAGGGAAGTTTTAACCTAAAATTGCTCTCAAAAACAATAGGTTGTAGTGAAAGGCAATTTGGAGAAGATCGTGGCTATAATGAAGATACAGTTTACATTAGAAATACAGATAGACTGACTATAGACTGGGTAATTTGCAAGAGAGTGGTCTGCAGAAAGCATTCCTTCAAAGGAGCCACAATTTAATTGGATTAACTTGTGTCAAAATTTCTGTCTTAGGGTAATATTGAAAACAGTAGAGCAATCAGTGAGCAATTAGTGGAGTTTAAAAGCTGGATGTAGTCAGAGAAGGAGTGGAAATACTACAAGTACCACTGTCATCCTAGGGTGTTTGAGGGCACATCCAAAGCTGCACGTCCCTGAGCAGCATCATCAGAGACACAGTTAAGTGTGAGGTAGGGATAGACTTTACTAAAATAATGAAGACATTAAGAAATAAATAAGCAAATAACAATTACAAATCCTGGAGCAGGAGGACCAGTACTCAGAATTGCTAAAATATAGTATACAAATATCCAGTTTCCAACAAAAATTTATTGTAAGTCTGCAAAAAACAGGAAAGTATAAACCATATAGTGGGTGGTGAAGTAGGACGCAGGCAACATAAACTGTCTAGGAGAGTGAACATATATCAGACTTAACAGCGAAAGATTTCAAAATAGGCATTAAAATATTTACAAAGCAAAGAAAGTAAAGCGTAATTAGAGAAGTAAAGTATAACTACAATGTTACGTATTATAGAAAATATCAATGACAAAAAAGGAAATTATTAAAAATAAAAAGACCAGGTGCAAATCTATAGTTAAAAAGTATAAATAACTGCAATAAAAATTTTTATTATCTATCTCATGAATAGATTTGAACTAGCAGAACAAAAAATTAGTGAACTTGAACATAGATTGATAGAGATTATGCAAACCAAAGGAAAGTAAAAAGAATAAAGTAAAAAGAACAGAGCCACAGAGAAATGTGGGATATCATAAAAACCACAAATATATATGTAGTAGGAACACCATGAGGAGAGAAAACAGAAGAAAATGAAAGTAGTATTCAAAGAAATAATCAGTGAAATTTCCCAAATGTATTGTGAAAATCCACACATCAGGAAGCTCAATGAATTCCAAGTAAGATAATTGCAAAAGAGACCCACAGACAAATTATATTAAAAATACTAAAAATCAAAGAGAAGGAGTAAACCTTGAAAGCATACAGAGGAAAACACTTGGCCTTTATAAGGGAATCTCATTAACATTAATAGGTGACTTCTTGGCAGAAATAAGTAAGACCACAAAGCATGGGGAAACATATTTAAAGTGCCCTTAAAAAACTGACAACCAGGAATACTATATTCAGCAATCTATCTTTCAAAACTAAATGTGAAATAAAGACTTTTCTATATAAACAAAGGAGAATTTCTTGCTAGCAGATCTGCCTTACAAGGAAGTTCTTAAAGTAGTTCTTCAGGTTGAAAGCAAGTGACACCAAAGGGTGATTTGAGTCCACATGAAAAAACAAAGAGCACTAGTAAAAGTAATTATGTAATTATAAAAAAAATAGCATATTTTTTCTTTTTTATTGTCATAACTGATTTCATAAGGCAATTGTATAAAACAGTATATATATATAATATGTTGGGCCTCTAGAATATAGAGATGTAACAAGCAGAACATATTTGCCAATAACAAAACAGGTAAGATAGGATAGAGCAAAAGGGCTAAGGAAATGACTAGAGAGGGTAAAGTAACAATTAAACAATGTATTTTGGCGTTTGTCACATTAATAGATACAATATGTATACTAATAACAACCGTACAAAGTAAAAAGAGACTAGAGAGCTACACTGGAGAAGCACTTTTATGTATCACTAGAATCAAGCTAGTATAAATCTAAAGCTAATATTGATAAGTTGAAATGTGTACAGTAGGCCTAGACAAACTAGTAAACAAATATACCAACAAAAAACTTAGAAATATAGTGAAGAACCATTAAAAAATTTAAAATGCTACATTAGGAAATATTCACTTAATGCAAAAGAAAGTAGTAAAAGGAAAATAGAGAACCAACAAGAAACACATGAGACATATAGAAAATAAAGAGTAATCAGAGTACATCTAAATACAGTAATAATAACATTAAATGTGAATGTATTAAATAATGTAATCCAAGGTACAGATTTAAAAGCTGGACTAAAAAACACCGCCAAACTATGAGACACACTTCAGATTAGAAGTACAAATAGATTAAAAATAAAATGATAAAAAACATACATTATGCAAACAGCAACCAATTAAAATGGTTAAAATGTAGGATGTATGTTATGCCTACAAGTATTTTATCACAATAAAAAAATACTAGCAAAATAAAAAGAATTATACACCATGACCAAGTGGTATTTAGTGAAGAGATGAAAAGTTGGTTCAACATCTGAAAATCAGTTGATATAACGCATCACAGCAATCAAATAAAAAAGAAAAACCACGTGATCCACCCAAAAGAGAAACATATAAAGCATTTGACAAAATTCAATAGTCTTTCATGACAAAAATGCTCAAGAAACTAGAAATAGAATGGAAATTTCTGAAACCAGTAAAAGGCATCATGAAAAAAAATAATAGCTACAGTAATACTTAGTGATGATTTACTATGTAAGATCAGGAAAACACAAGGATGTCTGGTCTAACTTCTCTTCAATATTGTAATAAAGTTTCTACCCAGGGCTATTAGGCAAGAAAAAACTTGTCATCCAAAATGAAAGGAAGAAGTATAATGAACTATTTACAGATAACAAGATCTTATATACAAAAAATCCTAAGGAACCTCTGAGGACTATTTAAATTAGTAAATGACCTTAGTATTCTCAGGTTGCCAGATATATGATCAATATATACAAGAAGAAAACCAGTTTGAAAACCAAATTAAGAAAACAAGTTTATTCACAATGACATCAGTAAGAATATTTAGGCATAAATTTAACATAAAATGCCATAACTTCTATCTCAATATTAAAAAATCACTTCATAAAAATTGCTTAAACTCTAAATATATTTTTTAAAAATTTCTATATTGATGAGTCAAAAGATTTAACATGAAAGTGGCAATACTCTTAAAATTAACCACATATTCTACACCATCCATATTCAAATCTGAGTTCAATTCTTTGTAGAAATTGTTAAGTTAATTTTAAAGTTCTTATGAATTTGCAAGGACCCTGAACAGCTGAAACAATCCTGAGAAAGAGCAACAGAATGGGAGGACTCAAAAATTTCTATGGTGTAAAGGTAATCAATACAGTGTGGTACTGACACAACGACTGACATGCATGACGGTCTGACGATTAAGTTTGAAAACTTGCCACTGTACGCTTATGTTGGCAGCACTGTACAAACAACTTAGTGAGGTGTCATAACCTTGGTACATCTGTCTCACACCTCTGTTTGTGCCAACATGTGATAGTGTCTTACCGAATGGCATTCATTATTGTTGTTGCATGATTTTGTGTGCCATCACAAGAATATTGGAGCTTGAATTTGTGCAATGAACAAATATTACATTTCTTGTTAAACTTGGCAAGAGTGGAAGTGAAATCAGGGACATGTTAGTTCAAGTTTATGGGGATAATGCCATGAAGAAAACAGCAGTGTACAAAGGATTAAATATTTTTTGGAGGGGAGAAAAGGTGACACTGATGAAGAGAGGTCAGGGTGGCTAGTAATGAGCAGAACTGACAAAAATATTGCAAGAATTCATTGAATTGTGCATCAAAATCAGCGGTTGACTGTGGAAGTACAGTAGACCAACGGAACATTGACAGAAACAGGAAAACCTTAACTGAAAATTATGGCATGAGAAAGGTGTGTGCAAAATTGGTCCTGAAGGAACTCACCAATGAACAAAAGGAAAAGAGAGTCCAAGTTTGCCAAGACCTCTTGGAGAGGCAAGATGATGTTTTGGGCTGTTAGCATTGGTGATGAAACATGGGTGTACCAATACAACCCTGAAACAAAGCATCAAATCGTACAAAGGAAGTCAGCCAATTTTGCATGACCAAAACATTCTATCAGTCCAAATCAAGAATCAAAACGATGTTGCCAAACTCTCTTGATATCAGAGGGATTGTTTACTATGAATTTGTTATCAACTTGACAGTCAACTACTATTTGGAAGTGCTGAAAAGTTTACTATTTGGAAGTGCTGAAAAGTCCATGTGAAAAAGTTAGATGAGAATGACCTCAACTTTTCTCCAGCAACTTATGACTCACACTGCATCACAATGCACCAGCTCACACAGCACTGTCTGTGAGGGAGTATTTGGTCAGTAAACAAGTAACTGTACTGCAACATTCTTCATACTCACCTGATCTGGCCCCCAATGACTTTTTTCTTCACGTGATGATAAAGGAAATATTGAAAGGAAGACATTTTGATGACATTTAGTACATCAAGGGTAATATGACTACAGCTCTGATGGCCATTCCAGAAAAAGAATTCCAAAATTACTTTTAAGGGTGGACTAGGTGCTGGGAGATAGCTGCCCAAGGGAATACTTTGAAGGTGACTGTAGTGATAGTCAGCAGTGAGGTATGTAGCACTTCTTCTAGAATAAGTTCACAAACATAATTGTCAAATCTCATAGATCAATAGAACAGAATTGAAAGCCTAGAAATAAATCCATAGATGTATACCCAATTGATTTTTGACAAGGGTGCCACAACCACTGATTGGAGAAAGAATAGTCTTTTCAATACATTGTCTTACGACAACTAAATAGCTAGATGCCACAGAATGAAGTTGGATCCTTTATCCTATGTCACATACAAAAATTAACTCAAAATGGATCAAATATTTCACTCTTAAGAGAAAATACAGGAATAAATCTTTATGACCTTTACATTCTTAAAATGATCTTAGATGTGATACCAAAAATTATGAGCAACAATAAAAAATAAAGTTGGATGTATCAAAATGAAAACATTTTGTGCTTCAAAAGACATCATCAGAAAAGCAAAAAAGAACCAACTGAATGAGAGGAAAGATTTACCAATCAATCTGTTAAGGAAAATGTTACCAGATTATATAAAAAGTTTTTACTACTGAATAATAAGGAGAAAAATAACCCAATTAAAAATACACAGTTTTGATTTGCATTTCCCTAAAACCTAGAGTTTTTTCATAGTATAGCTACTGAAGTTGAGCATTTTTTCATATTATAGAATTGTACATTTGAAACCTATATAATTTAACTACCCAATATCACCCCAATAAATTTAATAATAAAAATAGTAAAATGTAATATGTTAATAATTCTAATGGAAATTACAGCACACGTAAATGCTATAACCTTGAAACTTAAAAAAATAAAAGCATAAAGTTACAGAATTTAAAAAATAGGCAAAGCTTCTCAATAATCATTTTTCTAAAGAAAATATGGAAGTGGTTAATAAGCACATATAAAGATGCTCAACAACATTAACAATTAGTCAAATGCAAATCAAAACCACAATGAGATACTACTTCAGGCCCATTGGCATTACATAAACATTGCCAACAATGGAGAAATATTAATTATATAGTGCTAATGGGAATGCTAGTAGTATAATTGCTTTGGAAAAGAGTCTGAGTTTCTCAAATGATTAAACATCATTACCATATAACATACTACTTCCACATATATATATATATCTATATCTATAGATATATATATATATATACACACACACACACACACACACAATAATATATAAGCAGAAAAAGATTTTTTACATGAATTGCTGTAGTAGAATTATTCATAATAGCCAAAAATGGAAGCAAATTAACAAACAACCCAAGTATTCATCAATAGATTAATAGATAAAGAAAAGATAGTATATACATACAAAGGAATATTATTTGGCTGTAAACAACAATGAAGTCCTGATATATGTTACAACTTGAAGAGACTGAAACATTATGCTAAATGAAAAATGAAGAAAACAGGCATGGAAGTTCATGTTTTATATGATCTCATTCACACGAATCTCTGGAATAGAGATATCTATAGTGACAAAAAGTAGATTAATAGTTACTTAGAGCTGGGGGAGAGATGAGGGATAGGTGAATGATAGCTAAATGTATGAGGTTTTATTTTTGAAGTCATTAAAATACTCTAAAATTGCAAGTGGTGATGGTTGTACTTATCTCTGAATATACTAAAAACCATTAAATTGTATACTATGATGAGTTGTTTGTTATGTGAATAACATTTCAAAAGTCCATTTAACAACAACAACCATTTAATTGCTCTCAATTCTGAAATTTGGTCAGGAAACATCATGCATATAACTAGTCTCTGGCTCTTGTGTCATTCATACTCTTCTGTTGAGAGCTCAACTGGTTAAAAAAAAAAAAAAAGAAAAAGAAAGTCAAGATGGCTGCACTCATCCATACACCACTCACATGGTGCATCATCTGTAATGAGGTGGCTATGAGAGCTGTGGGCTCATAAGCCTCTGTCTCTCTCCATGTGCAAGCCTGAGCTTCTATATATGGAGCCTTGATTCTGAAAGGAATCAGAATACTACCCTCCAAAATGTGCTACTGTAGCATGTGGATTGTTGTGGATTGATTTGAACTGAAGGCAATTACAACCAAACGAACTCAGGGAAAGCTTTTTACCTCTCTTTTAACTGCTGAAATAAATTTAAATAGGGAGCCTGTCGCAGGAAGGAAGCTATTACCAAGCACAACTTGTATCAGCAAAACTTATCTACGTGGCATGGTAAACATTTGTCTACCAAACATTTGCTCTCCTCGTTTTCCTATGAATTGGTTTCCTCTCCTTTGAAGCCTCAGGCCCCTACCCTCTTCTTAGTTCAGAATGGTATGTGAGCCTCTATTGCCTAATTGCCTTGGAGTCTTATGTGTTTTCGGGGCTCCCATATGCACTATTTCCCGCCCCCCATGTTAATCTGTTTTATGTGAATGTAATTACTAGGCCAGCCAACAAAATTAGAATGGAAGAAGGAAAAATTTTCCTTCTCAACAATCCCAAGGTGGAGAAAGTAGAAGCTCAAGGTTTCTTAAAGCTGGTATTAGAAGTTTTAGAATGTCACTTCTCTAACACACTGCCGGTCATAGCAAGTCTCAAAGCCAGCCCAGATTCATGGAAAGGAACTAGATTTTGCATCTCCATGGAAGGCATGAAAGATGGGAAAATAGAGGAGAACATTGTTGGTGTCATATATATCTAAGATTTACCACAGAATTCCATCTTTAAAAACTCATCATCCAACAAGCAAGTACACATACAAACTTCCTGGAATATATACCTTTCTTGCACTCCCCCATCTTTATCTTTTTATAGCCAAACCTTTTCTTAAAGAAAAAGCCTTTTGTTATAATTCTCTCTCCCTTTCCTAACCTACTACTCATATATCACTTTACTCTAAAAGAATGTTCCAGGTATAATAAGTGTTGAACACTGATACAGGTATTTCAATTCCCCTTTTAAATAATTGTATTGCAACTTCTCTTTCTCTGACTTAAGACATGACATATATAATCACAACTGAGCAGAAGGCTGATTTCAGAATTTTAACAAGGCTGTAAGTTTGAAGGGAGAGATTTTGGAAAGAAGAGATTTTCCAAATTTGCTTTATCACAGTCAAATCCTAGAGAATAGTTCGCAAAGTTCACCTACAGGTAGAAAACAAAGAATAACACAAATAATAATAGGTTGTAACATTTATTGCATATTTACAATGAATACTTTAGTTGCTTTGCGGTTTTAATTTTTTTTTTTTTCGGTGGGGGGGAGGGTGGTTCCTTGGCTGGGAATCGAACCCAGTCCGTGGCATTGAGAGCTCCAAAGCCTAGTCACTACACCACCAGGGAACCCCCTAACTCATTTAATTCTTATACCATTACCATGAGGTAGAGACTTTTATAATTCTCCATATTTTATATATTAGAAAAGTTCATTGAGATTGTTATATGTCACACAAGTATAGATTAATATAACTAAATATATAACTATCTAGCTATCTACTTAAAATTGCTCTTTTCTACCTACTACTAAAGTGTAAACTCTGAGAACAGGAATTTATAGACTCAGGACTAAGTCTCAAAAACTGTGTTTAACATAATGCAACACATAGACAATGCACTGTAGGACTGTACACCTGGAACCTATGTCATTCTTGTTAATCAATGTCACCCCAGTAAGTCTAATAATAAAAAAATAAAGCCAATGCCACTCTTTGCATTTTTTTGGAAAATATAGCTTTCTAAAAAATTTAAATGTCATTTCTGTTAAAAAAAAAAAACAAACCTGTGTTCAATAAATGAATAAAACAATTTTGGTGATGCTTGGTACTTTTTCTATTATTTTAAAAAACTTTGTAAAACAAAATTAAAAATAGAAAAAGGACTTAAATCACTATAATTAATTCATCCACTTATTTATAATACACATAATTTTATGAATCACACATTTCTATATCCTGCTTTCATTACATAAGAAATGGTTTGTTTGTTTGTTTGTTTTTTTATGGCACTAAGTATTCTTCAAAAGACTGACTTTTTATAACTGGATGTTTTCTAACATGAATAAACTACTTATAATACTTAATTTCTAGTTGGTGATCATTTGAACTATTTTTAAGTTAATACTGTTATAAATTACAGTGTAATAAATATTTATACATGAAATTTAAAAATTTTATCTGTAGTTCTTAATATAACTTTCCTAAGAATTAATGGAATCAATATTTGTAGAACTGTTCATGCATATTGACAAGTTGTCATACAGATATTTTGTACCAACTAAGTAGTCAATGAGAATATTTCATTTGGGTAGTAGACTTTTTAATAGATTACATTCACTTTCTTAAAGAAATTTTATTATTTTGGTTTCATATTTTTGAAAAGCTATTAATTAAAAGCTGTAACATAGAAGATCTTTTGCAGATAAAATTGTCCTTGGAACTATTCTCTACTTTGGATTTCACAAATGGAATTGACAAGTTCCTATCCCTGGGTTTAAGGGAGCCTTCTTGAATCTGGCAGAGTAATACAGTTTATTACTCTTGCAGGAAGAAGAGAAACTGTAACTATCCACCTGGGTAGATGGCTTGATGAGAAATTGGAGATATCATATTTGATGACTCCTTCCACCTCTCCCATCCTCTAATATATATACATATACATACATATACATATACACACATATACATACACACACACACACACACACACACACACACGGATATGGTGATGAGAAGAGAACTGACTTTGGGTGAACACATAATGCAACACACAGATGATGCACTGTAGAATTATATGCCTGGAAACTATACAATTTTTACTAACCAATGTCATCCCAATACATTTAACAATAAAATAAAATAAATTGCAGAGGTAATGTGGACTCACAGAAAATACTCTACCCCCGCACACCTATGTGCTGGATTTCTTACTAAGTTTTTTTTTTCTTTTGTTTCACCTTTCATTCTGACCTTGATTGAACCTGCTGTCTCTTGCCAACACTCCCACATTGTCTCACCAACCACCTTCTACTCCAGAAAACCCATTCTTTACTTTCCTGTTCATGTAAAACGATGTCCTCTAATAATAATCACGCCTGCTCACACTCATTTCCAGCCTTCCCTCCATCTAACTCCCACAGCAGACCCTACTACATGTACTCATCCTCCATGTTTCCAGTTCCCCATGTACAATATGCTGGGATTTTCCCATATTCCTCACTGTCTTTCTATTATCAACCATTTAGAAGTCTTAGAACCACTATGTACTCAGCCGTACCAGTGATGACTTAACAATGGTTCTTGCTTACACTAAAGGAAGGGATCTCAAGTAGAGTATATTTAGGGCCCTTGAGAGAAAAGAAAAAGAAAAATATGTATTACCCTGTATCTGGGCCGGGTATATCTGATAGATTACTAAGAGGCTTGTACAACTGTGGGGTGATGCTATTCTCAGTTAGACAAGTAATACCCGAATATATTTGCACAGTTCATGTAGCATAGAAGGACAGAACATTGCAATTCTCCATATATAATGAGATTAGTATTTTAAGGGGCTTCAAAAAGACATAATAATTGTATAGGAATTATAACAGAATTTCCTTTTAGGAAAGATTTTAAAATATGTGCCTGTTTTTAAATGAGATAAGTTTATTATTCAAATATATGCATCCAGGCCTTCAAAAAAAAAAGGGGGGGGCAAGAAATATAGCAAACTGCTCAATACCTGGGAGACTTGTGAAACAGTCACAGGGTTGGTCTTGAAGAACTTGTATTCTTCTTGAATAAAATTTTATGTTTAGAATTCTGTTCTCTGTGTTTACTCTTCTTGCAGACCCAATAAACCTGGCAAGTCTGTTGTAATTAGAAATTACAATTTTGAGCTGGAGCAAAATGGAATGGTTAAATGTATACACACCTAGGCAGCAGGCAGCCCTTCTGCCAATCTGTTCTATTGTATTTTTCTTCATGATTTCTACTCCAATTGCATATTTAAGAAACTTAAACATTTTTAAAACTGAAAGAACTCAAAAGAGAAATGTTTTTTTCTTTTATGAGGTCTTGGTATCTCCAAAAGAAAAGCAAAAACCTCCTGCCAAAGGAAAATGTTTTTGTCATATTTTAGTTTTATCGTTATATGTGGGTGGGAGGATGGAAGAAACCCAACACGTTTCTTTCTATTTCCTTTTTTATACCATTGTTTTAAATTCTGTTGTTGAGTTCAGGGGCCAGGAGAGGGAGATCTTAATATAGAAATCATAGCATAGATCTTTTTGAGGGGTTTCTTTTATTCTTAGTTCAGTTTCTATGAGGTTAGACTGGGGAGTATTGCTGAGGAGGCCACAGAATTGAGGGTTGTAAAAGTCAAGATTCTTTGTTTTCAGCGATAATCTTATAACAAATGGGAGCCAGGTGTACAATATTTAAGTTGGCTGCCTTTCATGGTTTTCATTTATTTTTCTTTAGGTATGCAACAGCTAGGCAGACTAAATTGAAAATTCAATCCTGTAGTACCTATTGTGGGTGGTGTTTGAAATTGTTGAGCAATTACACCAAATTATAAGAAAAATATGAATAAAAATGCAAGCCCTTGGGATAATACATGAACTTTGGAATCCTCCCAAGTACAATAAGTCTTTCTTCCTCAACTTTAAATCACATGATGTCACCCTTTAGTTACTCTGAGGCCACCCACCTGATTTAAACTCCTTCAGACATACATTGTAATAGGCATTCATAATTACAGAATTGAAGAGATCTAAGAAATCTAGAAATAATCTAATCAACTTCTTTTGATTACTGAAAGTATTTGGCTCAGCTCACTGGTAAAACTAAAATTAGCATTAGTTCTACTTTAAAGCTGAGTCAGCACTTTTCTCCTTATAACACTTTCGATTCCATTTCAAATTGAGATGATCAGTAGGTAAAGGAAAAATTAATTTTTAAATAAACAATTGATTTCATATTCACATGGACCCGTCATAGTTTATTTCTCAAAATACCAGAACTTCAGAGGACTTGTTTGTCTACCAAGCATTCATTTCTCCATCTTTTGATCTCTACACCCTGATTTCTTAGATAAAATGCCCATCCCTGTGCTTCACATAGGGGTGACCACATTCCCAATTCCATTAGAATCAGGCCAGTAAAAGACAATGTTTTATTGCCTGAGCCACCATGATTAGGTCATGCCACTGTCCCTGAAACAAACTCATCTGAGATAACTACAGGACTTCTGCAGATAACTCCCTTGGTGCAGTGGCTCTCTAGGTGCTACGGGGTTGCTGAGAGTACAGATGCATTGCTGCTGGGAACCACCAAGTGAGCTAAAGAAAGCATTGGAAAATGAGAGAGATGCAGTAACAGAGTTCATAAAAGTACATAAAAATGATAGAACAGGGTCATTGTTTTTCAAGAGGTATCAAATTATATGAGTTCAAAGAAATTAGTGCTGTGCAGATTTTCATTTATTGTACATTTGTCTTGATGCTTGTAATAACCAAATTCTATACTCCTTACAATCAGACTGGAACCCCCTAATCATCATTTTAAAAAAATGAAGGAAATGAAGCTATGAGTACCTTTGGATTGACTTTTCATTTTTTTCTTCTATCCTCATTAAATTCTTGAAGTTATCATATTTTTAAAATTCTTTTGAACAGAAGTTATTCTAAGATGCCACAGAAAGGATTATTTGAAAACTAAAATAATTGCATAACAATGGTAATAAAATAATATTTGGATATTTTTATTACACCAACTTTGTATTATGCTTAAAGATGATGGTGAAGAAGAATCCAACCAATATGGAGTTAATCCTGTCTTATTACAAATGTGTGTGTATTCACAGAGACAGAAAGAATGTCTTTACTTAAGGAAAAAATAATTTTCAGTTGTGTATAAGTGTAGTTTTGCACACATTCTAGCAGATTTTCTTTTTTTTCTCCTTTTTAGCAAATACTCATTTTTTATATCCTTGAACTATGATCCTTTTTGTTTCTCAGTTATTGACACCATATGGACTAAGACTAGAAAGGAGATAATTTAAGGGCAACTTCATACCTGAAAAGTTGAAATCATTGGTTTCTCCTTACAGAAGACTCCCTGGGGAACGTAATACAGGGAATCATGGGCAATTTACTACTAGTTGTGATATGTATCTGTCTGATGTAAAAAATCAATGGTTTCCCTTTTTTCAAAAGAAGGCCTCTCTGGGGACCAAAGACTAGAAGGTCAGAACAGCTTCCTAGTTTGCATTCTGGCTGTTTGTTCTCTGATAGCAAATAGTTCTTCAAGTAATGACACTTTGGTCTCTGGTGTGGAGGATGCAGCCTTGCATACTCTACCAGACATACCGTTGTGTTGCAATTATATAGAGGTTCTTGCTTGGAAAAAAAATGTTTGAGATATAATTGTATCCCATTTACTTTCTCCTCTTTCACTTAAACTTTATGTGCTCAATAACCCTGTACTCCCCACACCATCTCTACTTTGGAAAAAGAAAATCTTTATCACATGTGTACCTAATATTCAGGGCCCTGATTTGTCTTCTTCCTGGAACATTTCCTTGTACCAAGTATTTATATAGCATGGCAGCACAGTAATGCAATTGTGACCTATATAAAATACTGGGAAAAATAGCTTAATTTAGTGCCAAATCTAACTAGAATTTTGTAAACATTATCTCTAAAGGTGCTGACACACATTTGAATGTGTGTATATGTGTGTGTGTTTAGAAAGAGAGGAAACATACAAATCAAAATGAATTTTGGTTTTAGAATTGGTTTTCTTAAAGTATTCAGTTAACCCCATAAGTATGATTATGGGCATCCTGAGACACTATAAAGACAGTGCTGGCACACTTAGATAAGCTGCAGTGTGGGACTTACTGCCAAAATACAAGGGCTGCCTGGAAAATATCCAGCCATGTAATATGAAAAATAGAGGCATTTATGGCTGCATTTTTTCCAGACAGCCCTCGTATATTGCTTTCTTATTATAAATCCGAATACTAAAGACTTGAATTTCTTTCATTCAATAAAGCTACAATGTTACATTCTCATTTGAGGTATATGATAGAAATGTGTGATGTTAAGGGGTGGAGGTGTGTGTGTGTGTGTGTGTGTGATTTGTGTATATACAGATACAGATAATTTATCATACATATATCCTATCATATTGTTAATATTCAGATTTCAAAGTTGCATGAAATTTCAAATATTAAGAAATTAGGGGAAAATATCTGAAATCCTTGTAAAAATATTCCATAAAATTTAAAGCAATATTTAATAGTATTAACTAGACTGCTAAATCTCTTACTCACTTAACTAATTGTGGCCTCCCGTTTTCAACGATTGAATGAAAGTTTCAAGATATGATGATGGTGAACATTGTGTTATTCTACTTAGTTATTACATGCAAAAGCCAACACTTCATAGTGATGTTAAGGAACATGTATTACACTATTATGAAGAAATTTAAGTGATATAGGAACCTGACACAGAGGAACTATTACAGTGAAGTAATGGTAAAATAATTAAGCTCTAAGAAAGACAGAATAATTTTCTTATTAGACATAAAATAAAAATCTAAGTAAAAATTAGGGAAGTATTTTGGTATCATAGCTTTGTTATTCTAACATAGCTTTATAAAGATTGCCTTTTAAGAATTGACTTTCTTCAATGGTATCTGCGAGTTTGGGAAGAAAGGAGGGTTGAACAGGTGAAGCATAGAGTCTTGACGGTGGTGAAGCCATTACGTATGACACTGTAAAGGTGGATACGTAATACTAAACATTGGCAAAAACCCATAAAACTACAACGTGAAAAGTAAACCTTAATGTATACAAATTAAAAATATTTTAGGAGGTTGAGGGATTACAGGATGGAATGCAGAGTATAACTAATTGTAACCTAAATGGATTAAAATAAAACTACTATAAATGTATGAAGTAACCTGACTGAATGTGGTGGGAGGTGAGGGATGCCGACTTCAGAAAGTAATTTAGAAAATGAGGGAAGACTGTAAGATTAAAGGCAATAGGAACTGTACCTAAACAATGTACTCTAGCTGATTAACTTTTCTAGGGGAGGATAACTTAATAATTCTAATATATAGTTTGCTAACATAGAAATGTTAATACATATATGTAAGTGGATTCATATATCACACATGTCCCCTGGCTCTGTCAACTGAGAGAGCCTAGAAGCAGTGACACCCCTTTACCAACAAGCTCATATTGCACCCAGAACTTAGTTTCTAATACCATTCTTCAACAATAGGAACAAGGACTCCTTAGAGAATGAGTGATAAATTGGAACAGTATGACTAACAAATAACCCAAAGAATAAAATAAATATTCTTCATTCCATAATATAAATAATTGAAAAAATAAATATTTATAAATGGGGGAATAGATGAATCTTCTATGCAGAAGAATTCTAAATAATTTATACAGCCTTCTCTCAAGGCAGTGGAGCGTAACTCCCTACTCCTTAAGCGTGGGCTGCAGAGAGTAACTTCCTTCCAAGGATTAGAGCATGGAGGGTGGGTAACTTTAAAGTAGAAAAACCTGACAAATACTACCTCAATCAAGTAGGTGATCAAGGTTAAATTGGTGATGATGAGTCATATTTCTAACCTTGATACAATATGATGAGAATGGTACTTCTGTGATGTTTCTTCCCAAACTATAGTCTGATCATGAGAAAATATCTGCAAAATACCTTTATCAATACCCTTTAAAACTTTCAAGGTAACCAAAAGCAAAGAAAGCTTGAGTAAATTAAATCTGGATAATCTAAACATAGGATAGGAAAATCTGAATAATGTACAGGCTTTAATTAATAATGTATCGATACTGGCTCAATAGTTGTGATAAATATACCATACTATTATAAGAAAACAACATGGAAATTGTGTGTGGATATTTGCGAACTCATATTGTCTTCACTACTTTCCTTTGTATTAAACAGCAATCTAAAATTTAAAAGTTATTTAAGAATCAACTTTAGTTTAACATGGAAGAAATGATAAACTCTTCACATCTCTTAAAAATTTCTATCCACAACACTTATGAAATTACTTCCTTTTACTATCAACCCTGCTTATTTTAAACAGAACCTTCAGTCCCCGGTGTTTGCACTGCTTACTCTGTATTTGTTCACGTCATTCTTATCTCCAGGAATGCCCTGGTCTTTCCTCTTTGATTACATAAACCCCCTTAAAGGATATTTTAAAATTCTACTTCTAGGAGACTTTCTATATTCCCTTTCAATATTCTTACTCAAGAATGTGTAGATGACTTTTAATTCTTACTCCATAATTTAGCATGGAAATACTTAGTATGTTACATTGTCATTATGCTTTTGTGTATACAAGTCTCAACTATCCAAAATATAAACACATATTGTGCTCTTTATTTCTCACGTAGTCTCCACAGTAAGTAAATCGAGTTTTTGCTAAATACATAGTATTTTATAGATTTTATAATGCAAACATATATGTGTATGTGTGTGTATGTATGTGTGTGTGTGTGTGTGTGTGTGTGTGAGAAAGTGAATACATTTTTATGTTATTTTGTTTGAAGATAAGGCAGAACCTTCAATGATAAGTATTTTAAAGTTACAATATTGAAGCACAAAATAAGTGGATGAAAATTGACACAAGAGTGAAATATATAAGAAATAGAGCAGACTAAGAAGGCCAAAGAGAAGTAATAGGAATTTCAAGGAAAAAAATTTTTTTTTATAAAAGAGTAACAATCAATAATTCACAAATAAGAAAAGAGATGTATGTCACCCATGTATATGTTTATTAAATATGTGTGCTCTCCATTTGTTTTAATAGAGATTTAGCAAACAGAGATGGGTTAAGTGCTTCATACAATAAGGTACTTTTCCTTTCTTGCCTAATGCTTACTGAGTAGAAAATATTTTAGAAAAGGAATTTTTAAAAGAACTAAACTTGGATCATGTGGCAAGAGAACACATTATTCCCAATATCTGTTTTGAATTTCTTCCATGTTTAATAAATAAAACAGCTGGGGACAGAGATATTCAGATTACATTACTAAGCATTGGTGGGACCATGATTATATTTTTGTCAATAAGATGTAAGCAAAAAAATTTTGGCAGTTTTTAAGAACTTTCCTCAAAATAAGATAGCTGGCATATTTACTTTGTTACCTTTTGTCGTTTTCCCGTATTTTTAATTACTCAGATATTGTCTGAAACACTTTTATTCTCATCAGTAATTATAATGCATAAAAATGCCTTATATTTTACTTTTGCTCAGTCCAAATTGTCAGCTGTTACCTCATATTTTTAAGAGATATATTAATTTTTATCAAAATTGGAATTTAAAGGACGACATTAAGTGAAGAATTTGTTTGAATCTTAACTCATAATAGAAAATACTCACAAAATATCAACCTTTTAACTTTGAAAATGCTCTTAAAAACAAAACAAAAACTTAAAGAATTCTGTGTCAGTTGCACTGAAAAAATATTGACAATTTGTTTTATGGAAAACAGTATAAAAACTAACAGAAGTAAAGCAGAAATGTAATGTTTTTCTTTTTAAAAATCTATTATTAAATTGAATGTACTTTAGATACACTGTTTAAAAGACTCACCTAACATCTAATAGTCCATCAGTACCTAGAACTAAATAAGATCCACATTAACAAGAAAGTAAGGGAAATATTACTGTTTTCAGTAGTTTTCTCAATTTGTACAACTTGTAAATGTATTATTAATCTCTATTTACAAAAAATCCAAAGGATAGAGGAGTTTTGGGGAAGTTAAACTTCTCTTAGTTGCACAATTTGTAAATGGTGGAGCTTGGCATTTGGGCAGTTTCTCAGATTCTTACAGCATGTTAGCCTGCTCCTGCTGAAGGAGATTTTGTTGTCCCTGATGTTTTTGTTGTCGTTTGAACCTGTGCCTACCTTCAGAAAGGTTCCTTTAGGGAAAAACAAACAAATGAAGTAACAAGGAAAAGGCCAATATTGTTTGTATTCAGTAGTTAGATATAAAAAACGTATAGGAATGTTTATAGCACTTATTTTGAACAGGCAGATTGTGTTCTCCTTGTTATTTTTACGTTAATTGAGTAATATTTACTGGCATGTATAAATAAGAGCATTTCCTTTATACTCACATTTAGCTATGCAGTTATTCTCAATTTTCATCTCTTTTTAGCAACAAATTGTATTTCTTTTTATTGCCTGACCCACGAATATGAATCTGAAAAAAATTGTTAAATCATACTATGAATATTTAGACACTATGTGTATATAGTTTGGAAAGAAAGAATGCAAGATCTTGATTTGGTTAAGCTTGTGGTTGTTATTTTTGTGAGAATTCTTGAACTAAGTGCTTGAATAAATTTAGTGAAATGTGTTTCATAGATACTAAGAACATAAAACTTTTAAAAGTTACTTTACTTCTTGGCAAATTGTTGTTTCTTTAAAGTGTTTCAAACACCCAATAAAAGAGGCTCCTTCTCCATTAGTACATCCACAGACAACAATATTTGGATAGATGAGATGAAAAGAATCAGAAACACATGGATCACATTACTTTTAAAATAAACATGAGTTTAAAAATTACTGGGAAAGTGTCTAGCAAAATGGGTTATTCTAAGACCAAACCACTTAAAAAATGGATTAATACAGTTCAGAAAAGCTAAGCTGAAAAAATAAAACCAGAAAACTGCTTTGTAATTAAAGCAGAATAAAAGGCACATTAATTTTTAAAAGTTGAATTTTATTTCATAATTCTTTCTGTTTGGGCTCAGAGAACAGTATTTTTTATAAACTAACCATGTCACATGTAAATAATTGTCCTATTGGTACAGAAAGTACCAATAAACAATGTCCTCTTGACATGTCCTAAAGGTCCTTTACGATCTGGCTCTTGTCATCTTCCCTCTGGCAGTGGAGTGGGAGAAATGAGCAGAACATTCCTGGTCACACAACTTGAAGAGTGATCTTACCTATTTGAAGGCAGTGTCTGTGTCGATGCCCTATAAAGTACCTGACACTTACTGGGCACCAAATACACGTTTACTAACTACCCAAACTAATTGAGATCACTCAAGAATCATAAATATGTCACTTTAAATGGAATAAGGGAATTGAGATTCATGAAATGAAATTATCTACCTCTAAAATCATTTGAAACCAGGATGTGAAGCCATGATCTCTTGATTCCCTGTATCTATCCCAATCCCTAAAGAAAGCATTTTTAGAACTACAGATTGAAGTCCATAGTGATAGTTACATAACTTAAATAGTGTTAGTGAGAGCTCAAGAAGTATGGGAAAACGGCAGTTAAAGGTTAGGGTTCAAAAATGCCTTAGTCCTTATCCACCCCCTGGAAATGAAAATACAGAAAAGGAAGATGGGAGGAAAGAGGTCAGGGGAAGTTAAGTGAGAAGATGCTAAAATGCTTAGAATTCTAGGGGAGCCACACTGCCTCATTCATTAGATGAGTCATCTCAGTTGTTTTCAAAACATTATTAGAATTTTCCAAATATAGGTTTGTCTTTCAGCTTTAGAATACTTTCAAATCAGATCATTTCCCTGCTGATTTTTACTGTGGATGACCTCATGTAAGAAAGCAACTCAAAACTTTCAGGGTGAGATGTACTTCAGATTTTATCTAGGCCTCAATCTTTTCTGATATAAACATTGAAAACAAGTAAGATTTACAATTGAGCTTCATTATAGTTCAGTGTAAGTGAAGTTTATTTATCTTTGACAACTAATTAATACAATCTTAGGGATATTAAATTTCTTTAAATTTGAATTTGAATTCTATTATACTTTAATCATAATAGTATAGTAAATTTCAATGTGACATTTTTCATAAGCATGCAGACATTTTTCTTAAATTGGTATTTCATTCTATGGAAATCTAAAGAAATGAAAGCTATGGCATGAACTATTTACTGAATTAGAAAATTCTAGTAATATTTAATACAACCATATCCATGAATAATTAAAGTTATCAATAACTTTTCTATGGAGAATTGTCTTTTCAAGTTGTCTTTCAGGTGGATTTTTGTTGTTGTTGTTGTTTTTCATGAGTTCACCATGGTATATGACTTGGATAATAGTGGAGTCCATACCTTCATGTTGTACTAAAGAAAATGAGACCTACAGAGGCTAAATCCCTTGTGCCGGTTCATAAAGCTATTAGCAGCCAAACTGGGACTTGCCTGATCCCAGATCAACATAAAGAAAAGATTTACATTTACAACCAATGGGAAAAACAAACAAACAAAAAACAAGGTACTTTTAAGATTTGTGGAGAAAAAAACTGGCTCCATAATAAATCCGACAAGACCAGTGACCAAAAGTAACCTCACACTGTGATCTAGTCATAAATTCCTCCCTGGGCAGCCCAGGCATCTAACTTCTTTAGTAAAAGGTTGATCTTTGCCTTAGGCAAGCCCTGTGTGTTCCTGTGCAACTAGCTGAAGGGACCAAAATTTTGGCACCCTGAAGTTGCCTTTTAGGATATTGATTTTAAGCTGTTTATAAAGATACAAGTCTCAGAAGAAACTTTTGACCCTTCTCTTTTCTTGCCCCAAAGATTCAGACAGAGAAAGCTGCTTTACGAAGGGAGTTTTAGCTTAGTCACCTTAAAAATCTTCACCCTAGCATTCGTTAGGAAGACTTCAAGCTTGTTAGCTAAATACACTCTGTGTCCCATTATTTCTGAGTTGCCTAGCAAGAACTTTCATGGCATATGTGTTCTGTCCTTCCTCAAATACCTATAAATTGCCCTTTCTGACTTCTGAAATCTAGTACTCCATTCTCCTCCTCTTCTCCTTTGTCCAAAAATGTCTTATATGCCCAATGTTGCCTATCTTTGGAATTTTCATGCTTATGTGGATTTGCCAGGCACATGTATTAAAACTTTGATTTTTCTTCTGTTAAACCGTCTCTGTTAGTTTGATTATCAGTCCAGCTAGAACTTAGAAGGTAGGAGAAAAAGTGTTAATTTTTTTTAGCCCCCACATAGGTTAAGGAGACCTTTGAAATGCCAGAGTAATATCTCTTAGAGGGTCCTTGAAAGTGTAACCACCCTCAGGGAGCACATAATCTTGTTAACCATCCTGTAATCCAATTCCCTCTGTACTTTCTCACAACTTTATGTAATCTTACCTATGTTCCCTTCTTAATTCAAAATACATAAAAGAACTGCAAAACTGTCATTCTCCCAGGATTTGAGATCTTGCTTCCCCACCTGTCATCAGTTTGGCTCAGATCAACTCATAAAAATTCTCAACCAGTTTGCAAATTTCTCACATCAATAGACTGCAATAACATAGCGATGGTATTATATCTGTTAGACAACTACTAATACAGGCAATTGGTATCTCTGAGATAAAGGACAGAATTTCTAATTTAAGGGGTATTGGAAGTTTCTAGCCCTATATATATCTTCCTAGTCATCTTTCAAGAATCAATTCTGTCATCTTTCCAAAAATCTTATTTCTTATCTCCCTCCCCACTACCCAAGTAAAGTGATCTTTCTCTAGTATACTTCTAGGACAGTTTTCATTATTATATAATACTACTTATCCACAATACTGTCTGTTGTGATTATCTATAATACTTGTGTGATGATTTTCTTAAATAAAAATCAGTTCTGGAAGGAAAGGAGCTAGAACTTGTTCATGTTTGCATCCCTAACATTTGCTGCAGAACTGGCTATATAATAAGAGTTTGGTGAATGAAATAAACTTTAAGTAAATAAGTTACTATTAGAATTCTAGGAACATTAAGAATAAAGAAATTATATAGCTATAAATAGAAGATAAGATCTGTAATAATAAGTTGTGGGAGCCATGTCACAGAGTGTGGCAGAAAAACAAGGAAAAATGTATGATGATTAAATAAGAATGAGACATGTGAGTAGTCCAGTAACTTCTCTGAGATCAGAATAGATGATGAGGCATTTGACAACTTAAGTCAGAACCAACCAATCTAGCACAGAATTAAGACCAAGGTCAGAGTGCCCCAAGTGACAGAATCCTTGGCCAGAACTCATGCTAAAAAAAAAAAAAAAAAAAAAAAAAAAAAAAAAAAAAAAAAAAAAAAAAAAGACAAGACATCATTGCTCATCACAGAATCAAGCAAAAATGAAGTAGATTAGCACTTCCAAAAATGAACTGGAAAAGTTGTGTAATCAATATAAGGAATTTCTAAGAGGACACTGTTCTTATACACATCTTTAATATACCATCATAACAAGCCATACAACCTAAGAGAGAATCCTGAGACTTGTGAGATTAGGTAGAGGAAGAGAAAGGGGTAAAATATACTTTTGCTTGCTTCTTAATATTTTAGGATGACATACTCCTTTGAAATTGGGATTAAATAAATACATACACAAACATAAACAATTTCACAATCACATTTCAGGGGTCTGGAACCTTTCTCCAGCCTTCCAGAACTATTAGAACTCTACATAAAACCCTCAGAAAGAAATTATAATACAGCTAAACCTAAATTGTGGAATTATTCCACACTGTATATAGAATATGAAATTAATTGAACCCAAAGTATAGAAAAACTACAGGTAACTTCTAATGCAGTTAAGCAAGGTGACTAAGTTGTCTCATTATATTGGTAACTTTTAATACATTTTGCTTGTTTGTTTTTCATTTATTTAATTTCTCAGAGGTGTTATTTAAGTTCATGAGCTCATGTATATGCACACAATTATAAAGCTATTACTAAATTTTTCTTCCTAAATTAAAGACAACTATCTAACTGTTGAATCCTTTATATGAAAACTAGAGTAGGCTAGGTGAAGAACGTTTGCACAAAGGCAGTAACACAAGATGAGTAAAAAGAGACTGTTTCCAAAAAAAAAAAAAAAAAAAAAAAGTATTAATACACACTAATTGTGTGGAGTTTAATCCAGAAATGCAAAAATATTTCAAGATTAAGAAATCTGTTAAAATAATGAATTATATTAGTACTTAAAGCATTTAATGGTTCCTTTGTTTAGAATCCCTTCTCTTCCCTCATATATTTTGAAGGCTGAGGCTCATTCCAGGCCATTCAGATTCCTGTTCATACGCCCACACTGGGAGGTCTTGATGGATGACCTTTATGAAAGGAACACTTAGTATCTTTCTACAGCCCCTTATCCTCTGTATTTTTCTACCTAACAATACATTGCTACCTTATCCTATATTAAGTATCTTTTTATTGTATGTGCATTATCTACATACTCTACTGAAATGCTAAATGTATGGAGCAGAGACCTTTTGACTATTTAATCATTGCTCTGTCCACAGCAATTAGAACAAAACCTGGCATGAAGTGATCAAAAACTAGTTTTGAGTTAACATATAAGATTACCTTCACATATGTTAAAAATACATCTGATATAATTTCAACATATATTTTTAACAAAGAAGTAGATGAATGTTTTCTTTATACACCATCATTCCAAAAGTCAGCCCCACACTTAATGAAAAAACACTAGAAGTATCATGAAAATTTAAAACAGAAAGATGGTAGGGTATTATAAATGAGATACTAAAATGGTAAGCTATGCAAAATGAGATATTATCTTATTTTACTATTCTGGAGCAAATTATTCAACATAATTAGTCCCCCCAAAAAAGACATAAACATGAAAAAAATAATTTATCTGGAAAATTCAAGAGTAAAACTAAAACACTATTATAGCTAATAAATTGAAAACAAGATTTCTAGATATAAAATTAATAGTCAAGGATCAGTATCTTTCTCATGTACAAATAACTAGTTAGGAGACCAAATGGAATTCAGCACTCCATTTTTAAATGTGCCAAAGGATACCGATGAAAGAACGTAATTGAAATATTCAAGATCTACTTAAAAATTACTTTAAACTACTATAGGCATTCTGAAGAAAATTTAATAAAATACAAAGGTGTACCAAGTCCTTAGAAAGATGTGTGTTAAACCTCTGAGTTATTTTTAAGTTTGAAATAATAGTATACAAGCAGAATGATGCAACTTAGCTCATTTTTACTTAATCCCAAGAATGCAAGGATCCTCCACCATCAAAATGTATATACAAGGTGTGTCAAAAAATATGGTGAATGTTTAAATGAAAGAAACACTATTAAAGTAAAAGACATATTGTCATTAATCCTCCTTCAAAATACTCCCCCTTGCTTTGAACCCAGTTATCCCATCATTCTTGCCACTTTTTAAAGAAGTTTTGGAAGTCTTCTTTTTTGAGCATCTTTAGGTGCACTGTTGTGGCTGCCTCAATGTCCCGAATCAATTGAGGTCACATGGTGCTTTTAGTACTGCACTTTCTGTCAAATATAGTGTGTCCTCATGCACCTTATTCACTGGATCTGGCACCATGTAACTTCTGCCTCTTCCCCAAAGTCAAGGTGACTGTGAAAGTAAATAAACATTTTGAGCCAATTCAGGACATTGAGGCAGCCATGACCGTGCAACTAAAGACATTCATGAAAGAGAACTTCTAGAACTGCTTCAGAAAGTAATAGGATAAGTGTGTTTGAAGTGAGGGGAAGTATTTTGAGGGAAATGGCACGATCCTCTGTCTTTTGCTGTAATAAATATTTGTATGTAAACGTTCACCATATTTGTGTCTGTGTGTATGCAACTTACTGCATTTATGGAATAAGACCTATAAAATACCAGTAAATGAAACACTTAGCAACTATGCAAGGAACGCTTATTGGCAATATCTAAATAACTGAAACGAAACTCACTCTGGTGTGATAAACCACCATAAAATTGGGGCCAAATGCATGAGGCAACTGTTTTCAGACAATGGACAGCATGGACTGAATTTCTTGAGAAGAGGGGAATTCATAAAATGAGATTAGATGAGCCCCATGATGGTTCTGGATCTCTACAGGGAGCTGGTGATAACGTGAAGATCAGAGTATGTGGCTGCTTACGTGAGGATCCATGGAGCAGTTGCTACAGTGCAAACACAGATCACAGAAGTCAAGCAATACTGAGAGACGTTAGAATTCGAGCCTATCCAGAAAGGAGAAAGCATGTGAATTTCAAGAACACCCCTAAATTAGCAATGAGGTGAACACTTACAGAATATCCACCACACTAGACTTGCTCTAACAAAGTCAAAATCCAAGCCTCAATAAAATCATTAAGTGGGACAGGATTTGTAAGTAGAGTTCCACTCAAAGAGGAGCTTTGAAAAATATGAGGGTTGATAGAGATCCATACTACTTTGCATCTGTTTAAAATGTCAACCAGGAACAAACACTGAAACAATATTCTCCAGGGGAACTACTCAGTGTATCATGCAAAGAATCAGCACACAATCAAAATTTGTTAGCTATCCCAGTAAACAGAAGAATGTAACCTCCAGTTTATGAAATTAAAAAAACAAAAACTGATCCCAAGATAGTTCAGATACTGAATGTCACAGATAATAACTTTAACAGATAGTAACAAATAGAAATAAATATTTCTTTACTATCCACTTCTCTGATTCTATTAGTTTGAGATTAGCAACAATTTGTTGAAAAGAATTAACCCCCTTCTCTCAAATTTGAAACAATTTCAATTTCTTTTTAAAATTTTAATTGGATACTTAGATTGTTTTATACTTATACAATTTTTTTTCACATTAAGAGTCATAGCTAGAATTTTATTTACAGTGGTGTAAACTAAATTATATTCTCCTCAGCTCAGTAGTCCATTAGTAAATAAATTCTACTTGCATGACTTAAAACATTTTAAAACAAAATATTCACTAATTTCAATATTAAGATATATCCATGCAGAGGAAGCTTCACTTTTTTTAACCCTTTAAGTTTGTCTGTACCACCATATATAGCCATACATATATAAATTTTTTTAACTTTATCAGTTTTTATCCAGTTCTCAAAATTTTGTCTGTACTTGCTTTTGTATAACACGTATTGGCAATACTTTTCTTTTACTTTAAACAAAAGTAGTTAAAAATCAATTAGATCAAAATTTATTTTAGCAAAAATGATCTAAATTGCTGGGGGAAATGGTAAAAAACTAATTTAACTTTATTTGGGGTTGGTTTTTTTCAAATTCTTCATTAATACATATGTATTTTGATAGTTTTATTCGAAACATCACTGGAAACCTTATGTGTTTGGATCTTAGAAATGAAATATTCTTTCAAAATCCCTCTTCTCTAGCCCTCTCTTTTTAAACTGATGTTTTTATAAAAGTAATTTAAGTGAATTGATTTGCTATGACTATGTATGAATTAAGAAGTTCAATTTTATAACTTACCATATCACATACTAAAAACAATACCTCCTAGTTGTATTATCTTTGAATATAAACAATTCTATTTATAGTCACTCCAAAAAATGAGTATTTATAGAAGAATCAGTCATGTACAAATATCACTATATGCTTTGAAATATTTTAACCATATAAAACTGTTGCTGACGTTGAAGTGGTTCTGAGAAGTCCTCCCCAAATGTGCCACTTCAGTATGTGCATTAGTATAAACTGGGGGCAGTCAGGACCACGTGAGCTCGGGGAAACTTTTGCCCCTTTTCACCACCTTGAAGAATCTAAAGTGGGGGTCTTGCCCATAGTAGGAGTTATTACCAGAAGTCATGACCTATCTAAAACTAATTTTTATAATTAATAGATCTTCATTAGGTGGCCACAAGTTTCCATTTTACAGTGAGAAAGCTAACTAAGAAAAGACATCATGAAGACCTACAAATTCACAGGTATTTCCAACTCAACAAAGGTGTAAGAAATGTCTATTCTGGTTTTGGTTTTGTTTTATAAAAGAATCTTATAGTAGCTAGTTAGGAAAGGAAGGAAACTACTTATTTAATGTATTTAATGAGAAAATATATATACATTGAAAACAACTTAATGTTGACCACACTTGAACTAACACGTAAAGTTAGAAGCTCTACGTTTCTAGTGATAATACAGCAAGACGAGTAATGCTGTGTCTTAGTGAAAAAAAGAAGAAACAGTTTTTGTTTTCCTCATTTTAATTTGCTGCTCTGTATGGTAAACTTCTGTTATGTTTGTAAATTAGATCCAATCTAAATGTATATGTGAAATTGGAATTTGGCAGGCCTTTAACTTCTGTGAGTTTTTATACATGAGATGTGCTATGTATGATATAAACTTCTGGCTTAAATTTTCTTCTTTTATTAACTTCCTGTTTGCATACTGGTTGGAAAAATTATCCTACTGGGTGTTTGAACAGCTTGCGATCAGTTGACCTGGGAACAATTTTTCTATGATCTAAGCACTTGGCTAAAGTTAAACATTTAAGTAGTTTGATAGCTAACATCCGTTTTAGGCTCTGATTATTATCCCATTTTTTTTAAAGCTGGTAATGTAACAGAAATTTTAAGGGTCTGCATTGTTCCCAAAATACAATGATTTTTAAATGGCACATTAATTTACTTTGACATTTCTGCTCACCAACAGTGTAGTGAATCTGTAAACCACAATTTAAAACCAATTCAATAATTTTATAGTGCCAGTGGAAGTCTTAATTCCATAAATTCCAAGTATAGGATATTAAATCCTGCCCAAAAACTGAGTGATTTTAAAGAAAGTAAGTGCATTAAGTGCAAATTAAAAAGTTTAAGGCTTTTAATGTAAGAATTCAAACTATCATCTTTTCATAACAAAGTGGAATTGTCATTAACAAAAAAATTATCTTTATTACATGTGGAGTCATCTTTTCAAGTAAATATGAGCAAAGTGTGTAAAGGTATAAATACATATGTGAAGGGTAATATATGATAATCAATATAATCATAAATAAAACAATGCCATAAAAATGAAGAAAACATTCACTACATTGAGAAAGGTATTTTCAAAGCCTGGGCCATTAGGTTGGAAGCAGCAATTTCCAGATATATGCCCACTTTTGCATGAACATAAGTATTTATGTATCTGTGATGGCTTGGTATATGCTTTAGAACAGATGGTAACCCTGGAGAAATGGGGGCGGGGGGTGGAAATGACCTGATGAATTATGTGAAGTCAAATAGCCTGGAGGATACAAAGCAGATCTTTACTAAGAAGACATTTAGTCACTCTAGATCTGCTGATCCAGGACCCAATGGGATATTCGAACAAATGCATATAGCTAGTACAAAGTCCTATTTTTGACTCTGTTCTTTCTTGTGGTACCCTTTCACTTTGGAGTAATGGCATTTCTTGATGAAGGTTGGGTATCAAAGTCTAACAGGGTTTTTTGTGCATAAATGGCTATAATTCTCTTGCAAGCTGCCAAAAATCATTCTCACTTACAGTGCAACTTCTCTACTGGTCTTTTAACTATTTTGGAAATGTCTATTACCTTCTAATTAAGATGGAAGTACTAAAGAGAATACTAACACAGTTGTTATTTTGCTTGTCACCTGGATTCAGACTACTGTGAAAATGTTCATTTTCTCTAGTATTTTTGCTTCAATGGAGGATCAGCACATGAACTTGAAAACGGGTCAACAAATTTTTTTGTGAAGAATAAGATAGTAAATATTTTAGCCTTTGTGGGCCATACGGTCTCTGTCACAGCTACTCAACTCTGCCACTATAGTGTGAAAGCAGCCCTAGACGATACATAAACAAATGAGAGTGTCTGTGTTCCAATAAAACTGTAACTATAGACACTGAAATTTGAATTGTATATAATTTTTTTGTTTCACAAAATATCCTTTTTTCTTCAACCACTTAAAAATATGAATATGATTGTTAGCTTGTGGGCTGTGGCAACACAGGTGGCAGGTTGGATTAGGCACATGGACTATGTCCACCTGAGAGAAGAACACCATCGTGTACAGTGATGAAAACCAAGAAAAATATTTAAAATTATTATTCTTTTAATTAGATATTTAGCTCTATTTTGACTTGTTTTGCTAATTAACTCTGAAAATTTATCAGAATCCTGGCTTAAATCTTAGTCCAAGAGAATCCCAGTGTCCTGAAATAGTATTGCGTTGCAATTTAAAAAAGTGAAACTCAACTTAAAGACTTCTAAGTAACCCATTAAATGACCCCCATTATTTTGTTTACATATTTGATATAAAATACTTTTCATGTTCTTAATTTTAATATGAAAACACTTAGTAAGACTGCCCTGAATTTGTAGAAAACTTAGCCCCTCACCACCTATGAGATGGTGTAATTTGATGATGCTGAATATTTCATTATGTGGCTAATGGCCTCACTGGTTAACATTTTCCATTGAGCCTTCTAGATGATCTTTCACATCAGAGATTGTCACTATACATTTACATTTGATGTTCTTCTATCTATATTATTTCTGCTTTCTGAGACACTATTGAAAGTAATAGAAATTATAGCCCTAGTTGGAAAAAAAGGCAGGAGATGGTATGAAGACAATGAAGACAGGAAGCTGGTTTTGTGTGTATAATAATTTGTTGAATAAAACAAATGTAAATTGTCAGGAATTGTACTCCAGTTCTAAGTGTTTCTCAGTGCAGAATAATTTCCAGCTAAAACCTCATTAAAAAGAGAGAAAAAGGGAGAGAGAGAAATCAAATAATTTTCAAAGTCATCAGCATTTTTTGTTTTTTTGTTTTTGTTTTGTTTTTTGTTTTTAACTTGCCTTGCAGACTAAAAGCAAGGTGTGCCACTACTTACTAAGGCTTAGGTAAACACAGGTTCCCTCATTTTTATTTCTTGGAATACCTTATATACCTAAGGAATGCTTTCAAGTGAACTGAATATTCAGATTCCCTTTAAACCAGCTCAACATTTCATGTGGTATGATTGCTTTAATATCCTTCTTTGATTTTTACTTGGACCTTACTTCCTGGGGATTTCCTTTCTCTCCCAAAAAGTCATTCTTGTAACCACTGTGTCCTCATCAAAACTATCATTTGAGCACTGAGGGTAATACCTTGGGTATAGAAAGTGATCAATAAATTTTAGTTATAATTGTTCTTTCCAAATTCTTCTTATCTGTCTAGTTATTCTATTAAATGCATGTGAAGTAAGTTGGTTAAATTTATGTTTTAATGTGTACTTTTACCAGGTTTATACTATTAAAGAGAGACCCATGGATGCATTTCAATTCTAACAAAGATATTGAGAATGGTTTTAAGATGATTTTTTAAAAACCTTTGTATCTTATAATTCAAAAAGTCATCTATAAGACTGTCCACACATTTTTAAATCAGTGAATGAATAAATATTTTTTGTGTATGAGGGCTGTCTAGGGTACACATGCTAAACCAACACAAGATCTCACATGGTAAGATTACTTTAATATCTGTGATATTGAAATCCCATACAAATTAAAATTAGAATTTCATATGAAAGGCATATATATTAATAACATAACCTAAAATTTCATTTTCTCTTAAATTTTTCCATTGAGCACAAAACACAAGACTAGGACATTATGAAACAATTAATTCAAGCATAAAATATTCATAGAGTATGTACTATGATCCAGGGTAGGCCCAGACACTTTAGACATATTAACAAACAAAATTAACCCAGACTCCTGTTATTGCGGAACTTACAGTTTAGTGGGTAATTTTACTTTAAAAATTACCTGCCCTATGATAGATAACCTTTTAAGAATTTAGGTATACTAAACATAACCAACATATAGGTATAATCACCATAGTAAAATGTTTTGATATCCACTATTGAGGCCAATGAAATTGTATCCCTGTTTTAATCACCGTCGTGATGCTTTCCTTCTACATTTTCTTTTGTTAACAGATGCCAACCATTACACTTTATTATCATCTAAGGAGGAAGTTAAGCAGCTGCCTGTCCAACCACAACCAGTCTACCAGCCATGATCACTTGACTTAACTTTCCCTGAAAGAATTAAGATCTGTTCTTGGGAAAACAGACTGAAAATTAACATTATTATTTCCATTGCTAGCCTCTCTTAGAAGTTCTAAAATTAATATTTATTTCACTAAAATTATTTTACTCATTTTATCACTTTCAAAGTTAAATACAAAAAGAATATTTTCTATTGACTTATAATTTAGTGTCTTTAAGGATTTCCTAAATTAAAATAATATTTATATACAGAGAAAAGTTTGTTTAAAAATTTTGTGTGGTTAATTTTTTTTCATTTTGTTTTAAGATATGGGGAAATTAATAGTTTTAGAATACTTCATAGAATCCTCAAAGGTTCTTATAAAATAGAAGGTAATCAATGCAAAAAAAACCAAAACCCCAAAATTTGAATTTGAAGAAAAGATTTTTAAACCTATACAAAAAAAAAGAGTCAATGTTAAAATATTTTAAGTCTTATTTTAGAATATCTGAACTTTTTACATGGCTTACAATTTGAGACAAGGGAGCAAAGATGCCCAGGAGACAGTGTGTCACAGGCAGAGGAATACTGAATACTGACTCTGAAGTGTGACAGACTAGATTTGAATTTTGACTCTGCAACTTTCCAACAGGATGGTTTGGGTCTTTTGAATCAACTTTCTGAGCCTTAGTTCTGCTATATGGACAAGGGATAATAGTACTGTATCATGTATATAAAGCAGTCCCGATAGAGAAGTATTTACTCCATAGTAAATATTAAAACTCTTAATCATAAGGTATTACAATTACTTTTGGACCTAAGAAAGATAAAAATGCTACAGAGAGAGACACAGAAATGCTCATTCCCAGCACTTAGATTTAATGTGGTTAAGGAATTTGATACAAATGAAGATAACAGACTGACTCAAATCCTGTCAGGATCCCTGAATACATGTCAAGAAGTGAATCATAAGAGTAGTCTTTTGGAAACCAACTTTGGACCAAATACTGTTAGGAACTTTTACATATATTCTTTCAGGTATCCTCAAAGTAAAATTGAGTCACATAGCTAGTAAGTCCAAGAAAAAGCAAGAAAAGAGCACATGAGAAGCCTCTGTGACTTCTCATGAAACTTGATGTGCAGCTTATTAACATGGAACAATAGGAAGTGCATTACAGAGTAGTTAATGAGGTGCACAAAGTTTTATTTGGGAGAAAAACAGATAGTTAATAGAGTACAATCTTAGCTGAGCCAAACATATATTTTACCTTTAAGTTTCCAATAGGACAAAAGCTGGCCTAATACACAAGTCTCTTGAATGGCCCTTATCTTTGATGTAAGTTGTGAGTATTTGCAGAATGTAATTTTCTAGTAGCACATTTTCTTATGTACACCTATTTCTTAGCAAAGCCTGTACATGAAAAATGGTATAAAAGTCAATTTTTGATTCTTCAAGAAACACATTGAATAGCTCTGTAAAAAAGCAATCTTTCAGAACACTGTGTCTCAAATATTGTTTATATTAATTCATAGCATTTGATTTTGCCATTACTGTGTTTTTCTTATTAATTACAATTTTAAAGTCAGTATTCTGGTTTCAAGCATTGTATTTTAATTTTGAAATTATGACAAATGTGATAAGAAAATTGAATTAACAAAATTCCACTTTTATTATGTAGTTATTGCCTTATAATTTATGTTAGAATTTTAAGAGTTGGTAATAATTTTTCATCACTATGTTCTGCCTACATCTTAAGCTTTAGGAAAACTAAGCATTGCCAGATTTTGTTCATAAAGATATATTCCTTTCATTTCCTTAAACTTGCTTGACATTTGGAAATGATTACAAAATTATACCGTTAGATATGTATTTTTTCTTATACCAGTTTGAATCTATAGAATTCATGGAGATATTTTCTTTTGTTACACATTATGATTTATTTGAAGGCCATCCAATAAGTATCCAGCCATGTAATGTGAAAATTAGAGGCATTTATGACTGGATTGTTTCCAGGCAGCCCTCATATAATTGTTCATAATACTGAAATTCTCTAATTCATCTACTGCTTCCCAAAATACAATATATATATATATGCAAATCAAACAAAACTATTAACTTAAAAATAATGAATAATAGCTTTGATATTATTCTAAATTTATGTTCCTTTGGGGTTTTAAAAAGTATTTCATATTTTTAATAACACAGATCAATGGATCTTTGATTTTACTGCATTATCTACCCCTGTGTGCTGGGCTCAAGGAGGAATGAGAAAAGGAAATAACTTGTTTCTATAAAAGTTAGTTAAAGAGAAAGATTATAATTTTACATTTCTACCCTCTTTCCACTAAAAAATAAACAAATAACAGGCCTTGAGAATTGCAGACAATTTTATTTATCTTTATGGAGCAAGACTATGAGAAATATATAGCTGCTTAGCATGTATACACACATACGTGTATGGGGCACAGGATTTGAGAAGCATAGTATGAAGCATGAAATGCAATAAATATATATTTAAAACTATCAGGCTAGTAATTGGCACTGGTACTATAAGATTCATATTCATAAATTCACCAATTTCATAGAATTATTCCTATATTAAGAAATCAAGTAGGAGAGTGCATTAAATATAGGATGTAATAGTATAATAGATATATTAATAAGGATATAGTAATATATGCTTATCAATTCAAAGTATCTATTATGCAGTCCGTAAGTATTATAGAACAAGTAAGAAATGTTTTATATGTTCTAGATGCATGTCAAATATAAGGGAAAATGGAACTTATAACCTCTAATTAAGGAGTATGCCAAATATAAGATGTAATCTATTTCCAAAATGATAGAAATTGAAAATAAAATTTCCACAAAAAACTGGGAAGAGGGAAAAACAGGTAATATAATACAAAAATATAATTTTTCTAATGTTGCTATTAAAAAGTAGAACTTATAAATAATAATAAAAATAGTATGTTGATTTTACTATTTACATTATAGAAAACTAAAATTAAGATAAAAATAAAGCTGTATATGCAAAAGATGAAAGTATTGAGACTGTACTTAGAGCTAAAAATGATTTTGCATAGCAGCAAAGAACAGAATGAAAAAGTATTGAATTTAAGCTGTTTTCCTCTTCATATTTATAATGTATTATTTTAAATAAAATCACAATTGAATAGGTGGCTATCAAACAATTTCTAAAAGCAAAATACATTTGACAAAGTATTACATCAGCATTTCCAATATTTTAAATCTTCTTCATTTAGTATTTCTGGTGCTTCATTAACGCTAAAGTGTCTTTTCTTGGTAAACACATCACCACAGAAATGTAATATACTAGTACGTGTTCGGTGTCATTTCCTGCATTATGTGTGTGGGTTGTGGCTGTTGTTTCACTTCCCATGACTATTGAGTGAGGAAGCTGGGTATAATTCCTGGCAGCATAGTAGTTTATCCATTACATTAAAGAGCAGTTCATATTTCAAAACGTTTTTCTGAGATCATTATAAAAATAAAAAACAAATGGCAGGGTTATCAGTTCTCATTACCAATTGCCCAGTAAATGTTTTCAAAAAAACACTGAAAATAGTCACAGGAAGCAATAATTCCTATGACAAATTGTCAGGCTGCTTACTTAGTGTGCTAAGTAATATATTTTTGATCAAAGATAAGTAGTCTAAAAAGTAACATTTATGTTGTTGTTGGGGGGGGGGGGGGGTGGAATTGTTATTCCCTGAAGGCTGATGTACCTTGTAAAACAATCTGTCTTCAAACCAAAATGAAAGAGAGCCAAAAACAGCCTAGAATTGCATGATGAGGCCCTGGAGATACTATTCATTACACAATTTGCTGTAGTGGTTTGCAGATGTCTCATTTGGGGGGTCAGATTAGGTATTTTATATTTTTGTTTTTTAAATTATTTTGCACAGCACTGGTTATAGTTCTTTCATGATTTCTGTCAACATTTGTGTAAACAGCACAATGTCTATTTTGAACAAATGGATATATTGAACCCCTTTCTGTTTCAAAAGTGACTGATGAATGAGCTTCTGTACTGTGGCTCTGAGCAAGTAAGGTACTTATTAGAAAATGGACCTTTTATACAGTGCATCCAACTATAACATGGGAAGGCTGGACTTGTAACCACTTTATAGAGCAAGTACCCAAGAGTACACGGTGAGCTGATCAGCAAAATGCCAACTCCAAGCTGCAATGAGGCAGTGATTTCAAATGACCCATTTGGCACATTTTATTTTAAGGATGTAATCCTACAGCACATACATAGTCTTTGCTAAAGTTAATAAAACTTCCCTTATAAGCTAAGGAATCCTACTCACAAAATACTTTTCTTTATAGATGCATTCAAAAGCTGAGTTTTGGTTTTAACTGAGGTTGTATTCGGGCAATGAAGATTCTAACAAGGAAAACTTCCTTTTTCTTTTTTCTTAATTTGGTGAAAAAGATATCATTATGCCTTGGGAAGTATTATATTTTCATAATCATCTGCAATGCTCATTAGTCTTATTATATCTGAAGTACATGTATTTGTTGAAGTAGAAGCAGCTGAGATAAAAGAAATTTGAAAGTGAAATCATTACACATTTGAGTCAGTGCCTTTTTCAAACTAGAAGCTTGCGCTATTACTCTTAATGAGCTGGTGCTCCAAACACTGAAAATGGATTCGTATTTCCTACCTCTTTTGAACCTCTGATTTAAAATATGGTGTGCTTTCATAAGAAAAACTGTCAATACTGATTTTTAAACTGTCTTTATTTGGGGGAACAATAGTTAATCTTTTCCAACTGCTTGCTAGTAATATCTGTCCAGGTCTAAAAATGTAATACATTTATTGGTGAAACTTCTAAAGGAAAATCTATTTTAAGTAATTTTATATATTTTAGGATTAGCTATATATCATCTCACCCATAAGCACTTGTTAAGCCTAGGTGCTTAAAACTAAGACAATATTTACACATCCAAATTAAGTTTTAAAAACTTAACGTAATAAAAGCATGTAAAACTAAATACACTGCACACAAATGGGTACATGTGAAACTGGGGAAAGCTGGGTAAGACTAGTGGGCTGTATCAGGCAATTAAAATCCTGGTTTAACTATTATAATTTATAATGTCCTATTATAATGTACCATTGACAAGAAGTAGATTAAGTGCACACAGGATCTCTGAATTATTTCTTTCAACTGCTTGAGGAACTACTATTATCTCAAGAAAAATTTCAACGAAAAAATTGTGTCACATATTTTATCTGTCTACAGTCTCTCTACTTCTATGTAAGAGATAGGTTTCTTTATTTTCCCAGTAAATGCTCTAGATATTTTAATAGAAAATATATGGTAACAGATGATATCCTAAATTTCGTATACTAGAAGATTCACTTTAATTATGAAACTTTGTAAGGTAATACAATATAATGTTAATTTAGGAGAAAGAGGTAGAGAAAAAGAAGTTCAATATTTGAAAAGAGGGAAATTCTCATTCCCATATACATTTTTATAGCATTTAGTGATATTATTGTTATAAACCACCAAAAACTACATATTGGTGTTGATTTGATTTTAAGATAATGCAATCCAGCTATACATCCTATTTTGCAAATAAAAAAAAATAAAACAGGGGCAGGGAATGCTTGCACTATAGATCTAGAGTTGGAAGAAGATATCACTCTTAATTAAAAAGCTCTAAAGTGACAAATAGTGCTGTAGAAGTGCTGTAGGAAAAGTACTAGATCAGAAGAAATGAAAACATTTATACTGTAATGGTTTCCCTTTGTTGACCTTAACTATGCTAATTTGCTGTGACAAATTGTGACAGAGACTGTCAGCCTAAATGGTCAACATACTCATTATTTAAACAATACTATTTTTGTAGTAATAATCTCACATGTGTTTAAGGCAAAATTCATTTTGGGGAAGTTATAACCTAATAAGCTCTATTCAGTTCCTCAGAGCCTATCCGGTTCCATGGCAGTTTCTGAAGTGCGCAGGGGCAATGGCATTAAAGTTCTAGCAGCATGATATTAAACAACAGGAAAACTTCAGGAATTTCAGCCACACCACCTACCTTAATTACATGATAAAATTATGATTAACATCATTCATTTGATACTGTCAAGTAAGCTATGTATCTAAGCAGAAGATTCTGAACCTACAGTAGTTGCAGGTACTTCGCATTTCATTCCTCTTTTACTAGTGAAATGAAGATACGACGACACAACTCATGGTATACTAATTCCTCTTAACACTGAAGTGATGGTAATAGCTAGAGTAGATCTACAGGTTGATGTTTTAGTATGAAGTCAGAGGACTGAACCGAAGAATGGCCTTTGTAGGTGGGCATTCACATTGAGTCACTGCAGTTAAAAGTAACAATCATCAGTTCTACTGTTATGATTTCACATTGACGTTTACCTATATTTAAGTTCCTTTAGAGAATCTAAAGGATCAGACCATCAAGATTGACATTTTCCTGGAAAACTGAGAAAAAATTTAAAACACTGTAAATCAAGGAAACATCATTAATTCTTTGTCATTTGTGTCTGCCCTATGTCAAATGGAGAAAATGTGAAAAAAAATCAACTGTCCGAGTATTATTCAATACCCAATATCCAGGTATTTCGGAGGTGTGATCTTGTGAGGTTTACAGCTATTGAGATTGCTCTTATTTTTCAAAAGTCTTATGAAATGTGCATTTTTGTTTGTGTTTTTCATTTGTTTCTACTACCTTTTGGAATTTCAAAAAAAATTATTAATAATCACTATTTTGAAGGCAGGTAAGAAAGAAAAAATAGAGGATTGCAATATTTTTCTCTTTTTAAATAAGTGTGTATGTAGTGTCCTACTGATCAATTATCCAGGTGATTACTTTTATTTCTAAATGTGTATGCATATAATTTTAGATATATATGTATCTCAGATTTGACATTATATTTTGTCATACATAATGATAATATCAACTAAGTACTATTGAAGTAACTACATTTTATTTAAACAAGATCTGAGATACACTAAAATACATTAAATTCTCAGGAATTTATTTTCATAATTTGTGCAAATCTCAATTAAAACAATTAAAAAGAATTTTACTGAAATGAAGACAAAAATAAGTTGTATGAAATATGTACATACATATATAAATTATGTATGTCTGTCTCTGAAAGGGAGATTTTTGCCACACAAAAATATGCCTCTTTGGGACATTGATTATGTTGAGCTGGGTATTTTTAAGAAAAGACTTAGAAAAAGCTTCTGACTTTTCCCCTTACTGTCTAAAAGAATTTAGATAGACGGTCTGTTACAGGAATGAAGATATCACCATAGATAACTTCAGTAAAATATGAATTAGGTGTAGTAGGAGAGACTTCACGAGTCCTAGAGATCAGAATCTACTGTTTCCCAATGCTTCTGCACAATCCACAAACATCTGTTTACCAAAAATTTGCTTTTCTATCTATGTGAATTGCCTACCTCCCCTTTGAAATCCCAAACCACTACCCCACTTAACCCTTAGCTCAAAGTGGCATATAAGCCTCAACTACTCAATTTGTCTTTGGGTCCTATCCACTTATGAAACCCCATATGTATGTATGAAATTTGATTTTGTTATTTTCTCTACTTAATCTGTCTCATGTGAATTTAATTCTTAGACCATCCAGAAGAATCTGGAAGGATAGAGGAAAATTTCTCTGTCTTCCATATCTCTTTTAATACAATTCAAACATCATTAGCCCATCAACAGAAGATCTAACATGGACAATTATCAAATTCTATCATGTTTCATACTTTTCCTATTCCAGTCATATAGAAAACTCATAATCATGCATTTATTTTTATATTCTGTTGCTCAAAAGTTATATGTGGCAAGGTAAAACCTCAGACTTTGTTTTAGTTAGCAGTTAGCTCATCATGCTAAATGTTTTAACATATGATGTGTGGGCCTCCATTTGTACTCTTTCCCTAGGCAGTCCCATTGTTAAGAGAGACTGTACAGACTACATAAATCTGTGCCTTTATAAAGACCTAGCCTCACTTCCTTCAAGGCTCTTTCCCACAACAGTGAGGCTAGTTAGCCTAGTTGACCCCTGCCTTTTCTTCCCCCCATTTATAGGCCTTCTTTATGGTATGCTCTACATTTCAATGATGTGTTTATACCTCACTTCTCCTGACTAAATTGTATGAAGTAAGAAAGCACTTCTATTTAAACAAAGTTTAATGCCCAGTAGCAGTAATGCAGTTAATAGTTACTCAAGAAAATGTGTATTTAGTATTTACAATGAATTTGTCATTGAAAAAACAGAGCATGGGTGACACTTTAGGTATTCACTTAGCACATTCTCAGAATGGACGAAATTCACTTGGTTTTCTAACTTGCAAACTTCTAGCATCCTCATGAAATTCACATTTTTTCTTTTACCAGTAACTGTAAAAGACCCATGTGGAGATTAATTAAAGAATGCATTAATTTTCATCCTTGCTGAGGCAATAGTATTAACTTTTATAGTAACATGTATATATAAGACATTTAACAAAACCTATTGTTTTGGTTTTAAATCCCACCCCTCCCCCTAAAACATGTTGAAGTTCTAATCCCCAGTACCTGTGAATGTGACTTTATTTAGAAATAGGGTTTGGGGCAGGTGCACGAATTAAAATGAGGTCCTTGGGGTGGGTCTTAGTCCAATATGACAGCGGCATTATAAAAACAGGGAATTTAGACATAAACACATACAGAGGGGGAATGCCATGAGAATCTGCATGCAGATGTCTGGGACCCACATTTAAATCTAAGGAATGCCAAACATTTCCAGAAAACTGCCAGAATCTAGGGGACAGGCATGGGAGGGATTCTCCCTCACAGTTCTCAGACGGAATCAACCTCGCTCACCCACAAATCTCAGACTCCTGACCTCTGGGACTGTATGCGACCATCCATTTGTTTTGTTTAAGCCACCCAGTTTATGGTGCTTTGTTATAGAAGCCCTAGGAAATGAGTGATATACCTATACACTCATTCTGAAGAGGAATATTCTCAAAAATGCTTATTATTTGGGAAAATTAGATATGGTTGAAATAACTAACATGTGAATTGTTTATTGAGAAAGAAGTCCTAGAATTAAGCATCGGGAACTTGCCAAGAAGAGAGAAAAGTCCAATTTGGGACAAAGGCCTAGGACAAAGCGCATCCTAGGGAGAAAGGGGCTAGGTGGGTTTTATGATAACCTTAGTGCAGAGTGACATAGCATGAAATAAAGGCAGGAAAAGGCGGAAAGAAGATCCTAAATTTTCTAATTGTGTTCTTTTATTCCCTCTTCACTACCCACCATTTGCTTTTTTCCTAATATGATACCTGCTAGAGAGATAACATGGGAAAAGCACTTTCTGCTTCTAAATTTGCCAAGTTAAAAAAAAAAAAATTCCTGGTTTGCTTTCCTGTGAAGATTTAAGGTGAAAATGTAAAGAGTGAGCACACTGATGATAGAAAGGTTAGACTCAGATTTTATACTTTGTAAAAGGAATTTTTAAAACATATTGTGCGTGAAGCGATGTAGCAGGGTACTAATAGTGTAGGCCTTTTAAAAATCAGTAATTGGTGTTAGTAATAAGAGCTGTGCTGACAACCAGCTGTGAAACTGCCCTCCTTCCTGCAGAGCAGGAGGGGAAAGACACCAGCCAATGATTACCCAATCCAAGTACTGCTCGCAGTCAAAGCTTCATTAAAAAAATTAGTCAAATACCCTTTTTACCTTAAAATATGTGTCTCAGTATTGAAAGAGGATCTATATAAAGAGTTCAGAATAGAACTGCTGCAAATTGTTCAAATAAAGAGTATTTCCCAGTTGGGCTACCGGCCTACATTGTAGAACTTAGTCTTTAGTCAAAAGCTTTTCTCCTCCCAATTAAAGAAAAAAGGTTGAGATGCCCACAGGCCTTTGCAGCATGTTTGGTGTGACTTTTAACCCCTCATGCCACCTTCTGTATAGGACTCTTCTTTATAATGCCACCTGATACAGGTGCAAAATCTTGTGTCTACTACAAATGAGGCCGTTAGCATCTCTTTCACAGTTTTAAAAAGTCAGTGTTGAAATTCACAGTCGGTCCTTGCTTGTCTCCTGCAGATGCTGCCTATGAAAATTTAGTCATTTTTATTCCTATCAAAGGGAGACATTTTTGTTATTAAATTACTCAAAAATGTGCAGCAACAGATTCTATTTCTTCCCAGCATATTCCTGCAAGCCTGATATTCTACATGTATTATCTTAATGAGGAAAATATCTAACCACAGAATAAGGAATCTTACATTTTCAACTTTGACTTTTAGCTACAGCTCACTTGCACATGACCTTACAAAACCCCTTAAATCTCCTCGAGCCCATTTCTCATTTTCCTCTGTGCTCCCATGGAGCTGATCCAATAGTTTTCAAGGGAGCTCTGAGCTTGGACAAGCTCTGAAGAGCATGGGACAAGGCAAAAAAATGTGCCCAGTGCTCCCTGCTTATCATCTTGAAAAATAGATATGATAATATTAGCCTCACAGGGGTCCTATCTCAATTAATGTTTTGAAATCCCAGATTTAAAAAAGGCAGTCAATGCCAATTATTTAAGCATCTTATTTTTAAAACACTCTTCAGATTATTTTAACTCACTCCTCTCACCACCCCCCCCTGCCAAGAAAAAACAACAAAAAACAAAAAAACAAACAAACATGTGATTCAAGGCAATTATACCAGCTGGAAGCATAAATTGATGCAGTGGTTTTATGGTCTTTTTAAAATTTCCTCAGTAGAATATCTCTGTGACCTGCAGCATCTAGCTAAATGTGGAATCTTAGTTTTGAAGAGTCATCCCATCACTTAAACACCAAAAGAGATGAATCTATGGGAAGGGTGCTTTGCTTTGTTGATTCTGATTATAGTTTCTGCAATTTTCAGAAGGTGATGATGTTTTGCTTGGCTTAGTATTTCAAATAGATTTGAAGAGGGAAGCCGAAAAAAGAAAAAAAACAATGAAAAATAAAGAATGGAGTAAAATGAAGACGGTCTTACATTTTGTGTAGAAAAAAGTTTTACAGTCAAAGGCTGTACAGAAGATCCCATAAAACATTTATGTTTTGAGCTTTGAAAACTTACACTATACATTTCCAACACATTTTTGCTGTATAAATATAACTGAGTCCAACATCCTAGAATTAAAAATAGAATAAAAAATGTTTCCCAACAATGTGTCAAAACTGTCATTATTAGAAATCTTTTGAGTATATAAATAAGATAGAAAGCTTAAAATAGGGAGACCAAATTGAGAATATGTTTCTAAAGATGACTTTCTTGCATACTTCTAAATCAACATTATTTTTTAACTACAAAGATTTGCCTTTTACTTGGTACAAAATATATCTGAAGAGTTCAGTCATACAAACATTCTATTCTATGAAATCAGGAGCAGATACCCAGTGCTGGGTACTTAGTAAAAGGTGACTTTAAAAATGTCTGTATATACTTTACCACCAAGAAATGCTCAAACTAAATAAAGTACATATTTTTCATGTGTCCTTGTAATTTATGGGGGGTATTTTGCTTTATTTGCACTTTAGTTAATATTTGAAAATAGTTTTGGTATCAATTAGCAAATTAGCAGTTTATCTGGGTGGAAAAGCCCCATCTGAGTTACTGAGTTACAAAGTGAATTGTTCTGCAGCTGCAGAATCAAGTGCTTCAGCTGAGTTAATGCTTTTCATTTCTTTTGCATGTGTCAGCATTAATGGAGGCAAGCTTCTATGAAGTCTTGCGTGTGAAGATGGTGCTGAGCAGACTAGATTCTATTCTGTTAAATACTTTCTCCCCCCCCCCCCTTTTTTTTTTTGGAATAAGGCACAAAAGGAGACTTCAAATCAGGCTGAACTTCAAGCAGAAGTTAATGCTATTCTCCTTTGGGTTCAACCACCCACTTTGCTTAAGGTCACTAGTTGAGGCTAATGCAGCTCAGAGGGGCTGCAGTAAACTTGGCATCTCCTTGATTAGGCTCCCTGCTGATCTAATACACATACTAGCTCACTTGCCAAGTCAAATAACACATTTAGTGAATTGGAAATAAGATTTAAGTGGGCCAGCACAATGCGGCTTGCCCTCTTATCTTTTTACCGAATCCTTCTCTTTGTACGCAAGGCTGTGAAAACTGCTCTTGTTAGAGGACTTAATCTTCATTTTTTTCCTGTAGATTATTTGGAAACAGGTCAATTGAATGTTGGAGCTGCTAACTCCTCCCACTAAAGAAAGAACCTGCTTGTGGCATACTGATTGCATCATTTAAATGAAAGGCTCCTATCATTAAAGTGAAAATACTCTAAGTGTCTGTTAGAATTAATAAAAAGAAATCCTGATATTAAATAAACTCCTTTTAACAATGTGTTTATTTCTTTGTCTGATAAACTCCTTTCTAAAGCGGGCTTTGTATTAAATGCTGGTGAGTAATAGATGGGGATGAACATATCAGTATTTATTCATCTCCCCAGCTGTTCCACTGCAGTTAATTCTTAAATACAGTAGGTTATAATAGGGTGACATTTCTATAGTGCCTTTCATAAGAGCAATCTAAAGCATGTCACATAATGTTTGACTTTGAACTATTCAGTTTCTTAGTGATACAAATCTCAGGGTAAATTTATGTCTTCTTGGTTTGTTTCTATAAAAAAATGACTCATTGTATTTGTTATAGTTTGAAATTTATCATAGATTCACCATAGATTATCAAGCTATCTATGCAATAATAATCTGTAACTGTCCTTATCTCTGCATTGGATGTGCAGGGTTATGATGTGTGTGGACTTTTTATGATCTACTTATCTCTTCTGGTCATACAGATTTATGTGTATCTCTTTTCTGACTAAATCTGAAATCAGAGCTTGTATTCTGTAGAAATAAAATGTATGTAAAATTCATGTACTATTCACTGACATCTATAAGTTAGAGGAAAACGGTCATAATAACTGGCAAAACAGACATTCAAATTGCCTTCTTTACAAAGTAAAACTTTAAATATGTGAAATGATGTACTAGATTAAATATCCCCAGTATGATTTGGGAGATTTTTGTAAATAGACTATTGGTTTCAATGAACACTATTTTATTATCCAAAATTTACTTATTTGCAACAGTTGTTTGAGTAAAAGGGATTTGTTCATTAACCCAAAGCCACTAGCTTTTCTAGATGTGAAAGAGGTTATACAATTTATACTATTAACCATTACAATTCACCACTTAAAATGAATTTTACATCTCTCTGCTGTGTATCTTTAGTTTGTAAAACAGTATTAGTAACAAGAACTAATTGATTTAGCATTCTAATCTGTACTTCTATTTTTCCATTTGTTGTTACATGACACTTTGTTAGTTCCAAAAAACTACACAAATGTGAGCTCATTGCTGTACTTGTCATCTCCTGCACTACAGTATCTATTTCTTTTGCTTGTTTTGGACAGCGGTAATGTTAAAACTCATCTTTAATGAAACAAGCAGGAAAATCAAGAAGATTATAAAATTTAAGACTATGATTAAACAAAATAATTATGAAAAACGAAACAATCTTTAACAGCCTGGATTTTGACCTTTGTATTCTCAAGAATTATGTTTTGTAGTACCTTAGGTACAGACAGTTGACATCTACCTTCAAGGTAAAATTCAATGGCAATAAAGGCATTTTTACTGCACTACAATATGTTAGTAGAGAAAAATATAAGTGGCATATTGATGTTCCATGGGTTAGATGAGATTTTAATCTTGTACACTAAAAATGGAATGTTGGGAGAGGGCTTTTTGAATCAGAAGACTTAAGTAAAAGCCAGCGTGTATTATGTTTTGGATAAAATTGACAACTAGAATTTTAGCTGTTCCTTTTTCACTAAAAAGTGTATGACAAAGTAACACCTGTTTAATTCTTAGCATTCAAGTAAAACTACTTTTATTAGCTATATTTGACAATTTTTTCTTTCAGTTTCTTAAGTTCTTTAAGGTAATTATAATGTAACTAGAAGTTAATACACAAAATCAGAGTAAACTATAATATTTGCATGAATGATTTTTCTGCAAGTTTATTTACATTTGCTGCCATTTCAGATAAGCAACTATTTGCAAACTTGCCTTTGCTTTTTAATTCATAAATTTAGTGTAATATTTAACCTAAATTCAATTCCCCAGTTTTTTTCTTTTTCTATCCCTAAAGAATTACATTCTTGGTTATATATTGGAAAGAAGTATTTCAGTTTTATATGCCTGTGTAATTTTTTCTCCCCAGGGACAAAGTATGAAGTCATATTTCATAATTGACATATATGGCATTGTGCACACAGGAATGGTATCAGGAGGTTGTACGTGACCTACATCTCTCCCTAGAAGGAGAATGCCCCAGTAAGAGGACACTTTTTCTAAATAGTTGTGACTCACTTCTAGCAAAAGAGGCAGGAACAAGAATTACAATTTCTCAATTGCAAATTCACAGGAGCAACTGGTAATTACCTGCTATATCCCCACCCTTAACCAGTTAGTATGTGCAAAGAAAACAGAAAATTGCTAAAGACAGTGCTCTACAGTCTATACAGATAACTCCTAAAAAATGATAGCGCCCCCCACTACGATTACTAAAGTTACTTATAATATCAAAAATGTTATTTAAAATAGGTACTGAACTGTGGGGTTAATTTTTTATTCTAGCTATGATAATGTAATTCACTTAATTTATAGAAAGTAAAAAGTGATAAATGCTGCAACTCTTACGCCTGAAATAACTTAAATTACAACTGGAAATTGCTGGCAGTATGCGCTTACACCTCAACCTTCTTTTCAGCTTTGCAACTAACTACTAAAGCTACATAAAGCACTTCCCAAATTACTTAAGAGAATCACTATCTTCACCATCAAACTGGGAATGCAGTACATTTTATATTTGATAAAATTTCTTTTCCAATTTTAATGTCTTCGCTGTATTGAAAATTGCCAAATAGGCATTTTGGTAGAAGGAAATGTTTTAATTTCATTATAAATATTCACTTTTATTTGAAATATATACAAGTAGTAAATTTATAGTTGGAAGAGTCTAGCAATGAAAAATAGCATGCAAAATAGCATTTTATTAAAAAGATTAAAGATTGGAAAAATTATATGTTGTTCCAAACTTTAGTCTTTTGTATAATAAACATTGAACACCCACTACGATGCAGATACTGCTCACCTGTTTTCTCATATTAGTGCTCACTTTGGCAGCACACACACTACGATGTGTGGTAAATATGTCTAGGGAAAATGTTGCTTGATACAGTGGCTATGTCTTTCTTATTTACTCATTTTTTTAACTTCACTCTTGTGTGTAGTCTCTATTAGGCATTAAATAAATATTTTTGCATGATTAAAAATTCTCTTATTGGGTACATACTGTTTGCTTTAAAACTATTGACGGTTACTTATTTGGAAGAAAAGCAAACACAAATACTTGAGTAGAAACCTAGATATGAAAAAGAAAAGGCCCTAAATAATTGAATTAGTTAAAGAAAAAAATATTAGGTTACTTTAGGTTAAATCTTTAGAAAAACTTTCACTACCAGTTGTAAAAATATGTTGAATGTATTATTACCAAAACCAATTCATTTATTTATATATGGAAGACTTTTGTTTAAAGATTTTTTATCTTTAAGAAGCAACTCATTATTTCTTAAAACCCAGAGTTATGAAATACATATCATTTGTGAAAAATATTAAATAAAAATTATAACCCACACATGAACAGTTATTTGTGTAGCAATGATTGATTATTTTCTAATACCATAACTGCACTTTTCAGCAGAACTCAGGGTATTCAGGTATCCACTTTTCTAACAAATGATAAAACAGAAATGTTATATTCCTTAACACACACTATCAGAATAGAAAACTAAGCATGCTTCCTTTTGTATTCAATCTCACTTTGGAAATGGACTTTGACATTTTAAAATGTTCTAACTATTCAGAAATCCAGTTAGAAGTGTACATATTCCATCATTCCAAATATGCAGTTTTACTATTATCTGTTTTATAGAAAATCATGCCAAAAATCTATATTGTGTGGATAGCTCTACTTTATTACTTACTCCATACCACATTCATTTTTTGTCAAACACAACTGGGTAAAACCTCGTAATATCTAAAAAGGGTATGGCATAGACAGTATAGTATAATTCTTTCTGTACAAACGAATGAACTTCTTTATTCACTAATGGAAATACTGAATGCCATAACACTTTACCCTATTATAAATGCACCTCTTTCTTCTCTCCCCGTCTATCCATATATGAATAGTACACATGCTATCAACTATATGAACTCTTAATTTACAACCCTGTAAAAATGTTCCTGCATTTTTTTATTATCTGAGTTGATGGACTAATTAGAAACAGTCAAGGTTATATCTAGGTTTGCTGATTAAAAAAAAAAAGTTACTAATTGGCCCTGAGACAGAAGATAATTCAATTACAAATCTTTTCCATTTGATTCATTCTTTTCTTCCTTAGAAAGGATTATGTTGATAGGATTCAGGTAATGGAACTTGGTGGCTTAGGAGAAGCATTAAAACATTGTTCCAGCTTTCAACTAATGTGATTAAATTTTATGAAGTTTGTTTTTCTTCTTAAAATCTTACTGAGGTCAAGTGCTCATGTGATTCCCTTAGAGCAGGGTTGAGAAGTTGGGTGAGTTGAAGAGGCGTTACTAATCTCTTAAAATGTACTCATTAAAATCCTAAAAAGATTTCAAATACTCATTTTCCCATATCACAATACCTAACTTAATAAGTGAAAATACACTATTCTTTTCAATTAAATCTTCATTACAGATGCCTTTAACTCAAATGTTTCTACATAATACCCTGAAAGTATATGTGTACAGTGATTAATGAACAGAGTGATTATAAAAAGAACTTTGTTTTAAAAACTTCTGTGAATATTTGCCAAGTCAATAAAAATAAATGCATTATCTTATCTTGCTTCTAAGAAAGGGGAAGAGATTTAACATTGTATTTAATTCCAGATAGGCATTTAAAATTTGGCAAAAATATTAAGCAGTATACATTGTCCAATATTTCCATTGTTGTGTCAAAGAGCTTGAATTGCATGGTATCTTCTTTCCCCTTGAAAGATGAAAAAACAATGTATTAGGTTACAATGGGAACATTTTAAGATTTAGTATCCACGAATTAAATGTATCATGAAACGATAGGTGGAGTTTAACATACAGTCTGTCAGTGTGGGTCAGTGACCTGGAACATTTTCAGGATTAGAATGTATAGAAAGTATTTTCTTCTATTTTCTCTCCATATAGGAATCTATTTTAGTATCTCTCCCAGTAGGTCAGAGGCTCTTTCTAGTGAGTCTAAGTAGAAAAGAATTTCAGAAATCAAACCACAGTCATGAAGAACTCGATATAGAAAGTTACAAGAAATGTATGCTATGTTTGCATATAAACATTTATGTATGAATCTATCTATACATATCAAAATAGTGTTACATGTCATTTATGAATCTATACTTACACTTACATACATAATTTTCCAAGTAGATTAAAAAATGTATCAGAGGGATGGATGTATTTGAAAAATGGTTAACTGAGACGTACATTGTAGATAAACCTGACGGTAATATGAATATATTTCAGAAGTAGTATTTAAATATTGGTAGGTTTCATAAGAATGCTCAGTCTTCTAATTTATATTATACATACTTTGTATATGATCTCTAGACACCCATCATTCCTGGAACTTGATAATTACCTTTGAGTGAAAGAAGGGACATGTCTCAATGGAATATCTCTTTTGCTTTAGAGGAAATATTAATTGGAGTCAATTTTCGATTATAGAAAAAATGTTGTGCAACTTTCTCATCTGCAAATCCCTTATCCCTATAATGGAGAATGTTTTAGTGGGTTGCTACCATGTAGCAATTCATTATCTAGAGTACCAGCCTACAAAGTTCGTAAACAGCTTTACACTTAATATAAAAATCATAAAATAAGAATGTCAATTAGATAATTTAAAAGCTGCCTTTTAAAATTTGTTTAATTCAAACAGTAACATTTATTCATCTATTAACTTTCAGAAGTTAGTCATGTGTGTAGGCATATGCAAGTATATGTAATATATAGATTTACATATGTGTTATATCTATATGCTTATATCTATATCTATATGAGGGCTGTCCAGAACATACCCAGCAATGTAATATGAAAAACAGAGGCATTTATGGCTGGATTGTTCCAGACAGGCCTTGTATAAGTATTTAGAAAGTGGGTACTATACCTTGATTTACTCATAATCCTAGGTTTTCACAGCATGCCAAGACACAGGTAGGAGAAGAAACAGGTATACCTTTCCAATACCAATCTTAATTACATAGACAAATGTAATGCTTTTGCCCTAATGCTGTTCCCTAACAGTTAAAGATACGAAATCCATAAAAAAGGAGTATTTTTAAGATAAATATACTGCCTAAATATTTAACAAAATTCATGATTTCATATGCCTGTGATCACTAAGCTCAGTTCTTGACTCAACGTAGATTACCTTATATGAAATCATTAAATTCCTTATTTTTTCAAATACAATTTTTTCTTGAATCTAACTTTGACTTCCACGAATCCTCCTCAGTATTTACATAACTAAGCTAAAGCCGATAGCTGTCAAGTGAGGCATGTTTCTCATTGATGCTTGCTTTAATGGGCACTGTAGAGCTGATGGACTGGAAGATTGCCCAACCTGCTGTAATTGACATATAACCGACCATTTGACCACCCCTGTGCTTGCTTTAGATCCCATATTAGTCTTATGCTTTTTGCTTCACAAAGCTGTAGAACAGCTGCTCTTCAAAAGAACATATGCTAAGGACATTTAACTAAATTCAGCCCTCAACAAAAACTTGAGGAATTCTTTAAGAAAAACATGCCAAATGACAGTATTAATCCTTGAATCACTTCTGGCATCTTATGTGTTACATGATCAAAGAGTACAGCATGGATGTTTATTAAAATTTAGATATTTATTTCCTCAGCAAGACATTTTTGTTTTGTCAATATTGTTGATTCTAAAAGAAAAAGAACATTTAAAAGGAATATTTTCACTATCACATACAGTATAACTAAAAATAAATAAGCCTCAGAAAACTTTTAGGATATATATTTTGCATTCATCTTTCTCATTCTGATTATCTTTATACATTTTTGTTCATTTGCTTGGTAGTTTTGCAGGCTAGTAACATTAAGTGTTATTTATTTTAGGCAAAATTATAGCTACAAATACATTTTTTTTCTAAATAATACAAAACCAAAAATCAAATAAAACTTTATCATTTTAATAATACTAGATCAGGTGGACATTTGCCAGCTTTAGACACACACACACACACACACACACACACACACAAACACACACACTCCCACCCTTGTAAAGACTGGTCACTGAATAAAGAAAATTTGCATTCTTCTTGAATTATGCTTCTTGGTACTAATTTCATCATTTACAGTGTATGTTGGCTTTTGCACACCTACATTGTTACTTTGACATCCTGGTTAAGTGAGTTAGATTGAAAATAAAAGAACTCACATTTTCTATCACACGTAAACAAGTAGAATCACTTCTTCAGTTAGTGGATGTAACTTTGGTTTGCAGAGCCTGTCACTATTGACTCATTTACCTCTTCATCTCATTCACTACTGAATGTTTTTTCATAAACAATTTACTCTATCTCCAAATAATATGCCTGTAGGTCATTAGACAGCTGTTATTTTTTGAGGTCTGTATCTAGGAGTAATTTTCTAAAAATGATTGGTGCCTTACTTTGCATTAATAAATACAGAAATTTTATAAATGCATTTTCTGTGCTCCATAAGGGATGTAGGTTAAAAAACCTGGTGGCATGTGTATGCTCCGTAACTACTGTGAAAAGAGTTACAACATATATGACTTAATACAATCCACTTGAATACTGTTCTCATATGGGAATTTCTTCCCAGAGTTTCTTGAAAAAAATTGTATCTTTTTTCAAATTTTGAAATTTTGAATTATCAATTGAGAATTTGGGGAAATTGGAAAATATAATTCTTCTGTGAGAAATGAAGCCTAAAAATCAATACAAAGATGTTATTGGTTTAAGAGAATGCACTTGACTGACATCAAGTTAAAGGCAAGACACCTGACAGAAAGGGTCAAATGTTAAAGTGGGTATTTCCTGGAACCAGGATGAGATCACATAGGCCAGAGGCAGTCATGATCTAATCAGTTGTGGTTATTGTCATATGTTGTAAGTGTTTGTTACTGGCTCTGTGGGCTACTTAAAATGAGTCATTCTTTAAAATAAAATTAATATTAATCCATTCATATATGTTGTATACTTATACAAATACTAAGAGTGATGTTTCAAGAAGTAACAAATTTAGAAGTAAAATAATTAAATTGGTAACTGACATATATACTGCTGCTAAACAGGAAATAAAGTATTTTATTCCTTTTTTTGTACTATCTTAGAATGCTCACTGGTATTATCCAGTGTTTCAGTATTTTCTATGGATTATGGTTCTTTCAAATTTTCTACGAGTAATACAAAGAGAAGATAGTAAGAACATTATCAAAACTTCACTGTGAAATTCAAAACTGATTTAAAGCCACAATTAACAAAAGCCATTTATTTCAATGACAAAACCAAAATTAAGTAAAAACAACATTTTCATCATTAAAAAAATAATGCATTTATATGAAGCATCATATATTCAAAAGCCCAAGTTAAAAACGCTTTTGGAACTACCTATAACTACTCAACCAATGTTATAGAAATGAAAATGTTCTATATCGAGAATTTCTATCATAGAACAAATATCAATACTTTTTAAGAAAATTAGTAATTTGTGTATTTTTAAATTATTTTAAGAATGGTAACTTTGAGGTATTTGAGTTATTATAATCAATGTTTTAAATGATGTTTTAAATAAGTTGTATTTGGTGTACATTTTACATTATTCCCACCTTTATTGTTACCTATTATAACTAGAGCAGATAGATACAATTTTTACATTTCATTGAAATATCTAATCTTATTACAGTATATTGGTTCATTAATACTATGTGTGTTTTTGTTCATTATTTGTTGTATTAAACACTTCTGAACCTTACTATAATTCTAGCACATAAAAATGTTCTGCTTATTATTTTGTTCAGTCATAATTGCTTACAAACATATAAATAAAATATTATGAAAAAAAGAACTTACAATAACAGCAATCCCAAGAATTTTTAGGAATTCCAATTCCTGCTCCCAAATCCTGAGGATTAATATCAGTTGAAAATTACATTAGGTGGTGAACTTATTATGCATCAAGTTGACAATGCACTGTGGAATTGTATGCCTGAAACCTATGTAATCCTTGCTAACAGATGTCACCCCAATAAGTCTAACAATAAAAATGAATTAAAAAAAAAAAAAAAAAAGAAAATTACAAGCACTAGTCCTGGATGAATTCCCAAATTTTGTATGTGAACTTATCATGACCATTAAGATAAATCATGACTCAAAATTACTGTAGTCACACAAGGCCAGAGACTGTGCAATAATGACCATGGTTGATTTATTCTACTTCATAGTTGTAATGTTCTGAATAAACAAGTTAATGTAGAGTTTCATTCTGCTTTAAGACCCTTTCCATTTGTTATCTTTGCAAAGGACTCCTCTCTCTATTACAGTTATGTATTTATCACTAGTAAATTGTTTGATGTAAATTGATCAAATATTCTAATCTAATGATACCAATTCCTAACCAGTATCCATGACATTTGGTTTTCAGGTTACAGATAACAAATATAATGTGGTAATCAAAATAAGTTATATTAGGAGTTTAAAATTCCTCACTAAAGGTTTCCAGATCCACTGTTTGAAGGAACTGATTGCAAATTACCTGTTCCTTCAAGTAGAAGTGACATATTATCATCTTGAAATTTTTATGGCTCCCAAAAAGTGTATTTCAATCAAACAGGGAAATAGAGTAACCAGTCATTTAACTTGGTTAATACACTATTTTAGAATGTATTTATAGGTTTTAACTTAATGTGTAGTTATTAACTGTTTTTAACTATGACCAGTTTATACTTCGTAGACTCCATCTCTGATCACACTTTTGGCTTGCATCAAAAAATTTTAATAACATCTCTGGGGATAATTTTACTGAGGATTTAATGACTTTATGTGAGAGTTAATATTATTTAATAATTTTGAGAAAATTATACAAAATAATTTTTGTTCCTTATGTTTATTATTAATTCTATAGCAAAATACCTTTGGATTTAAATAAAATACTTCATATTAAAGTTTTTTATAATCAATAATGTTTACATTACAACAAACATAGCTGGTTCTATTACTATGTATGTTCTAAAGTACAGAAGACTGAGCAAAGGCAGAAAGTCTGGATACCACTTCCAGTCTGGATTCTGCCATGCCTTACCTCTGTGATATTAATGGGGACATGTTGCTTTGTCTATACGAAGGGAAAAAGCAAGGCTCTGTCAGATATCACTGGATAAGCAATGTGAATGCAAATGGTCTTAAAATAATTTTTCTTTAAGAAGATATTTATATTGTTTTTAAGGTTTATTCTAAATCATTAGTTATGTCTAAATATAAGTAATGTTTCAAAGTATATTTCTAAATAGAAAAAGCATCAATGAGTATTTCTTTGTAAATGGGAAATGCACTTTATATCTCACCAAACTACAGTTTTATATGTCCTACTTGGGATATTCTAGGTATCACAGGCTGAATTTCCACAATAAATATTATAATTACATCTGTAATACCTCTCACATCAATGCAGGACTAGTCTTAGATCAAACCATGGAGTGCTAAGTCAGCTATCGATCTTCCAACAAATTCAAAATGTCCACCTGCATATGATATTTTCTCAGGTCTGCCTCCATATTTCGGCTTTTACTCACCTCCTTCCCCATTTCCCTCAGATTTGCAGATATATTTTGAGTGGCTTTGTAGGTACTTTTAGGTTCTAATAGGGGTCAGCTAGTAGAAAAGAACTACTCATGTGTATAAAAAAGTTTCTCTGCAACAGGAGTTGGCTAATTGTGGCCTGCGGGCCAAATTCAACCTACCAGCCATTTTTACAAATAAAGCTTTATTGAAATACAACCACATCCACTCATTTACACATTGACTATGATTGCTTTAGAGATCATATGACACATAAAGCCTAAAATATTTACTCTCTGACCCTTTATAGAAAAAGTTTGCAAACCTTTGTCTAAAACAGCATTCTCAAATGTTATTAGAATATAGGTCTAATAAAAGCAATCAATGGGCCCCACACATACACTTTCTTATTCAGTAGGCTTGGGGCCAGGTTCAAGAAGTTGTCTTTCCATTATGTTTCCAGATGATACTGACTCTGCTGGTTAGGGGAACACATTTTGAGAACCACTGTTCTAAATTGTGGAGGTGCTGTCTTCTTTCTAAGAAGATGTTTACATGTGCTATGGACTATACAAGCCAATGAGAGAGTCCATTTTAAAGAGCACGTGGATGTTGGTGTTCGTCCACTAGCATGTGCCTTACATCCAAGCCTGAAAAATAGCCTTGCTAAGACAAACAACTGAAAGTAATGTTTTTCTTAGAAATTGCAACATCACTTATTAGAATTGATAGGTTCTCCATTAAATAATTCTAGCCTTTTAAAAGTCATACTAAATACATAATAAATACCTTACCTTAGACAATTTGAAAATTTAGAACATGATTATGCATATTCAACCACTAAACCATTTGAGGTAAATTTGTATCCATTATATGATTAAAAAAAAAATACAACTTGCCATACTGAAGGTAAGCGACTTTCTAGAACTTTAATTGGGGACTGTACTTTAGAGCCTTTGACATTTAGTCCAGCATTCTTTTTTTCATGAGATTGTATTACCTATCAAAACAAACTACCCTAGTTTCTTAAAATAGACTTAAACATACAATTGTGTCACAATTATTAAAATGACTACACACAGGTTAAGATAAAGCTGGATATTTGAATTTGCACTGCTAAACACGCTAACATATGAGTTTATAATAAACTACTGCTCATGCAAAAAAAGAAAGGAAGTCAAAATGTGAATTTGTGGTTGATGTGGTCAATAAAAATGTGGTTTCCTACACTATGATATACATTTGGGACTAATAGTTTATTATTATGATAGAAGCATCCTTTTGCTGGATATTAACCAAGTGTCATTAGGCAAAAGCAATTGTGGAAGTAGTGGTAAGATGCTCACCTTGGTTAATGATTTGGAAAAAAATCTCTAGGGATTTAAAAGTAGGTGCAGTATATCCATTTCTTTTATTGACTTTGATGCACTACTGAAAATTGAAACCACTTTAGATGAATAAAAACCAGTCTATTAAAGTCAGATGGGGGAAAAAAGAATTGGGTGAGATTAATATTTTAAAAGTATTGCATTTATTGTGTATTTAGTATGAGGTTTAAAAGGCTAGATTAATATTTAAAATATTCACAGCTGGTAAATAAATTAAAACATAATAGTAGTAGACTGTTCTCAGCATCTTTATTTTTTTAGGTTAAAAATGTTTACCTACATGAGAATATCTTAAAGTAATAGTCCTGAAATAAAATCATATGATGGATTTTCTCATTGATATATTTTGATTATCACAGATTTGTTAAGGGTTTATTATAATAGTAGAGATTTTCTGTCTTATGATATCTAGCAAGGAGGAACATAGAAAGGTAATATAAAATTACATCTTTTTTCTGAGCTTTAACTTAGTAATGAATTGGAGATTTGTAATAAACTTAGAGGAATTAATTATATGCATATTAAGGTTTTGTGTTTTATATATGCATTATCATTGGGGAAACAAATTAAGGCAATTTTTGTTTAATTTATTCCTTCATATAACTATTTTTTAGTGTATGTGTTGCCAATGTGAGCATACTACACCTCTATTTTATTTGCTCTGAGTGCAAGATAAAATATAGAGTTTTAGAATAATTTACTTGGTCTTGAAATACAGGTAAGGCATTTTAAAGTATCTTAAACAAGAATTCAGAAAGCCTTTGTTTTCTTGGTTTTGCCAATGAACAAATACGTGACATTAGAAATTATTTGGACCAAATCACCTCAACTTTAAATGTAGTATTTTATTATTTGATACCTAGTTTCCTTGTGGAAAAAAAAAATTTCTGATTATAGGTGATATGCTTCTATAAGCAAGTTAAATCTTCATGTGCTGAGATTATCATAGTGACAATTTTCTAAACAGTTGTCAGAGGTATCTTGTAAATATTATGAGGTGACAGCTTTTTAAGAATATATTTACAATTTTACCACCAACTCTCTAAAATTAATTTGACAGCATGAATGGGCAATTTTCAGGCAGAATTGTAACTGTGGACCTGATAGTCCAGAAAGATACATACACACACACACACACATATTACCTAACCATGTATAACAGTACATTCCAGAGATATATAGAACCTCTAGAGTAATGAAAAATATCAGTAATTATTTCTGATTCACATGGTTCTAAAAATTGCCATGGAGCATTTAGAAATGGATGACATGTCAATCCTTCTTTAGGTTCCTTCAGTAGCTAAGGTGTGGCCCTAATCCTAGAGGCCATCATTTTGGAAGTGTGAACTACACCTACTACATCATCGTAACTCTTAAAATATATTAATATCATTACATTATTCTTCTAAAACCCAGAAACAAGTAATTTTTGTGTTGAATTTTAAAGAATACATGATAAAAACATTAATATGTGACTTAAAAGTTACATGTCAAAGTGTAGAAAATGATTTTTTATTTTTCTTCATTATTTGTTGACTTCATATGTTCTCTAAAATTTTATTGTATATAACAATTCTGTTCTGTTTTCTTACGTCTCATATATAACTCAAAGGTAGGCTACTTACATTCCCTAAAACATGCTATTCAGCTTTGTAGACTCTTTTAATGTAAGTAAAATATTAGAAGTCTCCATATCATGTACAAGGGAAGAAAACAAAAGTATCCATATGGTTAGAGAGATTTATATTTAATATTATGCCTACATAATAGTTTTTAAAAGCTTTTTCACATTTCTTAAACTCACAGTATTTTTCACTACTATGAAGTCCCCCTCCTTCTAGCGGTAAAGAAAATAGCTTATAAAATAAAACCTGTTTTGCTCTGATCACCCTTCAAAGCCAGGCAAAATATATAACTCAAGGAAGAATTCATTGGGTAAAACACAATGCCTTAAGTCTCTACTTGTTTTAGCAAAAAGATAGAGATGGTTTGACAGTGAGATCAAGATAAGGGGTCTGGCACAAATAACACCTCTTTTTTATGAGGTGGTAATCTATACCAAATCTTTTATTATAAAATCATAAGCATGTAATTCCGTAATATAACATTATCACACTCAAGCACACTATATGACATTTTAGGTAAAATATGCAAATTGCTGCCCATCTCTTATAAAACATTCATGTACGTGGTCCAAACTTACTTTTGCCGGACTCCGTAGAGACTCCGGTAAAACATATTCTTCAAAGTAAAACTGAGAAGACAAATAAATTCACCTGGGAATGTGGTTCAAAAACACTGCTAACTACATCTGGTGATCATATGCCAAATCTTCCCTATACAGTGAAAAATTATTTAGAGTTGATCACAGTCAGTTGTTGAGAAATATCCCCTTAATTCCTGAGTCATCCTTGGGAACATGCTCTTGAACAGATTGCTTGTTTTAGTGACCTGATCGTGTACTTTTCATGCTATAGTTAACCCAAAGATATACATTTTTACCCTAATTTACCTAGTTATAATTCAGCCTTTCATCAGCCAGTATGAAAACTTTTCCTGGTCCTTCACCTAATTGTGGGCCTAGTGTCTGAAGGGAAGAGTACTTCGTTTTTGTTTTTGTTTTGTAATGTGTCCCTAATTTGGTACATGTAAAGATAATGTATTCTTTATTTCTCCAATTGGGGGCTTCTAAAAATCAGGATTATGCTTTGTCTCCTTGCTCCTTTGTTTCCTGGAATTCTTAAGCACCTCTGGAAGAAAATTGGGTCACTTGTTAGATTGAGTTGAAGAGCCTCAGGGATCCATTTTTCAATGAAGTCTATTGGGTCTGCCTCCTCTACCCCTTTAGGCAGTCCAGTAATTCTGACATTCTAGTTCAAGATAGTATCTTAAAACTATTATCCCTCTCTTATGGAACTGTATATCTTTCATATTGAACTATTACTTTACAATTAGATGAAGTTTAATACATGGGAGCATTTTTTTTGTGTTTTATTTTCCGTTTTAGAGTCAAGGTTTACTACTTATTAATTGTAATTAAAGCAAATAACAAGATAAAAAGCATATTGTCACAGATCTAGTATGCAATATATTTTTTCTCTCCAAAGATGTGTTTTTTTCTAAATACAAATATTTGACAAAGGTGTGTTTCTGCCTACATCATTTACACTTGCGTCCTATATTTTGAAATCATTCCTGTACCCAATATTTTTGACATTTGGTATGTCTAAAAACTTTTGTACAAAGTAACTTATATGTATTCATTTGGCTTTTAAGTCTTTCACATGCCATAATTCAATAGAAATATTTAGGGTAGCATTAATGTACTCCAACTGATAGATGTTTTGACTGGCTCCACCTCATCTGCACCTTCACCTCTATTTGCAAATTTTAGATAAAGGGTTATAGAGGTCAATTTACGCAACCATCAGAATCTTTACCTTCATTACCTTTCCTTAAAGAATGCATTATAATTATCTTTTTTGACCTATATGGAATTTTTGCATTAATTAATCCATTTGAAAATAAGGTTATTTTACCTGACAATGTAAATGTGCTTTAATTACCTGAATAGAACTATAGTTCAGATTTTTGAATTACTACGGATTAAAACATCATTTCACAGCCAAACAGAAACATGTTCCTAATCACTGAACTTGAATTATTGTTATGTAGCTTGAGGCTTGTATTAAAATCACTGAATAATTGCAATCAGATTATTATAATCAAGTACAGGAACAGTAATTACAGGTTACAGTCACTTTAAACTGCCCTGGAAGTCCTATATTCTGATCATATGCATATTAAAAGTTTATGTTAGTGATAAAATTAATGAACAGGGCTGTAAGCACTTGTCAGTAGAAAAGATGTTACATATATTACCATATAGAGATTTATGTTTACAAATCAAGGACAACTGTGCATCTATATTATTTTTTGTTCTTTAATAAGTTACAGAAAAAATAAAGAAAATCTAGATTTTGCAATCCAAGAACAGATTTTCTCATATCCAGTTTTAATAAATTTACCACATTTTCTTATGGTGATTAATATTTTGGGTTTCATTATTCATTTCATCGATTTAAAAATGCAATGAAAACTACAAACATTTGAATATAGAAAGAAATCATGTTACCCAATGCAACAAAATCTTATACTTAATAAAAGGGAAAGTTTTTAAAAATTACCTGAGATAAAATTCAAAAAACAAAGGAAAAACATATAATCTTTTTCAAAGATATGACATGGTTTTGAAGAGACAAAATGGAAAGGCTTTTTATATTTGCTGGAGTAGTGTATTAAAGACAGATGTCCATGTAGTGTTAATATTCTGATTAAAAGACCAACACTATTTAAACTTTAATAGTCTTTTTCTTTTATTCTAACAGTGAATATGGCATATGAGATATGAATTGTATTTTCATAGTCAAAATCTAAAATTAGAACTTGAAACTGAAAGAAGTCTAGAGCTGTAGGGGTCCAATCACAGGAAAATAGCTCCTGCACACATATGTCATTGAATCATATTATTACTCTTTTTGATTCACAGAGGAAATGGGTATCAGAGTGAATATACAACCACAAAAAATAGAAGGAAATATGTAGCATGTGACTGGGCAGGGAAGATATAAGGGAAAGACACAAAAAGTTTAAATGTGCAGGTGACTTCCAGGAATTTTACCCCAGTTCTTTATCCAGATGTATTGCTGAGAATAACTGTACAACATTAAATGAAAATAAATAGGAAATGACATTTTATATGAACAAGATAGGCCCACCGACAAAAAGACAAATCTTGTGCCAAGTTCACTGACTTTCTACCACTACCATGACAGACAACATAAGCCAGATAAAAGGCCAACCAAATACCCAGATGCTGTTGCTAAAACATTACAACTAGAGTCCCACATCTGGGGCTCACAACTGCCAAGTTCACCCCATGGGTGCCCATAATGCTTGGCTCAGATACTGGGCCAGACAGAAGCAGGGTAGGCACCATTGAACAAGCTGATCACCAGTGTACAAGAAATGGAAAGCCAAGTGTATAATGAAAAAGCCTGAACATGCCAATATGGTTTTGAATGCATAAAACCACACTTTAGTGTTCCAAACATGATGTTGAGACCAGGGTTTTCCTCCTTTGTATAGAGATAATTTAAGAGGCATTAGTGGTGGGCCTGTGGTTATACCCTCTTACAGAATACAGGATGTCAGTCATAAGAGAAATTATAATCATAATTAGACAGTGGATTGCAACTATCTTTATATCTAGTTGCTAATACATAGGAGGATAGCTAAGCAGAACAAGGCGAGGCATTTGGTATAAAAGCCTATCAATGGGGTAAAAATGCACCAAATCAACATGTAAAACAGCATGTAAAATCCAAGATGGCAACAGGAGAATAAAAGTGAACATTTCAGCCTCCTCAGTTTCACTTCAGGCTTCTAAAACCCTATCAATTAATAGCAAACATGCACTTCATTGTACATTGTGTCCTTAAGAACCTGCAGCAATATAGCGATATTATAAAAGGATATGATGAGAAACTTGTGCCCAGGCTTATGAAGCTGGTATGTAGATTTTAATTAATAATCAAAGAAAGTAAGTTAATACTTTTTCAACCAGCACCTGGTTTTTCATCAGATGTAGTTTGTGTTTCTTCTATGATTTAATGTTTTGTTTTATAGCTCTTAAGTTACTTAGAAATATTTTACTCATGTCTTTATTTTCAGGAAATTTCTGGCCAAAACATGTATCCTGACTCCTTAGTGGGTCAGTAAGTAGAATAAGGCATACTATTATAACCTTTTTTAATATTTTATTTTTAAGGAACTAAGCTACTATTAGTCAAAAGTATTAACAATGAATGAGAAGTACATAATAGTATATTTGACTCTGTATCTTACTAGGGGAAATGCATTCATTATACTTCTAAATGAAATGTTATTTTTAATATAATTTTTTTCACATGCGATATTTTGCAATTTTGTCTTTAAAATAATTACATGCCTCTATATTTCTAATTATTTTAATGCATTATATTTAAATAATTGCTTTTAAACATAATGTCCCTGCTTAGAAATTTTTAATCATTTCTATGGGTAGGTATGTAGTAAGTGAAACATTAACATGTGCTGCTTAAAATACATGCTTATATGTCCCAGTTTATTTGGTAATTATGTTTTTCCACCATACCAATATTCTAATTATACTTTAAGTAACAGTATTTACAAAATAAAATTCTTCTTATGTGAAACCACAGCTCTTATGGTACTTTATATTGCTAGCTTAGATCAACTGTACTCTACAAGGAAAGGATAATATATTCAGTTTTTATTTGTATCCCAACAGCTTAGCACCATACCACTGAGCCTGAAACATATAGAAGGAGCTCAAAAATGTTTGATAAATGAATTATGTTGGTGATTCTTTTATTAAGGATGAACACAATTTTATGTGTCTATATCTAAATATTAAACATATGTATTCCCCAGGAGCAGCAGTTCTCAAACATTTTGGTATTAGAACTCATCTATATAGTCTTAAAAAATATTGAGACTTGCAAAGAGCTTTTCTTTAATTAGGTTATATCTATTAATGCTGTATTAGCAATTAAAACTGAGAAATTATGAGTATTTTAAAATAATGATAAGTCATTAAGGATTAACAAAATATTTGTATGGAAATATTACATTTTCCAAAACAAATAGTGAGAAGAGTGGGTCACAGATTACACTCAGCATAAAGGACTTTTATATAATTAAAAATAATTTAAATTAAAATTATTGTTCAAGCATACATGCATGTTTAGGCAAGAAAATAAATACAGAATTTAGGACAGTGGCTAGATGCCTCTGAGGAAGGCAGGAGGATGAATGGAGAAATAGTATCATTGGTGAAATATATTTGTAATGTTTTAGATCTAGGGGTTGGATCTTGGGTTCAGGGTTGTTCATTATATCATGAGGGGAGGGAAAGGGAAAGAAGGGGCAAGGAGGGGACGGTAGGGAAAGAAAATGAGGACCATGGAAGGATCAAAGACGGTAGTGTGTTAAAAACCATATATTATGAGTAATCCAATTCCGTGCTCCTGAGGGTGTGTGTGTGTGTGTGTATCACATATACACACTTTTTTCAGGTAGTGGTAAGTAATATGTGTAACAAAGAAAAATAAAACAATCAGATAAAAATGTTTGAGGTATTCTTCTGTATTGTGTATGTATATAGGTGAATATTTGTATATATATACATACATACACAGACAGAATTTACATAGTGAGACAGCTCTGTCACACATCTCTATCCTCACGTTACTGAATGAACACCATTATGCTGAGTTGATCCTGCCATGCACTATGATCAAGTGAAAATCACAATGTTAGCAGTAAGGAACAGCAAGTTACTCTATATGCATATGTTAGCTTGGGTAGCCATGACCAGAAGTTTTTTTACTGAAGTGTATTTTTGTGCAATTCTATAGATTTATTTTTAAGAAGATCTTTGCAGTGAACTATCCTGTGAAAAATCATGTCCCTTGTAAGTGTGTTTTTGAGATTTTAATTAAACTGCAATCTTTTCTTAGTGGGAATCCTAAGGTAGAAGATGTGGGGGGAGAGCCCCAGTGAGTTCAGAAACAGAAACAGTTCTACATTCCTGCAACTTAGAGAAACAGTAAATGATGCAACTAAGGTTTTTTTGTTTTGCTTTTAAGTTTTCTTGCATTAATTATAAATATGCAGAGCCAATTTGGAGCTATACCTGTAGCAAATGTGTAATGTATCATTGGATCAATTTTTTTTTATCGCAACCATGTTTTCATTTCTATTTATATTTCTCTTTCTTTGCTTACTTTTATGAAATGCTATTTTACTTTATTCTGTTAAATCTATTTTTTCATTCTAAAATTATAAACACATGAAAAATAGCCAATAACTTTATCAGTTATTATGTCCACAGCACAAAGCTATTTTTTCCCTTTCTCTTTTTAGCACATTCAACAATTGTGCTAAAAAGACTCCTATTTTCTATGTGTTCATATGTATATTTGTGAGGGTGCTCCCCCAAGAGGTGTGATTCAATCAATCAAGGTAACTAAAAATAGGCAAAGTAAAGACTCAGTGTAATGTGAAAATTTATCATCTGTCTAGTAATACATTTGTTCAGTATAGACTGTCAATCAGTATAGAAGGAAAAGAAAGTTAACTGTAAATAAAAGCAGTGTAGTCTTCTTAGAATTAAGAAACTAGTATATTCCATAAAGTATCTTCTCTCAAAAGTTTAGAGGTTCCACTTTCCCTAAACATAGATAATAGACTTCTCAGAGATGATAAAAATGCTTTTCATTATATTTGCAATTAATAATTATATTAACACCCTTTTACTAAAACAGTAAAATAATTTTTCCTAAACTTGACCAGAAAATACATTCTCCATCTCTAGGTTGTCTTTCAAAATTGATAATGGCAATACTTTACATTTTAAGAACACCATTAATTTCCTTGTTAGTACTTTCTTCCACAGAGCTCAAAGCATTGCAAAGTGCTCTTAAAAGTTATATTCATGTTTCTTCCTTTGATCCCTGTGATGAAATGCAACCACCTCTATGGTGAAATACAGCCACTGCTTATGACAGTGAATAACAATTCTATACAATGCACAAGAAATAACATACCCAATTAAAACTGTAAAGGGTTCTTAGACAGACAAACTTTAATTAGTGAAGCTGGAATGTGGCCAAGCAAAAAAATGCCATGAAAGTGGTCATGACCTCATTTTAACACTCTGTCTTATTCAGAAGACCACATCTAGAGTAGCCCATTGCATCAGACTGACTCGGGCACTGATTGATTCAGCACTGAATAAATGGGAGCAATGTCACATACTTAATCATCATCTGCATTTATCAAAGCAAAGATTTTCCTTGGTGAACCCTCTCCATCAGCTAACAACCCCGTGCACGTTCATTCGGGAGTCACGAAACGATACCAAGTCAACCCTTCCCTCTAATAACTCTTTTTGGATAATATGTGTGTTATCAAGTACCATAAATGTACAAATTTTTACATAATATGGTAAGCTCAAAGGCTAATAAATTTCAATGTGAATTTTAGGTATTCAAAGGCAACCATCTTTAATTCTGAAATAAATAAATAACTTTTCTAAAAATGTCATAAGTAAATATCACTAGTTCCTTAATCTAGTCATTCTGACTCATTAATTTTGTGTACATGGAAGGTAGAGTAGCAATGGATAAAAGAAAAATTTAAAAAGATAAGCCTGATATTGCACCAAATCTTTTAAACATACCTCAGTGATAATATTTGATTTAGAGAGGGCCTCCTGAGGCACTTTTACTAAGTTACAAGTACATACTGAAATCTAATTTGTATACAATGTTCTGTATTATTGTTTTATGCAATACAGTGTTTTTATGTCACTTTTCTGTGGAAGATACATCTGTGGAAGAGCTAACTTTCCTATGTTTGTTTCTTGCCTGTTTTTATGACAAGGATTTCAATAGTAGGATTATGGACTGCATTCCCAATTACCCACTCCTCTGGCAGCTTTGTCCCCAATAGTTACTTCTACATTTCTCCATTCAGTAATTGCTCTCCTGCCACAATGGAGCAATGAGCTGGTGTTATCAATTGTTGACATTCCTCTCCATTGAACTAAATATGGACTACATTAAAAGTACTCACATTTTAGCAACAAAAGCTTTTGTTTATGTAATCTAAAAGTGGCATGAGATCTACATTTAAGTTTTATTTCTTAAGCAAACAAGGTTGAAGGCACCTGTCGCTTTCAAAAATCTGAAACCAACTATATAGTCAACGGTTATATAACTGAGTTACTGGTTTTCATGCCTGTAGTAGAAAGCTGTTTTATTGTTTTCCTTTCTTTCTAATATTCCTTTCTCCTTCAGGGAGCAGCATTGGCTTTCCTGGCTTCAGGGGTGTCAGTCTGTATAGTCTTACTCCCGTCAAGGGTTATACACGTGACCCCTGCCGACCAATAACAGTGCTTCTCCAGCAAAGCTCCGAGACTGAGCTATGAGGCTGAGCCTTCTAACCGTGAAGAGTTGCAAAGAGAAAGACTGTGTATTTCCCTGGAAAATCTTTGAAGGTAGGCTACACTGCAACTTGTAACACCACACTTTTTCTTGTTTGGTTACTCAAGCTGATAGATCATTCTTTATGAGAATTAGAACTGGGTTTATGTCATGTGAAGTGAAGAGTACTGACCCAAATCTTAATTGTTTGTAAAACAGAGATGGGCACTCTGCTAGGATTGGGTATCTGGAGCTACACTGCAGTGCTGTGCAAAGCAGATAGTATCCCTACCCTCATGATGTTAACACTCACAAGGGAGATAGGAGACAAACAAGTCAGTCAAATAGTTAATGATAAACAATGATATATTAAGAAAATTAGCATGGTTTTTGGGATAGTGAAAAACAGAGGAACGCACCCTAGATCATAGCAGGTCTCACTAGGAAGGTCTCAGATCTAACAGATGCACACAAAGTAACTTTAAAAATAAAGTTTTCATTCACATTCTTTTTTAAAGTGTATTTTTAGTCTCTTAAAGGATTTATTGAGCTTTCTGATAGAAACAACAGTGATAATCTCAATAATTAACATTTAATGACTTACTACATGCTGATCATCACTGGATTAATTTTTTGTCTTTTATCCTATGTAAGCTTCAAATTTTATAACATTAAAATTATCATCATTACAATTTTATATATGAAGAAGCAAAAGCATACAGGCATTAAATAATAGCCTATAATCAGAAGCAATCGTGCTTGATCTCCAGAAGTCTGAACTCCAAGTTTACATTCGGCACCACTGTTCTATTAGAAGAGAAAACCATACTTGTTGCTACATTTCAAATATTACAAGTATGTATAACGTAGCAAGAAAAAAATTCCTTCAACTTTTCTTGAGATAAACATTCTTAAGCACTGGGTACATGGATAATTTTTGTGTCCACATAAAATTGTGTATTTTAATAGCTTGTGATCATATTACACATACCATAAGCTTCATAAAACATACCCATAATTTACTTTCTCCCATAGGTGATATTTGAGATAAGTAGTGATTTATGTTTTAAAAATAAACTTCAACTTCAAAGTTTTCTTTCCCTAAATTTGCATGGAACTGTACACAACCAGATGATTATTTCTTTACAAAGAAGTTTATATACTCTAATTCTTATATTCTTAGAATTTTTCTAAAACCCATTCTCCCTCCTCAATCATCCTTTCCTAGCTAACTTTTGCCTACCAGCTCAGTGTGAGAAGGCAATTTTACCCAATTTGCAATGAAACTTCGGAATTGAGGGGAGCTCTTCAACGAGAAAGGGTATCATTTTCCAATATCCTGAGTTTCTCCTTGCCTTCCAGTTATTACCCGTATGAGAAGTAGATCTACCCCTTCAATGCTTAGATTGCACGAATGGAAAGAGTAAAAAGAAACCAGAAGTATTTAGAGTTCCTACTACTGAGGAACACACATGCTAGGCCCTGGAGACTCAATGGTGGACAAAGTAGGTGGGGTTTCAGATCTCAAAGAACTCCATATGAACACAGAAGACAGCACTATCTTCTTAAAATCTTTATTGTTTGCCTGTTTTAATTACCAGAATTAAGAGAAAGTGGTATGAAGTACAGTGTCTCTTTTCTTTTCTTTATCCTCTGTGTTTTCATGATTGGGTCTAAACAACTACCAAAATTTTAACAGTGATTGAGGAAAATCTGAGCTTTCCTTAGCTACATATAGATCCAAACAGCCCTTCCGTTGTCAGTAATGAGTCCGATTTAGGGGAAATAGTGCTTGGGCTTTGGTAGCCAAAGCAAATGTTCTCGAAAGCTTGCTGGACTGGATGCCATTAAGAATAAAGATCTATTGCAAACTCTCAAGGTTACAAGCAAGGCAATGGAGAGACCTGGAATGCCAGGAAGAGAATCAATTCACAGATGACTTTAAGATGAGCACATTGTGCTAACCAAAGCAGAAGTCTTCACTGTCTCAAATCATTACGGACTTCAAGATTGTATCTGCAACTCAACTTGTGAAATGCAGCCTTTGAGCCTGGGGAGGGGAATGTTTCCATCACTCTTATTGTGACTATCTGAGCTCTTTTCTCAGATGATTTTTTTCCCCATGAACTCTCTTATTTCATTTTCTAAAGACAAGGTAACAAGGAACACATCACTTCATATCTACACTGTCACATGCAGCTTCTTGGATAAAACCACCAAAGAAAAATAAAGTACCCCACAAATGTATCCGTGGTTTCAGAGGTATCTTGTAACACTTAAATGTCTCATGATGTAAGCTGATTTTTCCAGTTTGTCTCAACCTTACAATCTAAGTTACCCATTTATCTATTGGAGCGCTTTATTAAACTCTTACCTATGTGCCAGGCAAGAGTATATATATGAGTTCCTTTCAGCCTCACAGTGGGCGTGAGGTAGAAAATTATTACTATCTTCTTTTCACAGATGAGAAAACAAAACCTTAGCAGGATGACCATTAACTACAAGAATACATGGTTACCAAATGGAGGAACAAAGATTGAGCCCAGGAAATCCTGAGCCCACATGTAATCCAATATGGTACCAAACTGCCTATTAAAAGACTTATACAGATCTGCATTTCAAAAGGAAATATGTTGGCTACTGTATGTATGTATTAAAAAAATTTCTTTAAAAATCTTACATGTAGAAGTTCATGAGAAAGTAGAGGTTTACTGCTACTTATACTTCCCAAATATATAAAACTGGAATTCTAAATATATTATTATTGTCATTTGATCAAATGCTCATCGGTGAGAAGAACAGAGTGGAATTGAAAACATTTGTATTCTAAATGCACGTCCACCTATAGCTACTTCTTTGACCTTGGACCTCAGTGTCTGCATGTGCAAAATGAGACTATGGGACAGGAATTCTGGTTGCAAAGACACCTTTCAAGCCTAAATGTAAAATTTTAAATCAGATTGCTGTAATCTCATACAACTGGGTAGTCTTTCAGTCCTATTTCTAAACATCAGTAGTTAACAGGGTAATGCCATTAAGGGATCTAGTTGTATCCATTATACATTCTATGAGTAAGAGTTTATGAACCCATAATAAAGAGCAAGATTATTGCATATATTAGAGTTGGTTTCTATAAACGAGTAAAATCAGGGTGATAAAAGTTGCCTCTATTAGAAATAATAAGAAATAAGGAACCACCCTGGATTCCATTTCTTTTAGTTTACTGATTTTTAGGTTTGTTTACTATGTGCCAAACACAACTTAAAATTAAAGTAATAATTTAGAAGTTATTGCTTTAAAGCAAAGGAAGGAAGGGATCTCTGCAGGGAAGTGTTTCCCTAGAGTCTTCCTAATACTGATTAACACTAGTTTTTGAAATGTTAATTAGTTTTGAGCTTAACAGCTAGTCATTGTCTAAAAGGGCATGGAGCAAAACTTTTTCAAAGTTTGAACTAAGGAGTATTTAACTCCTTATTGCCAAAGACTGGCCATTTACTCCATTGCTGGCCACTGAACCATGAGGATGCCAGGACTGACTAGCTGTGGTGATTAGCAAACTGATGTCAGGACTACGACAACTTGTCATTTGCTTACATTGACAATACCTCAAGAAACGTTTAACTTATCCGTGCAATGCATTTTATTTAGTGGTATTATGGAATACATATATTTTAAACATTCATAGCCTATGAATATGTTTAATGCAATGTACATAATTTTTGAAATAATATCTAAAATTACTATATTTCAGTGATTATCTGTGTCATTTAATTCCTATAATGGTAGAAAACAGAGCCTTATCCTATGATGTATCTTGAAGATGGTATTTATTACTCCTAGATCTGTGCCATCTAAATTCCAGTGGAAATTGGAAAAGTAGTGAGAAGAAATACTTGCTTTACTCAGAGATGTTTATTAAGCAAAAATGCCCATGTGTCTAGGTGATCGCATGTATGATTTAGCATCATTTACTCCATTTTACTACTCAGGAACAGAAATTTAAAAAATTTTCCCCAAGTATTTAAACTAAGTGCACAGCTTGTATGCTCTTTTGTTTACTATAATTTTTGTTTTTTTCTGACATTATTACTTAAGCATACATTCATTTTTTGTTGTTATTTCATTTAACATTTGGATATAACTAAATTTCTTTAACTATATTTGGGACAAGAGTTCTATTCTTACAGAAACTGAAAACTCTATCTGAAGTGTCATATTGTATTATAGAAGATTCTAAGTAAGTATCTATTTAGGCAGTAAACTATGACAAACTAGTAAAATGCTAAAAGTGAGCTATGTTTATGAGATTATAGTATAAAACTGAAGGACAAATAAACTTAGGTGAAAAAAATTGAGAAATATCTTAATACAGGAAAGGTACAGAATGTAACCTAAGGACATTAAAAGTAGGAAACAAAGGAATGACCAAAGTAGATGATCAGCTTATGAGCGTGGTATGGTGTGTAGTAGATGATGATTACGTCAGTCTAGAATTTGCTTCAATAGCCGTGACCAAAAGTGAAAGAGGGAAACCAGAAATAGGGCTGGGAAGAGAATACTGAAATAGGAAAACAGTAGTGGAATAAAAAAGAAAGATTAAACCTTACAGATATCATAAGAAAAAACCCTCATCCTTATTTTTAACAGGCTTTTCACATAGCATTGTTCTTCACTATAGAATTCTGTGCTTGCATTTGGTCTACTTGCATTTTTATCAGCCTTCTATGACATTTAGATAGATTTGTTAATATTCACTATTTTTACATAACATTAAAAAGATGCTATAGAAACTGAACCAAGCACGACACCACGTCCACAGAGCTCAGCAGTACAGGTGACAGCCAAAGAGACTTTCTGGTTGTAGTATATTGATGTGGTTATATGTACTCTTCCTCAGAAATCACTCCAAGCTGAAATACTTAAAAAAGAGCTCAGTAAACACTTCACAGAGCCACATGATGGTGCTACCTCAGCTTCCATAATCTTGTTAATGAGTTTACAAACTACATTATGTAGTATGTGGTAAATTATTACTTATAACAAGTTTGCTATTAATGTCCAAACTTTTTAGCTGGTGTTAGAATGAAAATAAAACATAAGAATGACCAAGTTAATTACCTAAATAAGTTATAACTTTCACACTGCATTAAATAAATAGCAATTTTCTGAAATGCCTTTTTAATTTACACCAAGCATGTTCTTCTTTCATACTTGTTAAATCTATTAGCCCACAGTCTGTTGAGTTTAAAGTAATATTAATGATATGAAGAAGTACTAACAATATACCAGCAAATCCACATAACATACCTGTGTGTGTCTGCACATAAGAGATAGTAGTTATATGCATAATTGCATAATTATTTAAATATTCCTTTGATTTTTACAAAGTTCTTTTTATAGAGTTCTCACTATTAAATATTTTAACTGACTTTTTTATCCTCAAAAAGATAATTTTCTGATCATTCTTATATTTACTATTATTGGAACCAAGTATGCATGTAGTGAGAAGCTTATTGTCAGTCAAAGCTCAATCTGAGTACGGGCTCTGCCACTTAATGCTTGCATGACCTTGGGCAATTACTTTGCTTCTCCGATCATGATCTGTAACATGAATAGCAACGATTCTAAAAATGCAAATGAGAAAAAAGTTACGCATAAGGAATGTATAAGGGTTGTATGCTTTCTGCCTGGGATAAGGCTGCCCACTCTCCTAAGACAGTGACTTTCATCATCCAGAAAGTCACTAATGTTCTATCCAACCTGCTTTTCTCAACGCCTCTAAAGCAGATTAATATCAGAATGCACTTGCATTTTCCAAATTCATGAAGTTTTGAATAAATCTCCATATTAATTGAGAAAAAACTGACACAGAGAACCAGATGTTTAGATGGTACACCCAGATAATTTCCTCTCATGGATAGATTTATGTGATTAATTCCATAAAAATAATTTATTAATTTGCAATAGAACAGTCACATAGGCTAAGCAGAGGAAGCCAGACTATTCTTTTTCTGTCTAAAAATATTAAGTGATACAAGAAGTTATTGGGAAATTTCTTTTATTGGGAAATTTCTTCATTAATATGGAATCAAAGCAAAGAGTAATTAATTAGACTAATCAAATGTTTTATGCTTAGAGAGTACAATGCTTAGAGAATATAATAATATACCCTATCTTTGAATAGAGATGACTTTGAAAATGGCAGTAACTAACACTATGGAACACTTTTGTGTCAAATATTGTTTTAAGAACTTTATATGAATTAGCTCAGTTAATACTTATAAAAGACCTTGCAAGAAGTTCTGTTATTATTTCCATTTTATAATGAAGAAATGGACACAGAGTGGTTAATTAACTTGCTTATGATCACAAAGCAAGGAATTGGCAGAGGAAATAAGCTTGCCGATTGAGCCTAAATTCTCAGTATCTATTGTTTAGAGTGCATCTGTCTTCTGAGAAATTTCTGAGTATTAGGCATTGACAATCGTTGCCCATCATTCTCATTTTCAATATTCACCTGATACTGACTCCTCCCTCAGGTTATCTAAGAAAGTGATATTAAAACTCCTCTCTGAGAAAGAAGAAAGCAACAATCACACAAATACCCAGGAAAAAAACTTCAGGAAAGAAATAAGAACTGCAAAGATTTGGGTACAAAAAAAAGAGCAAAGAAAAGACAATCCATTAATCTATTTGACTGAGAAACAGCCAAATGTTTTAGAACTGAGAACCACTTTCATTTAGGTATAGCTCTACTTGGATTTCAGTACTTTACTCTCAGAGGGAAATCATACTTACTTCGTTTGGTTGCAGATATGAAAAAAAAAAGCAGTATAGTAGTTAAATAAGTAAATATATATATTGTATGTGTGTGTATGTGTGTGTGCATGTATGTATATATGATAGGCATCAGACCCAGCTAGAATTCTAGCTCTACCATTTACTAGCTTCATTAAGTTTGGGCTAATTATTAATTTCTGTAAGCTTAAATTTTATCACTATAAAATGGAGAAAGGATTAATGTAAAGATGAAGTTTAGTAACCTACATAAAGCTCTGAGTTTAACACAAGATGCATATCGTTCAATGTAAGGTAGTTAATCCTCCTACTGCGTAATTCTTAAATTCTTAGGAACTTGCTTCTCCATCTTCAATATTCCCTTTCTTATTGTGTCATTCACATAACTGTGTCATGTCATTCCAGAGCATGAGTAGTTCTAGTCTAATGAAACTTTCTAGACCCTACATGAACCTCCAGCTACAACTTCCTTCTTTGCTACACTTGAGGCAAACTTTCGAAGCACTTACCTATTCACACTGCCCTCCTTCTCTCGCTCCCTTTCCGCTCCCCACACCCAATTTCTCTATGCCAACTTTGCATGGGTAACACTCTACTAACTCTTATCTAAGGCTGCACATGGCTACATGTGCCACGAAAACCACCACTCTTCATTTGATGTTTCCAGAACATTTTAATAGCATGTGACATAGCTGGGCATAAGTCAACATTCTTTCCTCACCAATTAGGCAACTCCTTTATTTCCATGACTTTAAAGACTATCTGTGTGCCAGTGAGTCCCAAGGTTATTATACCTGCAACCAAAAGTTTCTTCTGAGGCTCAAACTCAAGCAAGTATCTGCCTACTTCATAAATATAATTGTGTCCAATGTGGACCGATCTCCCAAAATTTGACTCTTCTTTATTTTTGCCCATATCAGCCAATAGTCACTTGAATCAGCTGCCAAAGCCAGAAACTTCAATCATTCTTTAAAACAACAACAATAAAATCTAAAACAGCTTTTGGTATCGATTTTTTTTCTATTTTGTTTTAAATTTCATTGATTTCTGCTCTAATTTTAATTATTTCTTTTACTTCTGCTTGCTTTAACCTAAATTGCTCTTCTTTCTCTACTTTAAGGTAGAATTTAGGTTATTAACTTTAGATCTTTCTCTTATGTAATATATGCATATAGTGCTATACATTTCCCTTTATGAACTTCTTTCATTGAATCTGAAGGTTTGGTAAGTTGTATATTCATTTTTATTTACATCGAACTATTTTTAATATCTCCTGAGACATCTTCTTTGTTCTATCAGTTATTTAGAAATGTGCTGTTTACATTCCAAACACTTCGTATTTCCCAGCTATCTTTCTGTTATCGCTTTCCAGTTTAATTTCATCATGGTCTAAGAATATACTTTGCATATGTCCTATGCATTTAAATTTGTGAAAGTATAGTCTGTGACCCAGACTGTGGTTAATCTTGGTGAATGTTCTATGTAAGTATAAAAAGAATGTGACTATTGTTGAATGAAGATGTCTCCAATTCAATTAGATTAAGTTAATTGGTAAGACTGTTGAGTCATCCATACATCTATTGATTTTATGCCCGATGGATTGATCAATGACAGAGCGATATTGAAGTCATCAACTATATTTAATGGATTTTTCTATTTTCCTTTCAACTATATCAGTTTTTCTTTCATGTATTTTTCTTCTTTCTTAGCTGCATACATGCTGTTTTTAAGTTTATACTGTTTAAAATTGTTAAGTCTTCTTAGAGAATCAACCCCTTTATTATTTGTAATACCTCTATCCCTGATAATTTTCCTTGTGCAATTTACTTTGTCTGAAATTAATGTATTTACTTCAGCTTTTTTAAAATTAGTATTAGCATGGTATATCTTTCTCCATCACTTTTATTCTTTTATCTCTTTAAATTTCAGCTTGGGAAGTTTCTACTTTACAGACTTTAAGCTCACAGATTATTTCCTCAACCCTGTCTAGTTTACTGATAAGTCCATTAGAGGCATGCTTCTTTTCTGTTAATGGAATTTTTTTTCTAAACCAACTTCTTCCTTTTGATTATTTCAGAGTTCTCATCTTTCTGCTTACATTATCCCTTTCTTTTCCATGTACTATATTCTTTCCATTAGAACCCTTAGCATAATAATCCTAGTTCTTTTGAATTCCCTGTCTGGTATTTCGAAGACCTATGTCTTATCTGAATTGGTTTTGATGATTGCTTTGACTTTTCAAATTATTTTGTTTTGTTTGGAAAGATATATTATGTTAGGCAATAGAAATTAGGGTAAATAGGTCTTCAATGTGGGGACGTAGGCTAATCTAGCTAAATGTTGGGCTATGCTTAGTATTTGTTGTACCTAAGGCTGCTAGAAGCTTCAGAGTCCTATGGTGTTCGTAATTTTGTCCCTACTTTTGGCTTTGGATTTCTCTAAGTGAGCTCTTTAGTTTTAACCTTCCTTGGATCATTATATTTAAAGTGAATTCCTTACAAACAAAATATAACTTTGTTTTCTATTTTAATCACTCTGACAATACTGCCTTTTAAATTAATGCATTTTGATGACTACATTTCAAGTGATTATAGATATAGTTGGATGAATGTTATGTTTTTATTACAATTAGATACGTATTACACCTTTTTTGGTGACTTTTTTTTTTGGGGGGGTAGCTCCCTGGCTGGGAATCGAACCCAGACCGTGGCATTGAGAGTGTCAAATCCTAGCCACTACACCACCAGGGAACCCCTATGTTACACCTTTTGAAATTAATTGAACCAGTGGGTGTTCATTTTCTAAATCTCTATATCTAATCTAACAAAAATTTACTATCTTCGAAGTATGTTTTGACCATGTTTATTTCTCTCTACCATCAGGATAACAGCAATATCTCAAACCATATTCATTTTTTGTTTGGTTAATTGCAACAGCTTCCTAATTGGATTTTTCCTCTTCTATTATTCCCTATCAATCCAGTTTTACAAAGAGCAATCAGAATAATTGTATAAAAATGTGAGCTGTGTTGGTTTGAAGACTCTTTTTGGGCTACCTACTTTTAGAATTAAATAAATCTTAAACTACTTTATAAGGACTTACATGTTGTGTCCTCTAACTACCCTAATTACCTTTAACATACTTTTCATAAGTCAAGTCCAATCCCATATCTTCTTTCAGCTCCTTACACCCACGCAGTGGTTCTCAGCTTTCCTAGTGCCGCGACCCTTTAATACAGTTCCTCATGGTGTGGTGACCCCCATAAAATTATGTTCGTTGCTACTTCATAACTGTAATTTTGCTACTGTTATGAATCGTAATGTAAATATCTGAAACATGTTTTCCGATTGTCTTAGGCGACACTTGTGTAAGGGTCGTTCGACCCCCAAAGGGGTCGTGACCCACAGGTTGAGAACCGCTAAGGCCTCTCCTTTGTCTCATCATTTAAAAGTTCTTTTTTCAATGTCACACCCACAAATTTAGTAATAAAATTTTAAAAAAAAATTTTTTTCTCTCTTGATGACTCAAATAGTATATCCTTCCTTTAGATTTCAATTTAAATACTGTATTATTCTGAGAGGATTTATTACTCTTTTACTCTAATAAAACCCTGCTATTTTTTGATGTATATCTAGCATTGCTTTAAGTTATGCACCATGCTTTGTTTAATACATGCAACTGCAAATTATGTCAGTCACAAAATCAGGCAAGGTCCTTTTCATTCACTGCTGTATTTCAAATGTTTTTATATTAAGCTTGTCACCAGTTGCCAAAAATATACATACACATTTTAAAAGATGTTATCTATGTATTAGACACTGATGGTAACCACTTTGAGAACGTCTTAAAACTGAAGTTAAATGTGACTTGTAGTCATCTTTTGTTATCAGTATATATTGAGTATTACAATCTTAATACGATTTTTTCTTTCTTAAAATGTGTGTGTGTATATATATTTGGCACCCTCTGAATTAATATCATTTAATAACTCTTGAAAAATATCTGCCTGATATCGTGTATTTTTTTCCCATCAGAAAGTTATGTTTGCTTTTCAAAAATTAAGTTTCAGACAGCAAACATGGCCAGGCATCCAGCTGAAACCTGTACACTAGAGGATAAAAAGACATGGTAACACATTTATGATCCATTAATTAGTAAGCAGAAATAAGAAATTCATTCTATAGCTAGTGCTTAGTCAATATGGATACAAAAGCAAGTTTTGATCTTAATTTGGTAGTAAATAACAGCCAACAGGAAAAACCAGAAGTAGTGATGTCAGCTTTTACTTTGGAAGTTTCTTTAATAAGTTTTACAATAGAAAAGAGGTCTATTTGTATGTACTCCTTAGAATACCATTCGTTTGCATGAAAGTCTGAAGTAGAAATCTTAGAATAACTATTTGAAGTTAAAGACTGAGTGAAATGACTTGTTTCTGACAAAATGTGGAAGTGTATTTAAGTAATTTTCAAAGGGAAGGGGAGAAAATAGTTAAAATGCTAGACAAAAAGTTATTTCAAAACACCCAGATGAGCTATCAGAAAAGTAAAGAAAATGCTTGGTGGGGGCGGGAGGCACGAAACAACAAGAAAGCCTGAAACTGGAGATGTGAGTGACAAAGAATAGTGTTTGCTCTGGGGCACATGCCAGTCCATACTAACCTAGCACCTGTTTCTACACATGTAGAGAACGTGTTTAGGGCTGGAGGAAGAGACCAAAAAGTTGGGAATATAAAATACAACTACATTACAGAAGAGTAACACACTCAGCAAATAGTTAAAGACTAGTAAAAACCTGCCCCAAAGAAGGAAATGATATAAACACTTTGTCTTCCAAGAGAAATTCTAAGCAGTCACATCAGTTTGGGTTCATAATTCAAATTAACTAGGCAGCAAAAAAATAATGAAGTTGGGAAATTTAAATACTCCATAAAAATTAGGAGGAAAAAGGCTCTTTGAGTCTGCTTGTCACCAATAAGGAAGCAAAGAACATGAGTTTAGAATAAAATATTACCCCTGATACCCAAAATATGTAAATAATAAATCACTATAATTGAGAATCAGTTGAAACAAGTACACACAACCCAAGAACTCCACAAAAGACTGTCAGACCTATAGAAATGGCAAGTAATAGGTAAGAAGGTATTCCATATAATTAAAGACATGAGACTATAAACATAGCAAGACAGATAGCACTACATGATATTTTTGCCAAAATGTTTAAATTGAATTTTTATGATAAATCAGATAAAACCAGATTGTTCAACATTCTTCCAGAAAACTGTCCTTGATGATTCAAATAATATGAATGCCATAAAAAGTTAAAAAAAAATGAAATGGCATTTCTAGATTTGACTTTCTAAACCTCAGCACTGTTGACCTTTAGGGATGGATAAACCGTGTGGGAGACCATTTCGTATACTGTAAGATGTTTAACAGCATCTCTAGTCTCTACCTGTAAGATGTCAATAGCTCTCCCCCCACCTTCCACAAATTGTGTTAGCAAACGTGTCTGAATACAGTCAAATATCTCAGAGGACAAAATTGTTCCCATAGAGAAACATTATTCTAGGTTAAATTTACTAAAGAGACATGACAACTAAATGCACGCTATGCTCCCTGACTGGATCCTGGATTCAAAGAAAATCAGAGTTTGTAATATTCAATTTGTATGCAACTGGAAAAGCCTAAATACTGATTGTGAAGAAGATAACATTGTACTAATGTTAATTTCTTGAATTTCTTGGAGGACACATGTGCAAAATTACTGAGACGTAGCGTAAGATACTGTAAGCACCTGCACTTGGACCAACTGGCTGTAAATCAGAGCTCCCATGACCCACTCCGTGAATTAGATTAATTCCCTCAGAGAACTCAGAGAAACTTTTTATTTACTTGATTACCAGTTTATTATGACAGGTTGTGTAACTCAGGCACAGCCAGATGGAAGAGATGCACAGGGCAAGGTACAGGCACACCTTGGATATTATGGGTTCAAGTATTGCACTAAAGCAAGTCATAATCTTTTCGCTGGTGGAGGGTCTTCTCTTCATTATGTAAAAAACACGCAACATCTGTGAAGTGCAATAAAGCTAAGCTCGACAGAACGAGGTGTGCCTGGGTAGGAAAAGAACACAGGTTTCCATGCCCCCTTCAGGGCATCACTCTGCTTAAGAATCTCCAGTCGTTCATGAACCCAGAAACTCTCCAAACCCAGTCCTTTTGATTTTTATGGACACTTTATTATGTAGGCATGATTGATTAAATCATGGGCTACTGGCAATCAATTCAACCTCCAGAACCCCTCTGCTTCCCAGGGTTGGGGAGGGCAATGTGGACATGAAAGTTCCAAGCTTCCAATCACATAGTTAGTTCCCCTGGCCATCAATTCCAATCTGTAGGGGCTTTCCCAAAGTCACCACATTAACATAAACTCAGGTGTGGTTAAAAGGGATTTGTTATTAATATCAAGACAACTTTATTGCTTTATCAGTTAGGAAATTTCAGATGTTTTAGGAGCTCTGCGCCAGAAACCATACATGAAAACCAAACACCTATTTCTTATTATAAATCACTATATCATATTCAGGAAAATGTAGAATTATGCCAGAAACACATGCAAAAAAAAAAAAAGTGAACCCAATGAAAAATGGTAAATTTTTCATTGTAAATCTAAACAAATTTGGCTTTTAAGACAATTATATTTGTGGAGTCAAAAAGGGATGTAACTGAAACATTGGACAATGATATGTAAAGTGTGTGGAGATGTATAAGTACTGAAGTGAAACATTCTAACAATGTTATATTGCATTGATGAAGGACAATGTTATTGATTTTACAGTTTTTAATTTAAACATGTGTGTTACAATTTATAGAGATAACACTGAAACAATAGATATAAACACAAATGTCCAAGTGGTATGTGAAAAGAGAATGGCTAAATTTTATAAAATTAACCAATCCAATAGACAGCAAAAAATAAGCAAAAACCCTAAGTAATACCAGAAAAATTTAGGTTAGTCAGAAAATGAACAAGGTACTAGAATATAAATCATAACAGTTAAAATAGAATTAGACTAATCACTCCAGTAAAAGATTTTGGGTAAAATACACACACCCCACCCCTCCATACACTGATTGAAAAAACAAATCTAAAACATCAGACTATGGAAGATAGGAAGCAAGTTGGATAAAAATGATATATACCAAGCAAATACTTAACGAGAGCTAACAGAACTACATTATTCTCAGGCCAAAACATACTTTGAGACAATAAGCATTGTTAGTGATAAAAAATTGTTATTTAAAGCTAAAATTTTTAATTAACTTGGGAGGCACAATAATTCTTAAACTAATATGAAACTAAAATGCAAACTATACAAAAGAAACATTTCAAATAAAACTGACAGTAAAAATTATTAAATCCAACATGGTAGAAGGAGATATTAACACATCTCCCTCACTGAGAGGTCTGAGAGTTTGTAATAACACCACACAGATTAATAAAACTAAACTAAATGTAATACTGATTGAAAAAAAACAACAGCTGAAGCATAAACGCACTTTTCTTTTGACCTCTTCCTCCCCAAGTTTACCTACTTTACCACCAAGATACAGGAAAGATTTATAAAACTTGATTGGGTACCAGACCAATAGCACTTCTAAAGATAATTAAAAGAATTCATAGCATACAGATTTCATTCTCTGGCCACTAAAAATTAGATTAGGAATTGGTGAGGATAAAAAACTTATAATGTTGGAAATAAAAAAAACTAACAGTAATAAAGAAGAAAGCACAATAAAAATTAGAAAATACTCAGAAGTGAAAAATATGAAAATAGTACATAAACTTGTTGGAAGTAGGAAAAACAGTACAGAAAGAAAAGGTATTTACTTAAGTATTTATGTTAGAAAAATTAAATAGGAAAATAAATTAGTCAAAGTTAAAAAAAGTCAATGTAAAGAAAGTAAAAAAAATAAAGATAATAAAATAGAAATTGAATATTAAGTAAAATCAATAGTTAAAACCACCTCGTTGATAAGGGTAATAAAATAGAAACAGTTCAATCAAGAGAAAAATGAAGACACATAGCAACTATTTTTAGAGTGAAAAAGAAAGCAATTGCACCTACCAACGAGGTTAAAAAGAGAAAAATATCACAAAAACATTCATGTCAACGTGTGAAAATGAGGGGACATCGACACACGCTGAGAAAATCAGGAATTACTAAACCTGACTCCCACGAGAAATAAAAACTTTGCTATGATTCCAGAATAAGTAGTTTAATATCTTCTCATTTCAGGGAAATGTGCTCCCTGAAGAAATTTCATAGTAGGAGAGTAGAACAAGAAAGGAAAAGGCAGTAAACTGAGAACAAGGAATCGGGGAAAGCTAACCTTACCTTCATCCTGAAGGGAGACTGGGAAGCATGATCACGCAGCAGCACGTGGGCATGAAAGGGCTGGCTTTTGTGCCCTAGGATTGATTGGCGAGCCCTGGAGAGAGAACCTAATTTCCTAGTCATCTCCAGGTGAGATGAGCTGGGTAAGGGTCTGCCAAGGGCCACAGGTATAAACTATTGTCTGCAGCCCTCCAGCAGCAGTGGTGAACCAGCCAGTAATGGGGGTGTGAGCAGAGCACTAAAATTATGTTAAGAGTTCCTACACCACTTGATGTCTTTCTAAATCTCGTAAAGATCTGGAGCAATATGTCACCTTTGTGCTGGAGAAGATCCCTAGTTCTAAGAGTGTTATCAGGTTGTTTCACGTAAATGAATCAAAGCAAATCCAACTCTGATGTTTTCAGTCATCAGAGACACACATGCCAGAATACCACCTTAGGGTAACTCCTTCACACACACGCAGAAGAGAGCCTAATGGGCGCCATGCCTCCTGTAACCTAACTTCACAGTTACATGTGTAGCCAAATAGAAAAATGGGGCCCCTTTCTTTCAATTTCAGGTGAGACCATGAAGGTCAAAAACGAAATAATTGGTACCATCTCCCCAGTATTCCAAAGACCTATACGAGTCTTGTAAAAGGGTGCCCCAAAGTGGTGTGGGGACACTTCATCTAACAGCCACAGACAAATAAGGAAAGATTAAAGTCAAAGAACACTGGGAAGAGAAATATTTTTGCAGAAAAAAATTGAGAATGTTGTAGAAATTTTCCAACCTCCTCTATTTTAAACTGTAGGCCAAGTCCTTCCTTTGAGACACGAGTAGAGGCTGTGTCCTCCTTAATTCAAGACCACAGAGAAGGCTGGAAGGGGATTACTCAGAGCGCTTGTGTTGTGATCACTAGAATTGAGGACATGATGAATTAGTTTTCAACTCCCGTTTAGAAAATTTAAATACGACAGGCAGTGTGGCTCTGAGTCACGAGAAACAAGGAAGTGAACTGAAAACGAACTTCTGATACCTTCTGCAGAGAAAAGATTTGTGTTCCAGAAGCTCAAATGTGGGCCACAAGAGATAGCCTAGAGCCATCTGAAATGAGTCTCTGCCCAAAACAACCAGGAGACATTAAGAGGCCTCAACAAAAAAGAGTTCATGTGGGAAATACAAGAACTGAATGGGAGTGTCCTAAAAAAAGTCATTGCATTTCTCTCCACCATGAGAATTCCAGTTGAAAGTTCCTGAAAGGGGTTTTTAATTTGTTTGTGTGTTTAATTTATTTTTAAATCTACAAAAGTAGCCCAGGGGATCAAAACCAGCTTTAAATATACCTAGCCTGGTATACAATCACATCCACTGATAAAACTCTTTCCCCTACATCATTCTCCTCACCTGAGTAAAACAGTTGAGGGGGTCTAAAGTGACCCCACTGAGTAGGGAGAGTAAGAGTTGCAGCTAGAAAAGCGAGACTAGTCTGCCCCTGCCTTCCTCCTACTCCGTCCTACCTGCAGCCTCACTTAAAAAAATAAGGTCAGAAGAAAGAATCTTCTCTTCCTTCATATATAAGGAGTTATATGATTGTGCTATAAGACTGAACATTTAAATATTTGAAATAATGCTATTCTTTTTTTTTTTTTTTCTTTTTGGTATGTGGGTAGCTCCCTGACCGGGAATCGAACCCAGGCCGCAGCGCTGACAGCGCCAATGCCGAAGCCTTAAGCCGCTACACCACCAGGGAACTCCCAATAATGCTATTCTTGAGACTGAAATTGAAAGAAAACAGGACAACATAGGTTAAGATTTCATTTAAGGGGGAAAAATGAAATTTCTACAGAGTGGGTTTAAAGGATTCAGACAGACAAAAGTTTTCCACTTGTATCTTAACGATTTCAGCTCATTTAATGAATAGATATTATGAGTTGAATTGTTTTTCCCACTGTTGAAGTCCTAATCCCCAGTACCTCAAAAATGCAATCTTATTTGGAAATAGAGTCATTGCAGATGTAATTAGTTAAGATCTGAGTTCATCCTGGAATAGGTCCTATTCCAATATAACTGGTACTCCTATAAAAAGAGGGGAACTTGGACACAGGAACACATGTAAGGAAAACGCCACATAAAAATTAAGATGGCCATCCAGAAATCAGAGAGAGAGGCCTCACAGCTCAGAAGGACACAGTCCTCCCAATACCCTCGTTCTGAACTTCTTGCCTCCAGAACAATGAGATAATGAGTCTATCATTAAGCCACTCAGTTTGCTTTGACAGCCCTGGAAAACTAATTGCGTTATTCATTGATGGAGGTGGTGTCTTTGTTTTAATTATTAATTTATTTTACTAACTTACTATCTTAATTATTAGAAACTTTAACTCAGTAAATTTCCTCATTTTGCTCAACATCAAAAGGCCTATGTATTACTTAACCTCTATGAGCTTCAGGTTGTCTCACTTCCATGCTTCAAATCCATAGTGGCTTCCATTGCATCATCATTAAAAACTCAAGCTCTCTAGCATGGTCCATACATCCCATGTGATCTGAAGATTGCTTCTATCTCTCAACTCCAATCCTTCCCGTTGTCCCTTTCTTTGTCCCCTTTAGCCACACTGTGCAATCCAAGTTCATTCTGTTCTCAGGACCTTGACACACAACTCCTTTTTGTGCCAACCACCATAGCTAATAAAATCTCAACGCCCACCACTGTTAGCTCTACCTCATTATCCTGTTTTATCTTTTGCTTCACATTTATTTATTCCTGATATTAATATAATCTTATTTGTCAAAGTGCTTATTGTCTCCTCTCTCTCCCCTAGAATTTAATCTCCTTGAGGAGAGGGACTCTGTCATTTTCATTTTTCCCTGCATCCCAGTGGCATAAGACAGAAAAGGTACTCAGTATTTTTTGAGTCATTAACAGATTAACTCTAAAATGAGCAGGATGACCTAAATTCTTCCCACTTTTAGAACTTATTATTTATATTTTTTTACTTTTGCTTACTAGTCCAAGTATAGTGGATAGACCTTCTTTCAGAGCAATATTAGCATTGCTCTCCATTACATAACAGGCCAGGTGGTCTACATGAAAGTCTACAACATTGAAGTTTTCACATGTGTTATCCAATCAATTTCTAGAATGAAAATGCCTGTGAGATTAAAATGATAAAATTTAGAAGAAATAAATTCTAAATCTCTTATGATTTTTTTGCATCACCCCCAAGAGAGTCTAGAAATATTTTATTTCTTTTTATTTGGATAGTTCCTCAAAATAGAGTTACTATTACCTTCAAAGTGCATTTCTATTACTATAGGTATTACTATCTCAATAACACTTTCTTCCATTCACGTGTTCAATACCATGTTCTCATCTTGTTTTCCTCTCCTTCAGTTATTCTAACTTCCACTAATGCAAGTATGTATTTTTTTTGTAATCCATCCTGCTTCCGGTCTCTATTTTGAATACTAACTTATAACCTATGTTATTTAACCTGTTATTTAATGAGTACAGGGCCTGGCAGAAGTAATACCCTTTTTAATGAACTGGTAATCTATACCAAATCTTTTATTACAAAAGTATAAGCATGTAAGTCTGTAACTTAAGAACATTTTAACTACTTAAAAAAGGGTGTTATTTCTGTTGCACCCTGTATTATGTGAGGAGGTAAGAGCAGAGGAATAACAGTCTAGAAAATAATTTTATTACTAACAGAGCAAGAAATGAAAATAGGTGGTCTAAAAATAGCAGTGTATCAAACTTCAAAATTTTAGTTGAAGAGTTAAATTAATATTTAAAACTTACAGAAAATTAAATTGCCTTCCTCTTTCTCTCGCTCTTGTGTTCTCATGGAACAAAGATAAATTCACTTGAATTATTAGTAATCAAAATGATATGGTACAAACTTTTGGAGCTTCGTGTATAAAAATACTTCTTGAGCCCTCTCTGTATTCTTAGCTCTGCAATTGTATTCTAATTTAATAATAGAATATTGATTCAGTAAAGTTCTCTGTGTTAAATGCTTTACAAATCATGGCTACTTAAGCCAATTGGTAAAATATTTAAGATATCATATAAATTAATAAAAATACTGTACACAAATGAAATAAAATAACAAGTAGAAATAGTTGCAAAAATTGTATTTTGCTAATTTTTAATGTTTTTAAAAAATTTTTATAATCTATACCCTCACCTATTTCCAAAGGATTTGCAAACACTAACCATGAAGAAATCCTTTTGAGTGTAGTTAAATTTAGTAACATTTATTCAACCAACATTTACAAACAATTAAGATGCAAGAAGCTGATTGTCTTAATGAATGTATATACAAAATGCATGATAGTACAGGAGAAGTTGCACATTTCTTCTATTGTAAACCATCATAAACACCATAAATGCTAAAATTACTTCCTGTGCTTCAAGAAAGAGAGCTTTGTGGACAGGATTCCACTCCAATTTGAATGATCTAAAAGCCTCTCTGAAAAGTCTTCACTTCCTTCCCTGGTACTCTGCTAACCTAAAGTCTTTGCAAGCTTATGTGGTACACAGACAGGCATTCCCTGCTATCTGGGAAAAATAATTGGGCATCTCAGATCATTCTGCATAAGCAGGGATTCTCAAATTTGATCTATTACTATTCAAAGCCAGGTCCTGGACTGGAAGTTCTAACACCATGCTCTTCAGCTGCAGTTCTGAATTGAATGGTATGCCTAACTTTTCCCTGTTGTGTTCTGTTTCTCCAAAGTAAAGTTATTACAAACAGCCAGGGGGCTCCATTTAAACACATGGTGACTTGGAAAATGTATCTGTGTCTGTACTATATCTGTACTGCTTTTCATGAATATTTGAACAAAAAGCAGGCAACAGTAAAGGAATCCTGCTAAAATCAGGTTTAATGTCCAACTTTACACTGCCAGTCTCAAGGTGGCATTTTGGCATAAAACTCAATTTTCTCTTAGAATAATTTGCATTGGGATTATGGGCTAAATGTTCTTAAAGTGTCTAAGCTATAATTCTTTATAAGACTATACTCTGGCATTTTACTATAGCATGTGCAAGCCTAACTTACAGGCTCAGACTTTACTCTTGTCCAAATTCTCTACACGGTGCTAGCCAACTTTTAATGAAAAGCATTGCTTCACGACATGATTTACTTGCCATGTGCATTTTCTTTTCCTAGAGGCATTTTTTTCCTTTGCATTAAATATGAACTGAACTTTTGCTAAGGCTTCTGCCGTCGATTAAAATCCTATTTGTAAACCTCCCACCTTCCAAACACCCAATCCTATGCAAAGATAAAACGGTAATAAATCTAATTTGTCTTGTGCCATGCTATAAGTGGTTAGCCTATACAGCTTTACCTTCTGTTGTATGAAGATTGTATTTCAAAGTTCGTTAAATTGGTGCTTTTTATGGTGAACCACACAATGCTAAAACAAGACATAAGACAAAAAGAGAAGATAAAGGAAATGTTGAAAAGAAAAAAAAAAACAGAAAACGAATGGAGAAAGAGAGAAAAATAAGGTTACTAGGAACTGCAAAAGCTGCATTATCTGTTTATAACATGACTATACTACATTGGTCAGCAACTATAATGTAAAAGGTAATATGTAAGAGTTTTATATGCCTTTCAGAACTATAAAGGGAGTGTGAGTGGATTTTAAACATTTTGATTAGCACCACAAAGATTTTAATGCTTTATTTAAACAGTTTGCTATGGGGCAAACACATTTGGTAGACAAGTAAAATGAAAGCATGGGCATTGGTTTCTCTGTTTTCTATTAAGTAATGTTGCGAAGTAAGCAGAAGTTGGATTCAGATATCAGATAATTATCTCCACACTGTGTGTCACAGTAAATAATTTTAATTGGTTTAACTTTAAGGACCATTACTGGCCTAATTAGAAACATGAAAAGGCTACACGTATTAGGAAATATCCTGAAGGAATGAGAACATTAGCAATTCTGTCAAGCCATTTTAAAAATAAGTACACAGTAGCAGCCACATTTCAGTGAAAGGCAGGGTACTTGAAAGGTGCTTTTAGGAAAACAGTGTGCCTGTGAGTTTGTAATAAGAGATCTGTAATAGGAAGCATAGAAATGGGGTAACAGGCTGATGTGTATGCTATTACTGTGTTAAAAACATACTAATATGGTTCTGACTCCTGTTTTATAAAAATGCAGTGTAAAAGTTTTCAAAGTAAAGAAATAATAATTGAGGTGGGTAAATCATTACTGAGAATATGTTGACTTACCAAAAGGGGAAAAACTTCGTGAGTAAAATAGTTTTACCCAGACACGTTTAGCATGCAGTGCAGTTGTAATGAGTGAAGTTTTGCCCTGAATGTTTACTAGGATCTTCTCTACCTCAGTTTCACAAGATTCATGAGAAACAAATGAATATTATTCTTTGAATCATATTTATACATTATACATACTGATTTTTGTGTATAACATAGTTCATATTTAGAAAATAGCTTTATTTTGAATAAAATGTGAGATACTATGTCCATTAGGTCTTATATTATGCTAAAGAAAATAGCTTGGTGGCCAACAGGTACATGAAAAAATGCTCAACTTCATTAGCTATTAGGAAAACACAAATAAAAACCACAATGAGATACCACCTCACACCTGTTAGAATGGCTGTTATCAACAAGACAAGGAATGACAAGTGCTGGAGAGGATGTGGAGAAAAAGGAACTCTGGTACACTGCTGGTGGGAGTGCAAACTGGTACAACCAACCACTGTGGAAGACAGTATGGAGGTTCCTCAAAAAACTAAGAATAGAGTTACCATATGACCCAGCACTTTTACTTCTAGGTATCTACCCCCCAAATTTAAAAACCTTGTCCACAAAGATATATATACCCCAACATTCATTGCATCAATATTCACGGTGGCCAAGTCATAGAAACAGCCAAAGTACCCTCTGACAGATGACTGGATAAGAAGCTGTGGTACATATACACAATGGAATATTACTCAGCCATAAGAAAAGATGAAATAGGGCCATTTATGACAACATGAATGGACCTTGAGACCATCATGCGAAGCAAAATAAGCCAGACAGAAATAAACAAGAACCATATGATTTCCCTCACGTGTGGAACACAAAGCTGAAAGCAACAAAGAAACAAAAACTCATGGCCACAATCAATAGTTTAGTGCTTAGTGGTATGAGAGAAGCAAGGTGGGGGAGAAGGGATAGGGTCTGAAATACATGGTGATGGAAAGAGAACTGACTCTGGATGATGAACACACAACACACAGATGATGTATTATAGAATTGTACACCTGGAACCTATGTGATTTTTACTAACCAATGTCACCTCAATAAATTTAACAAAATAGTAAAATAAAATGTGGGCCTAGATTGATTAAAAAAATAACTCAGAACTTTCAAAGAGTAACATCTTTATAGCATAAGAAGTAACTAGAATGCCATATATTTTTAAATGCACATAAGTTATCAATAACTTCTAATGAATAGTTATTTAATACAATTTTTTTCTTTCTAATTTATAATTTAGTTTTTAGCATTTTTTTTTCATTTTCTGAAATTGCTGATAGTAATATTTGACCAACTAGCCTGTTTGGGATATGAATATTTTAAATAAGCAATCCAAACTTTAAGTTAACAAAATAAACAGTATTTTTAGGCATTTTTGTTTACTGATTTTAAATATTTTAGTCATTTTTAATTAAAATTTTTATTTTTAGAATTGCTTATTACTTTAAATTGTCTTAAATGGAAAAAATAGAGAAAGTTAACATAAAAAAATAAGATATGGTTAACTATGTATCATTTTAAGAAAGTAAACTATACTAGAGAAAATTTTATAATTGTATACCTTTGATATGTGGACTCACTGTCAAATATAACATATTAGTAATAAAATTAAATATTTAAAGAATTAAGAAAACCAGTAGTTGCACCAAAATTGGTCAAAGAATACATGTATGTGTAAAAACCCACATCACAGATTCTCCCCATGCATATGCTCACATACCCACATTGCATGGACACACATTTATTCATGTGCACAAAACTTCATTTCTATAGTTGGTGCTTTTACACTGACTGATCTAAAATAATGCCACCAGTTATCTTAATTATCTTGTTAATATTTGTGTATTCTGAAATTTTGGTAAGTTTTTATTTGACTGACATATATGATCATTTAGAATCAAATTTTCTTTAATAAAATTATAACAAATTATATTTTTTGTGGAAGACTATATAATGTATCCATACAAATAAAATGGGGATAATTCTATGAAATAATTTTTAGCTACAGAACAGATTAATTGCTTGTTGTTCTGTTAACACACACACACACACACACACACACACACACACACACAATTGTTGATCATTATAAAATAATACTGCCTGCCTGCTCACCAAGCATACATTTCATACTCGTATTTCAAATACCTTCTAAATGTTGAAGAGGGCTGAAAATGAAGGGGAGAATAAAAATGTGGTTGCTTATAGAAATATACATGCTCATATTTGTACACAAACATACATACATATGTTCATCTATTTCAGCTTTTCCCATATGTTCCAAAAATAACAGCCTGGAAAAATTGTACTCACACATCCTGCTCTCTGAGTAAAGGATACAAATGAAGACAAATTTTCCCAGTATCCAAGTTACTCAGGAAGAGAAACTACTTCAGGACGCTACATTCTTTTAAGTCACTGAACATAGCAGAGCAGCCTTAATATACAAATTTACTTTGAAAATCCCCAATTTATCCCTTAGAAAAGTTTGAGATTACCTCCTCTAATATTTTTTTCACAAAATAAATTATCTGCCCTGTATTCAAGGACCCAGGTAAAGAAATAAAATTGCAGATTGTGGTATGGGCCTTAGTTTAAAAAGTTTCCCTGAAAAATGATGAAAGGATTTTTGGGTGAAGGCAACAATGATTCCATCATATGTTTCACTATATTTTCTGATCATTTCTCTCTTTATGTATATGGCTAATAATATTCATTATAAAAATAATGTTACAGTTCTTCAGAATATGACCTTAAACTCAGAAACTATGAATTGTGTAGTGGAGTGAGCATGGCACTTAGCTCTGACAGATATGGTTTAGATACCTGGCTTCATCTTATACTACTTATGTCATTATTGAATATCATTTTTTTTTAATCTGTAAAATGAAAGTAATAATTGTGTTTCAGGGGGAAAAATGAAATAATGTATATAAAGCACCTGATTTATAGCAGTTTAAACAAAATTTCTCATTAATACTATTATTCTGTATTATCCCATAAGGATCTGTTTTAATAATTTAGATATTATCAACAAGTGGTTGTAAAGCTCTTGCTTGTGGAGCACAGGTCAAGATACTTTAGATTCTTTCTGCTTTCAGGTAATTAGGCTTTCCTGTAAAAACATCAAGTCTGTGGTAGGAACCGCACAAAGATTTCTTCTCTTTGGCCATTGCCCCTCCTTCCAATCCCCATGTGGTCCTGCAATTGTGTTCATACACTGTGATCCCCACTACCCATTTGCATCCTCTCTCAATCTCCTGCTCTTACCTCCCCTCACCCCATCACAGGTCTGGGAATGGGCACTAGGTCCTAGAGTGACAAATCAGAGTCCCTTTCCCAAACCCCCAACACATGGACAAAGATAATTAGTTCATGGATGAGGCTATTACTCATGAAGGAATATGGTAGAACTCAGAGAGGAATAAAAGCAATCAATTTCTTTCAGAAGCTGTTAGTGACTTAATTCTTTATTATATCAAGTGGGACAAGCAAAAGATATCTTCAAAACAGAAAAATACATAGAGAGGAGCAAAAATTAAAGATGGAGAGACTGCTGGCTTGCGTTCCCTTAAACCTTCCTGTTCAACTATGTTCCTGTACTTGTCTCTTTATTGTAAGCCCCCAATACCACCTTCTCTTTCTTTGGTTTTGTTTGGTTCTTGCAAACAAAGAAATCTCTACTTACATGATTCTATACTAAACTACACTATTAGTATTAATGAAATAATTGTGTAATATGAAATTAATTTTAAAATATCTTCATACTAGAAGAGTGTAATTTCTACCACTTGCACACATAGTGGTTTGTTTGGTACTTTGCAGCCAAATACCCATTGAAAGAGAATTCTTAGGCTAAAACAATAAACCAATTGCCTTTTAGTATAATCAAGAGGCATCTACTCGCTCTTTCCCTTCATTTGAGATCTGAAAACTCAGGGATCCTGGCAGGCCCTGTAGGTTTACATTGCTAAAAATCCGTTAAATCCTTAGGGTAGAGGTTAACATTAGCCAAGTTTGCTGCACGAAGCAATGAGCCTTCTTAATTAAAGACTTTACTTGGATTGCTTTGTAAATGGATGTAAGTGGGAGTTTATAAACTCTTCTTCTACTACCCCCTGGTACAAATGAAAGGCAAGAAGTAAAGGGGGTGCTACCCCTTAAAAGCTTGCTTCTTACAGATTCTTTTATTCATAAACAGACATGTTTCTCTAGACTCTCTTGAATTTTTTTAAACTCATAATTATTTATTTCACCTTTTATAGCTAGCCTCTGAGATCCTGATTAGGCTTCCTGTACTGATTCTCAGACTTGATTGTGGATCATGAGTTATCTGGGAAACTTGTTAAAAATATAGGTATCTGGGCCCTACAGTACAGATTATCTTTCAATACCTTGAAGGTCACCCAAGAATCTATAAATTTTTAATAAGTAGCTAGGTAATTCTGATATAGCCAGTCCAGGAACAACACTTTGCAAAAAATTCTTCTAAAAAAATAAGTGTGTGTGTGCGTGTGCGTGTGTGTGTGTGTGTGTGTGTATCGGACTTTTAAATTTAGAAAACCTAACATAATGTAGTAAACACAATCATTTTTAACATTAATTTACCCAAATTACAACTGATTGTACTTAAGATTTTTACTACCAAAAAAATAATAAAGTTAATTGTTTGGTTACATGGAATTTCAAGCCTTACATATATTTTCATATGATGCCAATCTATAACTTGAACAAACAAAAGTAAGAGTGTGCTTAAAGAAAGATTTATAAAATTATTGCATTGCAGATAACTATATAAAGATAATACTGATTTGTTACTTTCAACAAAGTTGATCAAATATTAATTTTTTAAATTAGGTATTTTTATTTGGTCTAAAACTTTGAAAGAGAATTATTAGTTCCATTGGAGTAAATGCAAGATACTACTGTTATCATAATCGTGATAAGAATTAAAAATTATATTTGTGTGTACGAATTAGAAAATATCAAATAAAAAACAGTATTTGTTTTTATGTCAGCAATGGATGATTCGTATTCATGAAGAAATTTATGTAAACTATTTTTTGTAGAGTCTATATTGTTATAATAAATTGATCATGTATTTATCTAGGATACACACAATAAAATTATTTAAACCTTTAATCTCATAATCCTGAAATGGGATTTAATGTAATAATCAATGTAGTATATCTGCATTATGTTCTCTAAGGAGAAGTATAATTGTAATTGAGGACATTTATAGTGTCTTTTACATATTAACCTTATTTTTAGAACTTCATGGCTATTCAGCAAACTAGATTTAAGTTAATAAGTTTAATTAATAATTTATAAATATAAGATATAAAACAAATCCTTATATGTGGGTCAATATTAAAATAAAAGTGAGAAAACATTGTTACTTCTATTTTTCATCACTTACAACTGCAACTTACAAAGTGTGACATGACATAAATTGCTTTCCTTGTCTCCATGGTAAACAGAGTTGCGTTTTTAAATTATACGAGTAATTCATGATCACAGTAGAATATCTTAGACATTTTATATAGGGAGTAAGCACCTTTCCATTATATATTAATGTCTACATAGATCTTAATTCATTTCATCCATTCTCTATCATCACATATTATGGCATTTCTTGTTTCTGGCTATTATAAACAGCACTGTAGTGAACATCCTTATACATCCACTTTGGCAAAAATCATCTGATTATTTCCTTATTTTAGAGTTAGGTAATCACTGCATTTAAATATATCTATGTTTTTAAAGATTTGGATTGATTTCAGTACTGATTTTCACCTTCTAGAATATATTTTAAATGACACTATTGTATTCCTTCAAAAGTTTCTATCTTTGTGTTAACCTCTGCTAAAGTTCTGGGGAATTTTTTTCTGTTTATATGATTGGACAGTTGTCTTTGTAAAATTGAACTTTATTTTATTCAGTTTTGGAAACATGCATGAAGTGCTTGAATGTCCTGATTTTTTGTTTATACGTTGGATTATTCACAGCACTGGCATTTGTCAAATGGTAAATACAGAAGAGATGAGAAAATATGAAGCCCATATCACCCTGGAGTTTGTTCTCAAGTAAGTACTCTAGTAACTAGAAAGTTACTGTGTTATACATGAATTATCATTCTGTAAATGATCATAATTTATTAAAATATCAACAGTAGTAAAATGGTCTTGAATTGTTCTTGAGATTTCAGAAGTCCCTTTCTGACTTGGTTAAGGGTCTGTTAACATTAAATACCATTCATTTGTTTAAATGGCATTTATTTTATATCTAAGATATACTAGATGTTTGGGGTATATAAAGTAATAAAAAAATAGCATATACACAGAGGAAAATGCAAATAACCATATGAAGCAAACATAAGTAGTCTCTCCAATGGTACAAGCCATAAATGTTTTAGAATTTAGAGGAATTAGAGACTACTGTGGCCTAGAAAGGTCATAGAGCATTCTGGGAAGAGTTGGAACTTGGGCTGCATATTTAAGATAGTGGAAGATTAGAGTACTCTGTGAGGTTAGTGAGGAGAAAAGACATGATAAGGTAGAAATGAGGAAGGCATACTCTTCATTTTGCAGAAGAGAGGAGTGAGCTCAGACAGTAAATAGACAAAATTCATGCAAAGAAACCATATGGGTAAGGAATAAATAAAGATACGCTTAAAAATATAGGAGAGAGCCAAAGTAGGGAGGATCACAGTGCCAGGTTAAAGGCTTTGTTTTTATATTTCACATCTTCAAAGATCATTGAGTATGAGAGTGAGTTGTGATGTTTAAGATAGATAAGTCTGATAACGTGATAAAGGACAGATTACAATATGGAAGAACATAAAAGTAGAAGAATTATTTAGACGTCTATTCTTATAATACAAATGTGAGGTCATAAGGATCAAAAGTAAGACATTGATAAAAGAAAAGAATGGCTCTAAGGAGAAGAAACATTACTGATGACAAATTGGATAACAGAGAAAAAGCTCAAAAGTAAGAGGATTCAGAAATGATTTACCTGAGAGATTATGAAAATAAAGATAACTTTATCACAAATGAAGAACACAGGATTGGGGTCAGATGAACTAGCTTTTTATTTCTTTCACTCGAGGTAATAATGTGAGCCTAAAGATAGAAACCAGACACTATAACTGAAAGGGGGAGATCAGGCCAATTCATTGTGAATTATCATGATAAAAGACACCAGGAGACTAAAACTTATCAAAAGAAAGATGGAGAAAAATTCTAAGATTAGACTTGAATCTTGGAGAAACTTTATGGTGGTAAATGGGAAAAAGTGAGGTAAGAAGAAGACAGTATGCAAACATTGGTGATTTTTGTCAGATGACCACAAAGCATTCTGGAGATAATTTTCCCTGTAACATGTGGGTGGGCAGTCACTAGCAAAAATAATTGTCAGAATTTTATATTAGCTGGTTAACTTTAATTGCTTTTATTTCTGAGACAGAGTTCTTCTACCTTCCAGGAACCTCCTTTATATATGATTTGTATATTGTTATCGAACTACCCAAATAATTTGAGAAATTAACTAAATTTTAAAGTTCCCCTTCCTTCAAATTCTATGGTTTCTTTGTTTTTCTTTTTCCCTCATTCTAGTCAAACAATTGAAGAGAGAAACAATCTGATTCTCAAATTAAATCTCAAAGAAGTGAAAGCAACTGGTAATTTAAATTATCTCAAGAAGGTTTGGGGATACTTAGCTGGATCTCTAATTGATGAACTTTGATGGATCTATTTTGAGTTGTTAGTCACTTCTCCAAAACTATTACTTACTCAAGAAAATCATTACCAACACTAGGATAGTTAAGTATCTAATATGCCCACTGCTATAGAGTTACTACTCAGTAATACTTAGTTCAGTCATGTTAAAGTGGACCAATATCTAGGAGATTCTTTTACCTTTTTTAAAACTAATTTGGAGGCAGAAGCAAAGAAAGTAATTGACAGATCAGAGAAGAGTAGCGTTGAAGATGAGCCATGAACTATTAAGGAAAAAACTGGCACCCTAGAAGAGAGTTTGAGAAGCGTGAAATTACTAGTCATGGTGCTCCAGTGGGCAGCATTACACACAAAAAAACTGAAGGAGTTGGGCTAAACACTATGTTTCATTTACTCCTTGTGAAGTAGTTTCTATTCTCTTCATTTTGCAGATGAGAGGAGTGAGCTCAGAGAGGTCGAGTAACTAGTCCAGGGTCACACAGCTGGCATGTGTCAGAGCTGGGATGCTAGCCTGATGCATGAACAGAAGAATCCTTAAAGTATATAATGCTGGTGACTCAATATTCTTTTTTTTTTGAGGTGTGTCCACCAGAAATTGGAGTTGAAGATGGGTAGATTTGAAATTTAAAGTCCTGTTTTGAGGTAAAGAGATAAAGGGTGTGGTCATGCTGTTGAGAAGGTTGATGTAGAATGAGGGGGAAAAAAGATGAGTTATGGAAAGTGGTAAACATTGAGGCTTAGTTGTTAGATGGGCAATTTGAATACATGTAGAAATCACTGAGGATGATGGGATTTCACAGGTTAAAAACCAAAGCATGAGGTATGTCCTAAAGTTATTTATTAAGAACATTCAGTCTGCAAGACAGTAAGAGTAATGCTTTTAACATCTATTTCCCCAAATTTTCTTAAGATATTACATGAATGTAAAGATTTATGTTTAAGTAGATTAGAAAATACTGAGTTAACAAAGAAAGTCGAGTTTCTTTTCTGCTTTCAGCATGTTTAATCAGCACTGTAAAACTCCGGGAAAGAAAGGTATATGATGCATTTTATTAACAAAAATGATCTCCCATCACTATCCCTGCTCTCAGGACCTCTCAAGAAACTGGAAAAATGTTACCCTAGAGAGGTTGACTGCACCCTCCCTCTGTAAGAGGAAATAGAATTAGGCTTTCAATGACTTTGGCCACAGGGAGTTTGACACTGAATCAAGAGACAATATATAGGAAAAAATAACTCGACAAAGGCAATTTTGTACTAGTGGCATGATGTTTTGTCACTGGGTTAAGAAGAAAGATGCAACAGAAGACCTGCTGAGAAAGAAGGACTGAGGCCTACAGAGGCTGAGGTGGGTTCTGCTGAAAGCCAAGAGGAGCAGACATCAGACAGGAACCTTGTTTCCAGTCCATCAGCAGTAAAGGAAGAAGACTGAGATTAAGCTATGTGAGAATCAATATACACGACTGAAAATTATGTGAGAGTATGATTGTTTGGGTTATACCTAAATGAGAAATTAGAGAACATAGAATCACCATAGTTAACTTTCCATTAAAAACTAAACAAACTTGCAGATATACCTATTTCTAAATCATCACAAGACTTATTGATGGGAATAGGACTCAGAGAAACAGGGTGGTGACATTTTAGGTCATTATTATCATAGAAGGAGAAATATTGTAATGGGTTCATTTTCATTTAAGTATCTATATTCAGAAAACTATTTTTCACTCTGGGAATCAATTCTTTAAATTAAAAATGCTAACCAATAAATAATTTTACTATTTGATTTTCCTCCTTGAATGTCCATTTAAAAAAGGAGAAAAAAAATAAATATTCACTTGGTTTTCCCTATTCCATTTGGAATCCTGTTTGTCTTTAGAAAGTGATTCACATTTTTATGCAAGACTTTTGCAAATGCTCTAGCAGTGTGAATTGGAGTTTATATCTGTGACTATCTCCAACTTTCTTTATCTGTCCTAGGCAGTAGGTTTCTTATCTGACAGCCTTATAATTATGAAAGGAACTGCATATTAATGATTCCATGTTTACATAAACAACTGGCCTTAGAGAAAGCAAATGAAGCAACTTTGTAGGATTTGCTTTCACCTAATTAAACATAAAAAATTTAAATTTTGTATATGATAGGATTTCTACAGAGTCATATAAATTTATTTATGTACACAAAGCACTGTGAATTCAGAGTTTTTAACATTTATCATCTAATTCAGCTATTAAGATAATATGATTTGACATCAGATATGCTCTATGAATGTGAGGTACCAGCACACATGTGCACACTAAGTGTTTATGTATGCAAGGTACAATTCTCAATTACTGTTTTTTTTTTATTTTTTTATTTTTTAATGCTTCTCCTTTGAAGTTGGCAGCTTGTACATTTTTATCTGAAGGTTTGAATCTGCATCATGCTTTGAAGGAACAAATGGCCTCCATGTGGTGTTTGGCTTTCCCTTGCCCATCTCTATTACCCTGTATCAGTATAAAATTTATTCTGACATAGTTTTTCTTTTTTTTAACTTAAACATATGCACCTGATCCTTTCCATTGGTTCTATGCAAACACATGACTCCATTTAGGAATATGTGCAGGATTGGCTTTTAAAACAAGAGGGTAATATTATTTAGGAGAAAAAGTAATTAAACTTCCATATTAGAATTAGAATAATTCCACCTTTGTGCCAACGGGAGGAGGAAAAGATTATTACTTTTGAGTATGTGTGTATTAATTTTGAAACTAATATAAACAAAAAAGTGCCTAGTTTCCAAAGTGGTACCCATCACATAGACTTTAAAAGTATTTTGCCAAAGAAGATTAATCTAATTACCTCTCTTAAAGATAAGTAGATCTGAACCATTCCCATCTCTTATTCAATGTGATTTTTTTGAGCAGTTGCATGTATTGATGACATGGTTAGGTAAATGCAACAGGCCATAAGTAAAATAGAGGAAACTGTTTTGTGTAAAATAATGATAAATCAGAAACTTTGCTTTTCTTTGCACTGGAATCTCTAATCAACACAAATAGTAATCCTTATCTTTATGGTCCTACAATAATTATATTTTTTGTAAATGTCAATGAATAAAAATACCTGGCTGAGTTAACTAATAGTTTTCTGTTGGTCTTTATCGGACATCCCTTTATTTCTTGAATGACTGAGTGAAAGGAAGAGAGAAATGAAAGAAGAGAAAAAGAGAGGTGAGGGAAGAGAGAGAAAGAGAAGGAGAGAGAGAGGGGAAGGGAGAGAAGAAAAAGGAGAAGGAAGGAAGGGAGGGAGGGATGGAGGAGGGAGGGAGAGAAAGGAAGGAAATAAAAGAAAAAAATTAAAGCCCAAGTAAAGACAAATTATTTCTAAACATGCAAAACATTCACCTAGATTTTGTTCCCCAACTCTTGTAATATAAACTTCCCAGGTAAAACTCCTGTCTGATCAACCCCAAACTTGACTGAGTTATGTACTACAGTTTTCCTGTTGTAACAGGTAAGTCACTATTCATTATTAAGATTCAATGTCTCCATCAGCAGAGTAGAAATATCAAAACTTATGGTTTTTGAATATTTGGGATAATGTATGTAATGCAGCCAGCATGTATATAGTATATACCCAGGATAGACTTACTCACTCTGATTGCAAACACATCTCCTAGAGCCTACTAATTCCTATCTCACTATTGCCATTAGACAATTATCAGGAAGAAAAAGAATACTATCATACGGTCTTGATATCACAGAAACAAATAATAATTGTTTGCCTATATTCTGGAAAATTTATTAATTTTAGGAAAGCTTCAACATAGGAATCAAAAACTTTCAAAATGGACTAATACTTTGAAATGAAATACCTTATATTTAAGTACGCTACACACATAATATACAATGAACATTCATTGATTCAATTAATAACAATGAATAAATGTTTGTTATTCATTGACTGCTTACTATCTCTGAAACACTGTTCTAGATGATGAATGTAAGCAGTGAACAAAATGGAAACATCTACTCTCATGGAGTTTTCTACTTTGTAGGAAAGACAAAAATAAACAAATGAATAGAGAGTGATAAAGCTCTAAAGTAAGTTAATTCTAGTGAGAGAATATAAAGTGATCCAGATTGACTGTGGTTGTTACTTTAGATAGAAATATTAGAGACAACTTGTCAATGGAGGTGATATTTATTCCAAGACCTGAATAATGCAATAATTAGCGAGGAGCAGATAATGCAGAAAAAGTGCTTCTGACAGAGGAAAGCAATTACAGAAATTTAAGGCCACAATAAACTTGGTGACTTGAGAAATAGAGATTAACCAATAGGGTGAAGTATACTGAATGAGGTCTAGCATGGAGAGAATGAGGATTATTTTAAATGGTATTGTTTTCTTAATTTAAATTTTTGAATAGTCATTACTAGTATATATTATTATAAATACAAATGATTTTGTATATTTATTCCACATTCTAAAATTTTGCCAAACTCAATTACTAGTTCTTGTAACTTTTTTCCTAATTTTTACTGAATTTTCTACTTAGAGCTCATTTCATCTAAAAATAAAGACAGTTTGACTTCTTCTTTTCTACTTTGGATACCTTCAATTTTTCTTTCCTGAAGTTACTTTCTAGAACCACAGTACTATATTGAGTACTATATTGAGATTCATGTCTTTCTTTTTTTGAGGGGAAAACACTCAGTTTTTTAACATTAAATACGTTGTTAGTTGTAGGTGTTTTTTCAGATACCCTTTATCAGGTTGAAAAAGTTCTCTTTGACTTCTAGTTTGCTTAGTTTTTATCATAAACAAGTATTGGATTTTGTAAAGTACTTTTTCTTCATTTATTGATATGACCTTTTACTTTTTTGTTTGTTCATATAGTGGATTATATTGTTTTATTTTTTTAAATGCTAAATCAACCCTATATTGCTGATATAACCACATTTGATCATGAGGTATTATCTTTTTCTATATATTATTAGATATATGTAGAAATTTTGTTTATAATATAATATTATGTTCACGAGAGTCTGGTTTGTCATTAATCTCTTCTAGTATATTTCTTTTTTATCTCAGATATTTTATCTTTTCTATTCAGAAGTTTGATTTAGATGTTTGGTTTTGTTGCTTGTTATTTTATATTTTTTCTGTTTCTCCTTAGGTTTTTTTAAACATATATAATACAATTATAATACTTGTTTTAATTTCCTGTCTGTTCTTTCTAATGTCAGTGTTTGCTTTAACTGATGGGTTATTCATTATATCTACTGTTCTGCTTCTTTGCACGTCTGGTAACCTCTAATTGGATGCCAGACACTATAATTCTTACCTTGTTATATGCTAGATATTTAGTATTTAATAAATATTCTTGAGTTTTTCTTTGGAACAAAATTAAGTACTTGATAACATTTTGGTTCTTTTAGGTTTTCTATTATGATTTTTTTAAAGAACAATACTTAGTCTAGGACTAATTATTAATATTTCCCATTACTGAGGTGAGACCTTCTTAAGGACTCTGCCTAGTGCTCCATGAATTACGAGTTTTTCCTACCCAGTTGGTGAACACAGGCATTACTCTGGACCCTGTGTGAGCATTGGCATTCTCCCCTTTAATCTTTATGGATGGCTCTTTCTTTGGCCTTGGGTGGTTGCTTCATAGGCAGGCACCAATCGATCACTGCTCTACTATTTTCTGCAGGTCTGTGGGGCCCTTTCGTCATGCAGAGCTCTCTTCTCTGGTACTCTGCCCTGGGACATCGACCACCCTTCATCTCTTCAGATTCTCCACGGTCTTCTCAATGTAGGAGGTTTGCTCAGTTCCCTGTGTTTTCTCTCCCTGCACCACAATCTGGAATCTCTCTTAAGGCAGTAAATTGTAGCAATAATAGAGTCTGCCTAATCCATTTCCTATTTCTCAGGATTCATTGTTCTTTGTTACTTGATTTCCATCTCTTGAAAACTTTTTTTTATTTCCTTACATTTTGTTTGGTTTTTGCTTATTTGGCCATGAAAGGTAAACCATGTCCTTGATTTCTCATTTTGGCCAGAGGTATAAGACATTTGTTTGTTTTGTTTTATTTTGTTTTTGTCAGTGGGATAAAAGCAAGGTCACTAGCTGAGCATGAGAAGGGGTGGAAGAATTTGCATTTCAACAAGACAAATAAAGGCATGAAATATTTAAGTCACAGAGTAGTAAAGCAAATCTACTTCTAAAAATATATTAAAATTGTTAAGCATTATATGTAAAATTAAATGACTCCAAATTAAGGAGTCTCATGAAAAGGGTTAAATACATATGCATAAATTAAAACATGTTTCTCATGTTAAACCTATCTTTATTTTTAACCTGAAGCCCAGTGCTAGGCCCACATGTTCAATGCTACTGGCCATTTAAATAAAGAAAGATTTAATGACTCCAATTAATTGAAAAGGAAATGCTTTTAGATGTCAATACTTAAAGGAAAAGGTAGAGTGGGCTGATAGTATTAACAGATATTTCATAATAAAAATATAACCTTAGCAAGGGGTTTAATAATATAACAGAAATGTCAAACAAATAATTGGATATCTTTAAATGACTGCCTTTTCAGTTGATTGAGAAAAACTAACGGGCATTGTTTTCTATACTGGTTATTTTCCTTTCTGCAATGCAGGCTGAATTCCATACGGAACATGTTAGCTCGACTTGTTGCACATAATGTTAGCTTTAATCTTTTTTCTCCCAAGATTTATCCCTCTCTTTACATTTTTACAACGTCTTTTGATAAATCTATTTTGTGCCTTCCTCAAGAATGCTTGCTTTTATTTTTTTTCTGGATACGAAATATATAGCATAGCACACTATGTTAGCTTTTGATTTACATCTTCCTGCCTTTTTGTCATTTGTAGTATTCATAGACTGTGTTTTCACTTTGAGTTATTTAGTTTATGCCACCAGATCAAATGAAAACAAGTTGATGCTTTCGAGTCATGGATGGATTTAGTATAAAAACTGGAAAAAGTGTTTGTTTGAATTTAAATACCTAGAATTTTATTCTTAATCATTTTTGCCATATGTAATTAATAGTCACTAATTTTAGGTAGACATTGACACCTTTATATTTTGCCCAAATTTCCCAAATTCTTAATTCATTATTTATTAGTTCAATTTTTGTAAATACTTAAGTACATAGCATTGTAGCCCATCAGTGATAGAAGCAATGACAAGTAATATATAATCCCTGCCATCAATAAGAACTAGTATTTGTTATTAAAACATTTATACTAGTGAAATAAGAGGAAGAATACAAAAAGCATCTAAAAACCATCTGAGTGATAGATTACATAATTTTTAGATATATAGAAGAGAAAGATAAAATTGTGAAATGGGCAATGAGAGCACCAGTATGGACATACTACTCACAGAGACAGTAGAATATCAATATTATTTGGAGCAGTAAAAAGTAATAGGGGAGGCAACTCAGGGAGCACATTCTGGACTCTAAGTGGAAAGACCCATGGTTAAATGGTGGGGAAGTAGAAAGTTTGCAAAGGGAAAGATGAGAGTAAGGTGAATTTGAGTAAGACTGTGAAAGGCCTTGAATTTCAGGTTAATGCACATTTCAGACTATTTTAGAGGCCTGATAAGCATGGCAAAGGCTCTTTCAAGTATTACTGGGTGGGGAAAAAAAATAACTTCTTTTACAAGGTAACAGTGAATCATTAATTTATGCCATTCATGGGAAGCTGAAAGTTCCAGTTTGGTCAGTCTTGCCAATTTAAGGACTTGTCTCCAAGTCCTTCAAGCTTACCCTGTGATATCTGCTTCTCTAAATTCTGCAAATTATTTATTAAATATATTCATAGGCATTTTTATTAACTCTTAGAACTAGATGGACCTCAAAGAATGTTTTCTTTCTCAATTTTCATATTTATTAAAAAGCTTTAAAAAAAGAAATGAACAAACAAATAACCCATGGACACAATCGATAGTTTAATGTTTATTTGGGGACGAGTGGGTTAGGGAGGGGAGAAAGGGGAGGGGGTGGGAGAGGA
>PVJL010002026.1:154169-220945 GCA_004026885.1 Lyroderma lyra | reverse complement strand
GTGGTACATATACACAATGGAATATTACTCAGCTGTAAGAAAAGATGAAATATTGCCATTTGCGACAAAATGGATGGACCTGGAGATCATCATGCTGAGTGAAATAAGCCAGACAGAAAAAACAAGGAACTGTATGACTTCATTCATATGCGGAATATAAAACTGAAAGCAACAAAGAGAAAAGAAATGAAGAAACAAATAACCCATGGACATAATCAATAGTTTAATGTTTATTTGGGGACGAGTGGGTTAGGGAGGGGAGAAAGGGGAGGGGGTGGGAGAGGAGGGGGGGAAGCTGAATATAAGGTAATGGAAAGAGAAGTCACATTAGGTGGTGAACTTACTATACAACAAGGTGACAATGCACTGTAGAATTGTATGCCTGAAACTTATGTAATCCTTGCTAACCGATGTCACCCCAATAAGTCTAACATAAAAATGAATTTAAAAAAAGATAGTGTGACTGAATGTATAAAAAAAGAAGATCTTTACATATGCTCCCTACAAGAGACTCACTTCAGATTGAAAAACACACAGACTGAAAGTAAAGAAATGATAAAAATTATTCCGTAAAAATGAAAAGGCTGAGGTAGCAATATTTATATTATTGACAAAATAGACTTTAAAACAAGTCTATAACAAGAGACAAAGAAGGACCTAGTCATCTTACTTCTGGGTATTTATTTGCCCTCCAAGTCAATGGAGCAGAACAAGCAGGGAAAGCAGATCTTTGTGTCATTTTGGGAAAATACACTAAGAATGTTTAAGATAATCGCAGTTATCTATATTGTATAGATGTAGAAGGAAAAAATACAAAACACTTTCTTAAGATCTCCTCATGACAAATCCATTGTGAACACATTGGGAAGCTTCCTTACAGACAGACCATCTTTGCTTTTGCAATCAGAGTCTGTTCCACCCACTTTGGAAAACAAAACAAAACAAACAGAATAAACAAAAAGTGACTTTTTTCTTTGTCCTGGCTCCCTTGTGGAAAATAAATTCTTTCCCTGAGACTGCCACACCCGTTTTTGTTGGTGCATGTAACAGAACTCAAAGAAATGTGTTCTGTAACACACTTAGCTTTATCAATTTTTCTTCCCAATACTCGGGTAGTTTTGAAGGTAAATCGTATTTTTCTTTTATTATTTGTTCAGTCTAATAATACTAGGTAGAGGATGTCTACAACTCCAAACATTTTCAGATATTCTTAATACAAAATCTCCCTGTCTCCATTTTATTTTCTTGTTAAATACCTTTGTAAGAAAACTAAGTATTTTTATTATTATCCCATCTAAACTACTATTTCAGCTTGCTTCCATTAATAAACTACTCAATGCTGTTATTAGCTGCCCCAAGGCAAAAGGACAGAAGGCTCAACATATTTTATACATTAATGATTATTATTTTAGTAATCATTTCATTGCATCAGGAAGAAATAAAGATTGGGGAAATGGAGGAAATAAGAAAACAAGAAAGGGAGGGAAGTAAGGAAGGAAGAAGAGAAGAAGAAGAAAGGAAGAAAAGAAGGCAAGTGACCATAACATTCCTATTGTACGCTTTTTAAGGCAAGTAAAAGATAAAACGCTCTACCCACTGTTGGACGTGTCAATACATGTCACTAAGCATATCAAAATGGAGAGCTTTTATCTAATTATTTATTATTGTCTTTAATTTTTTCTATAATAATTCTTTACCCTAAATGGAAACATTTTCCTAATATTTAAATAAAATATTGTGAGCCCTGTTTATGGGACAGCAACTTGTGGTTTTATAAAAACAGAGTTCTATTTCCACACCTCTGATACCAACACACTCATAAATCCTTACATACTACCCCACTGGGCTATGCAGAAGGAACCGAATTAATAGCCTAGGCTGAATATTCCCTTCATCTAAAAAAAAAATTTCAGAGATGGTAAATGCCAAGAAAGAATAAGCCATTTTTCTCTGGTTTCTAGAGGTCTGAATAGAAGGCAGAGTTGTTAAAATGTGATTGCATATGGAATCACAAACCAAAATGATACGAGACAGAAATAGAGGCAAGCTACAGAAGCTGCACATATGTGTCATATGTTCTCATTAAAAGTAAATTCCAGGAAACCCATCTTCTTCCATGTATGATGGTAAAACCAAGTTCAAATAGCATTTCAATGAAATGAAGTCACATTTTGAGTATAAAAAGGAGTCAATCCAATCAAACACAACTAGCATCACAACTTCTGTCTAATTTCAAAGATATTCAGGAACTTGACCAGATAATTTGAAAAGGCATTTTTAAATATTCTAAAATAACTATCTCTCAGAGTAACCAAAATATTTTTATTTTTAATAAGGAAAGAGAATGAAGGGAAGCAAAATTTCTCAGAATTAGAAAAAAAAATCTTAAGAAGTATTCAGAGTTTATAATAGTGCTCTTGAAAATTAAGCCAAATAAGTTCCCCTTTTAACTTTATTTTTTAGTGACCTCTTTTGCATCCTAGTGTTCAGTATTATTTTTAAGGGCACTCAAAATTGTGACTAACAATAGTCACAATCCTAATTTTTTAGATTGTAATGGCACATCATATTCTTGGTAATTTTCAGAAAGTATTACAGAATTGAGAATTTTTAAAATTTTTATAAAAGTTTTAGAGTCTGATTTAAATAACACTTAAAATGTGATTCTATTTTGAAAGTTTCAGTTTAGAAGCATATATCCCCAATGCCTATGGATGTCTTCTCAAGTTGATGTGTCACTGACCAAATTTAGAGGGGAGTGCTCTGTGCGAGACCGGAAAATCCACAGCTCAGCTCAGGAGTATTGTGGGGACAATAAGCAAAGGAACTGGTACCTACTCTCCCTGCTGTCCTGCCTAGCCATCACTGACATAGGGATAACTGTGGATGTGTAGTAGTAATATGTTTGCTTCAAACTCTAATTTATCCAAATATTTCCCACTGTCTTCTGATAGTTACAAATGATTTGTCTTCCCAGAATATCTTTAACTCTTACCATTGCAAAACATAACTTTCCATGCTTTATTGTTCCTATTGAATTCTATGTTTCCTAAGGGCTGGGACCTTATAAATCATTTTGTATCCCCCTTTAACATCTGGCTACAACAACAGTGTTTTATACCTAGTGAAGGTCAATGAAATTATTGTGACAAATAAATACATCAACGCATTCTCTTCAAAAGTCCTTCCCTCAATTATCTTATCTCTAATTTCCTCTCATGAGTACTTAACTCTATTATTGTGGAATAGCAAATCAGATCAATTCTAGGTACCTAAAGAAAATGGGCAGATTCTCTCCACTGGATGTGTAATGTTGCTGGAGAGGGCAGGACAAAGGCAAGGGTGCCGGTGAGATGGCCACAAAGATGAGACAGTAGATGATGAAATGAGATAAGAGGAGGTGTTGCGAGATGGTTAAGAACAGACTGAAGTCACACTACCTGGATTCAAATTGCAGCCTGGCCACTCGTTTGAGTAAGTTTTTATTTCCCTATGACTCAGTTTTCTTGATTATAGAATAAGGACAAGGGAGTAACTCCCTCATGGGGTTGCTGTAAGAATTAAAATGCAGGAAACATAATACAAGTAACTTTGATAGTGTTTCTGACAATGCTAAGTACTCATAAATATCCCTTGGTGTTATTAGAGAAGAGAAACTAACATCTAAAATTCTACAATCAAAAGATATTGAATGGCTGACGTGAATTTTAAAAAATCCAATAATATGCTGCCTGCAAGAGACTCCACTTTAGCCTTAAAGACACACACTGATTGAGAATGAAGAGATGGAAAAAGACATTTCCAGCAAATGGTAACTAAAAGCGCAGGAGTAACTATACTTACATCAGACAAACTAGACTTGCAATTAAAAATAGTAAAAAAAACAAAACAAAAAACAAAGAAAGTCACTATATAATGATAAAGGGGTCACTACATCAAGAAGATATAATAATCATCAATACATATTCATATGTCCAATAGTGAAGCATCTAAATATATAAAACCAAAAGCACAAATCAAAATGGAGAAATAAGCAGTATAACAGTAATTCTTTTGGATGTTAATACCTCAATCTCAATAATGGATAAATCAGACAGAGAATCAATAAGGAAACAGCAGATGTAAACAATACTATAATCCAAATCGACCTAACAGACATATAAAGAACATTATATCCAACAATACTATATTATACATTCTTCTTAAGTGTAGAACATGGAACATTTTCTAGGATAGACCATGTTTGTCCTTAAAACAAATGTTTGCAAATTCAAGTACATTGAAATCATACCAAGTATCTTCTCTGATCACAATGGCATGAAATTAGAAGAACACTCAAAAATTCATGAACACATAGAAACAAAAACAACACTTTCCTGAACAACCAATGCATCAGCAAAGAAATTAAAGGGGAAATAAAGCTTTTTGAGGCAAATGAAAATGAAAACACAACATATCAGAAAGTATAATATGCTTTGTTTCCATTTTTATTTGCCTCAAAACCAGTTCTAAGTTTATAGCAATAAATGCCTATGTTAACAAGCAAAACAATCTCAAATAGACAACCTAACTCTACACCTTAAGCAATTAGGAAAAAAAAAATGATCCCAAAATTAGCAGAAGAAAGAATATGATGAATATTAGAGCAGAAATAAATGAAATAGAGAACAACAACAAAAGGTTAAAGAAACTAACAGTTGGTTCTTTGAAAAGATAAACAAAATAGATAAATCTTTAGCTTGACTAACCAAGGAAAAAATAGAAAGGACTCAAGTTAACAAAATTAGAAGCAAAAAAAAAAAAGATATTAAAATTGATACCACAGAAATTCAAAGGTTCATAAATGACTTCTATGGATAGCTGTCAACAAACTAGACAACCTAGAAGTGAAAAAATTCTTAGAAACATACAACTTATCAAGACTAAATAAAAAAGAAATATACAATGTGAACAGACCAGTTCCTAGTAAAAAGATTAAATTAGTAACTAAAATCTCCCAATGAAGAAAAGCCCGGGACCGGATGACTTCACTGGGTATTTTACCAAACATTTAAAGAAGAATTAACACCACTCCTTTTCAAACTTTTCCCAAAAAATTGAAGAGGAGGAAATAATCCCAAACTCATTTTACAAGGTGAGCATAAACCTGATACCAAATCAGGAAAGGACACTACTAGAAAAGAAAACTACAGAACAATATCCCCAATAAATATAGATGAAAAGATTCTCAATAAAACACTAGCAAACTGAATTGAGTAACATGTTTAAAGAGGCATTTACTAAGATCAAGTGAGATTTATTCCTGGAACAAAAGGATGGCTTAACATATGCAAATCAATCAACGTGATACATCATACTAATAGAATGAAAGAAAGAATCATGATCATCTCAATGGTGCAGAAAAATCACTTAACAAAATTCAACATTTGTTCATCATAAAAACTTTTAACAAATTAGGCATGGAAGGAACATATTTCAACATAATAAAAACCATCTTTGACAAACCACAGCTACAAGGGGTGATCGAGAAATTTGGGGGATCAGGGGAGTTATTGGAGAGGTGGGGGTACTAGTGCACACAGATTGATTGTGTGGATTATTATTGGTATCTGTGACAGATTGTAGGCTTGCATCTGTGTTCTTTCGAATACTTTCAAAGAAGCACATAAAACATGAAGAAAACCCCAAGTATGGATAAATTGTATTTCACACCATGATTAATTTTCTCACAAAACTAGGGAAAACACTAAAACCATTTTGAAAGAGATGTTAGCAGTTTATGGAGACTGTTGTTCTGGGAATTCTATAGTGTACAAGTAGTATAGCCTTTGAGAGCAAAGCAGAGAGTCAATTAAACATGATTTCTGTCTGGGATGCTCTGTCAAGGCCACTTCCTCAGATATTGTCAAAAAAGTTGAAAACTTATAGTGGAAAATGCCAAATTGAATAAAAGCAGCTTGCAGAAAAGGTTGGCGTATCACCTGCAACCATTTTTGGACCTCTGCAGAGACAACAAAAATGAAATGTTAAACTGAATAGTCACCGGAGATGAAACTTGGGTTAATCATTAAGAGTCTGAGTCAAAGCAGGAGTCCATGAAGTGTCATGAAAAGGGCATTCCACCTACTGAAAAGTTCAAGGTTTTGCAGTCTGCTGGAAAAATTATGGCTACTGTTTTTGGGGATACTAAGGATATCCTGCTGATCAATTACAAAGAAAAGGATGTCACAATAAAGAATATATGAAAGAGAAGAGGAAAATGGACCAAAGGGGTGCTGCTTTTGCACAAAAACACACTTGTGCACAAGAGCAGTGTTGCATCGACTACTCTTCATGACTGTGGTTTCCAAACATTAAACCACCCTCCCTACAGTCCAGATCTGGCTCTCTCTGAGTTTTATTTGTTCCCAAATATTAAAAAACAGCTTTAAGGGAAAAAAATTTATAGACCACAAATAGGTTAAAGCTGCAATTTGAGGGCGAAAACAAAACTTTTTTCTTTGAGGGTATTAATAAACTTATTGAAAGATCTGAAAAGTGTATTAGGGTTAAGGGTGAATATATTGAAAAGGAAAAATAATAGATTTTTTATCCCTTTTCCCTATCATTCTGTGAATTTCTTGACCACCCCTCAAACATCATACTCAATAGTAAATGGTTGAAACATTCCTCTAAGATCAGGAGCAAGGTAAGGCTGTCCATCACCACTCCTATCCAGCATAGTACTGGAAATACTAGTTAGAGTAATCTGTCAAGAAAACAAAGTAAAAGTATCAGAATTGAAAAGAAAGAAGAAAAAAATATCTCTATTTTCAGATAACAAAATTATACAGAAAATTCTAAAGATTCAATCAAAGTAACCATTAGATTTAATAAACAAATTCAGTAGAGTTTCAGGATATGTAATTAACATACAAAAATCAGTAACATTTCTATACACTAACAATGACATATTTGATAAATAAATCCCATTTACAGTAGCATCAAAAACAGATTGATTGCAATCTCTGTCAAGATTCCAATGGCATTTTTTACAGGAGTAGAAAAATACTCCTAAAATGTATATGAGACCACAACTAGCCAAGGAAATCCTGAGAAAGAAGAGTAAAGTAGGAAGTATCACACTTCCTGATTTCAAGTTACAAGATATATCATCATAACAGTGTGGTACTGGCATAAAAACAGGCAACTAGACCAATGGAGCAGAATTGAGAGTTCAAAAATAAACCCAAGCATATGTGGTCAACTGATATTTGACAAGGGAGCCAAGAACACTCATGAAGAAAAAATGGTATCTTCAGTAAATTGTGCTGTGATAATTGATATTCACATGTAAATAAATGAAACTGCACCCATATTATACACCACTTGAAGAAATTAACTTGAAATGAATTAAAAACTTAAATGTAAAACCTAAAAGCATGAAACTCCTAGAAGAAAACATAGGAATAAAGCTCCTTGCCATTAGGTGTGGCAGTGATGTTTTGAATATGAGAACTAAAGCACAAACAACAAAATAAAAAATAAAGAACTACATCAAACTAAAAACCTTCTGCACAGCAAGAGAAACCATCATCAAAGTGAGAAGACAACTTACAGAATGGGGAAATGTATTAGAGAATCATGTATGTGACAAAGATACCCAAAATACATAAAGAACTTATACAACTCAATAGATAAATAATACATACATACATACCCAATTTAAAAATGGCAAAGGACCTAAATAAACATTTCTCTGGAGAAGATATGTGAAAGGCCAACCAGTATTTGAAAAGATGTACAATATCACTAGTCATTAGGGAAATGCAAATTAAAACCCCACTGAGATATCACCTATTGACTGTTAGAATGGCAATCATCAAAAAGACAAGAGATAGCAAGTGTTGGAGTGAATGTGGAAAAAAAGGAACACTTGTGCACTGTTGGTGAGAATGTAAATTGGTGCAGTCTCTATTTAAAACAGTACGGAGGATCCTCAAAGAATTAAAAATAGAACTACCATATGAACCAGTAACTCCATTTATGAGAATAAATCCAAAGAAAACAAAAACACTAACTGAAAAAGATATCTGCACCTATATGTTCATAGCAGCATTATTTACAGTAACCAAGACATGGAAACTACCTTAAGTGTCTACTGATGGATGAATGAATAAAGAAGTTGTAATACACACACACACACACACACACACACACACACACACACACGTATATTCATATATATAAGAATATTATATACAATGGAATAATATGTATGTGAATATGTGTACATATAATGAAATACTCTTATTCAGCCATAAAAGATGAGGAAACCCTACTGTTTGTGACCACATGGATGACCCTTGAAGGCATTATGCTAAACAAAGACAGAGACAAATGTAGTTCTAGCCAAATATAAGTACTGTATGATCTTACTTATATGTGGAATCTTTTAAAAAAGAGAGAGAGAGATCAGATTTGTAGTTATCAGAGCTGGAGGGTGTGGAGAAGAGGAAATGGAGTAAAGTGGTCAAAAGGTACCAACTCCAAGTTAGAAGATAAATAAGTACTAGGGATTACATACAACATGATGACTATAGTTAACGTTGCTGTATAGTATATAGGAAAGTTGTTAAGAAAGTAAACCTTAAGAGTTCTCATCAAAGAAGATTTCTTTCCCTTTTTTCTTCTTTATTTTCTTATATTGTATCTATATGAGAAGATGGATGTTAGCTGAACCTATTATAATCATTTCACAATATATCTAAATCAAGCCATCATGGTATAAAACTTAAACTTACACAGTGATATATGCCAATAATTTTTAATAAAATTGGGGAGAAAAAAGAAAGAAACTAGTACCTAAATGATATGGGAGTGACCAAGGAAAGGCGAAATCAATATAGATAATCTACACGTTTTTAATCTCAGTTTTGTCAAGATTCAGTCCTGGTTCCCAGATAAAACGGACACGCATTTGGCAGTGTTGATGGTGTAGAGGAAGAGATATGGAGTCAGGCAGATATGGTTCCAGTCCTAGCTTCCCTGCTCACTGGCTTTAAGTCCATGATCAAGTTCTACAGAGCCTCTTTAATCCCAGAGTGCTCTCATCTGGAGAAGTATGGGCATGGCAGAGAAGCACAGACACAGTTTACAACCCTGATGAACAAATTAACTCAGCAAATAAGCTCTCTCCTGCTCGCGCTCTCTCTCTCTCTCTCTCTCTCTCTCTCTCTCTCTCTCTTTCTCTGTCTCTCTCTCTCTCTGTCTCTCTGTCTGTCTGTCTGTCTCTCTCTCTCTGTCTCTCTCTCTCTTTCACACACACACACACACACACACACACACACACACATTCTTTATATGTTGAATACAATATCTCTTAAGGCTCAACGAACACGTCTTACATTTGTTCATTTAATCTGAGCATCCAAGCAAATTAGACATACTTGAAATGAAAGAGTGTACTGCATGTGTTGAGATTACCACCAAAAGCCAGGACAGACGGTCTCAGAGCCAGGACATTTGTCTCTGATGACGTGACAGAATGCACCATGGGGTCCTGGAGCTCTGGGAGGCTGGCCCAGCATAGAAAGCACTGCTTGGCACAATGGCTTTTCCACCTTGGAAAGCATGAAGAACCATGTACAGCATTTGTGTCTTCACTATAAGCTATAGAAATGTTGGCTTTTGCTCTGTTTTTTTGGTTTTGTTTTTGCTTCTTTTTTTTCATATCACACTCAGGGAACACACTTCTGACCATTTGTAATTGGTATTTCTAATAATGATATTTGGATATTTTTCACATAAAAGAAAACCCTATTCCTAAGAATGTCTTTGAAAAGACAGGCTGCCACCAGAATGATTCAAAGGCAGATAAATAACTGAACCAAAGCTAGAGTCAAGTTGTTTCTGAATACTCTGGGCTGGACAGTGTCCAAAACTCCAACTCTCTGAAGAGTTTAAAGGAAATTTCAGGAGGGCACAGGATACACACACATTCTTGTGTGTGACTAACTTGCAAAGGGGGTGACAGATGTGATGGGCTGCCTGGTTGGCAACTTTTGAGTTTCCTGGCAAAACATGGTGAAGTTAAATGACACATATATTTCTCCAGAGTACAGTTCACTTGGACCAACTTAAACTTGGGAAAGTGGTTTTTCTAATATACCAGAAGTGCCCAAAAATATGTATACACATTTTAAGAGATAATTACTTTGCAAAGTTGAATTGAATTACAGTAGCAATGTATAGTATGATGTTTGCTCAAAAGATGGCATTAATCAAAATGAATGCTGGCATCACCATGTGACATACAGAACAGTCAAAGAAAATGGCAGAAGCATGCTGTTGTTAAAAGAACACAAGACTACTTTGAAGTGGTATTTGAAATTTGAGAATGTTGTTTGAGTTTTCCCCATGTTCTCCTGACTTAACACCACTTGACTTCTACCTATGGGGGACCTTAAAAAATGTATTATACCATAGAAAAGCAGCTACACTGGTAGTACTTTGGGAGAAAATTGAAACGCCATGCACAGCAATATCAGTAGACACTTTGGTCAAAGTTGCTCAAGTAGTAGTCGCCATAATCAGAAGTGTTTGGACACTGATGGTAACCGATTTGGGCCTCTCTGGTAATTGCAGAAGTCAAACATGACTTGTATTTATCCTTTGTTATTGATATATATTATTACAATTTTAATATAGTTTTTTTTATCCCTTTCTTAAAATGTGTATATAATTTTTTGGCACCCTGTGTATGACAATTGAGTTTGTTTTGAAATAAAACTAGCATTAAAACAACATTTCTTTCTTCTCCTAAGATTTAAATAGAGTTACAAAGCTGAGATTAGAGCTACATGTGTTACACTAGCCTAGTAGCTGTTGAAAAGCTGTAGAAGAAAGGGACTTGAAGTTAGAACAAGGACTTCCTGTCTGGCAGAATACAGCAAATGGACAAACTGAAAAAGGAATGAGTGGAGCCTTTGGGGATTATTATTTTTTTTTTTTTGTAGAAAGAAGGGAGGGAGGGAGAGAGGGAGGAAGGGGTTAGGAGGGAGGGACGAGGGAAGCGGGAAGGAAAAGACATTTGAGTTCCTCTTAGCAAAATCGAAGAACAGCTAGACTTTGTGAAGAGCTACCAAAAACGCTGCCATAGCAGAGAATGGTGAAGAACGTGCGAGAAGTGTTTGTGTGACTGACAAATGGAGTCTGTGGGCTTGTTTATGACGTCAAATTTTTAAATAAAATAAAAAGGAAGAAAATATTCAAGGTAGTATGAAATGCCCAAGACAAGAAAGCATACACTTTCTGCCTTTAAATGAGCACATTTTATGCTATTTTGGAAATGTGCATTTTTTTTGAGATATATTGTGTAATATAAACAAAAATAAAGTAGGTAAAAATTAGTTGGAAATTTTTTTAAAGGAAAAAGAAAAAGGTCATCACCAATAACTACTATAAAAATACCTGGGAAATATTTGGTTTTCTAACTACTGTGCCCAAAGCCACTGCTTCTGTAGGTAGGGTCCAACACAAACAATGCTCCTTTTCTATAAGCTGGTAATCTATTCCAAAATTATAAGCTTGTAATTCTGTAACATAACAATATCATAACTACATCAACATAATGATGTTAGAAAGGGGGTTACCTCTGCCAGACTCTGTATTTCATCAGTAACCACAGACAGTGTCTCCAGCCTCTCTCTCTGACAGGTACTGTTCATGAACTAACACTTAGCATTGTGAGGTGGGAAGACAAAGGGGGCAATATGAAAGAAGTAGACCATCAATACTATAAATCATTCCTATGTGGCAGGTACTGCACAGTTTTACTCTAACTCTCTCAACATCCCTACAAAATAGGTATTACATCTAATTCAAATGGGGAAACCACGTCTCAGAGAGGTTACACAATTTGTGACATTGGTGCAGCTGCTGAGTAGCCCATGCTCTTTCCCCTTCATCACACTGCCATTATCTCACTGGAAAAATAAAACTGGCCCGGGAAATGATTAATAAGCCATGTAAAGCAATATTATATTTGAATAAATATATATGGGAGGATTTCAGACGAAGAATATAGAGATGTGGAAGAGATGAAAGCCATTGAGACAAGTGCTTTTCCGAAGAGGGTTGCCTTGCTGTAGGTCTTTTATGGAGGAAGTGCAGTTTGGAAAGGTGGGAACGAACGAGAGTGGCATTGCCAGTAAAGGCCCATCCTGAGCAAAGGCACTGAGGCAGTAGGTAGCATCGAGACAGAGGTCCTGAAGTGGGCCCATGCATCCCCAGAAGATCTGTGTAAGGTTAAAAGACATGTGAACCCTTAATTAAGATTACCACATAGCTTATCATCCAAATAGGAACAGTTTTGAGTATGAAAGGACATAACACCATGGTTTCAAGCGCAAGGCAGGATGGCCTGATTCACCTTAATCCACACACCCTCAAGCCCTGTAAATGGAAGTGAATTAAGTTCACCTCTGAGCTCACTGTCATTTAAGCAAATTTTTGTGCGTATCTTTGTATGTGTATTCTTCTAGATAGAAGATTCATGTGAGATTTAGGAGGTTTGAGTTGGAGAAACAAGTTAAGAGGCATTTCAACATTACAGGCCACAGGGTGTGTGGACACACAAGATGGCAGTGGTGACAGAGGGGTTGAGTCTGAGGGACTAGATAACTAGTATGAGTATTAACAGAACGATGGAATTTTGAAAAGTATGGAAAATTGGTTACTTTAATTTTGGATATGTTCAGCTTGAAGAAACATCCAAAAGACCACGTAGAGATGCCCAACTAACAGTGAAATTCCTGGACCTAAAAGCTTGGGAAAGAAATATTTGAGAGTCCATGGAAAAAAACACAGCAGATATTAGAGAAGCATCAGAGATGACAAGAAAGGAGGTAGAAAAGAGAGATTAGGGGCACTAAACTTTTCTCTGTAATCTAAAGTTGAACAGAAAATTTTAAATCTTACATTATTTAGGATTTTCTATTATGTGTATTTGCATGCACAATTGTGGTGCCCACGAAATGCTCTAAGGGCAGAGATAGAATCTTAATTTAGTGAGTTTCATCTTCCTTACATGAATGTAAATTGATGGATCCACATCTTAGAGGGGAAAGGGCTGGCCAGGACTTATGCCTGGGTCAGCTATTCACCAGAGCCCTTGCTGTCTGGAATCTCTCAGAGCGGCAGGTCCCAAGCTCCTTGTCTCTTTAATTAATAAGAGATCACAATGTTCCAGGCCTGTGTTGTTCGTGACAGAGATGAGTTCAGACAGTTGCTGAATGTATTCCAAGGAAGGAATTCATGAGAGCAGATGCCTAATCTAGATATTCAATTACTGCTGCAAATCCCACAGGAGGGGAGCCTTGCTGGTGTGGAGAGCAGCTTTTATCAGGGGCACAGAAACGGACAAAGTGCTGCTGTCTTCCAGCCCCCTGTCCAAAGCAAGGAATCCAGCACAAGTAACAGGTGGCAAACATTTGGAAACCAAAATATAAGGGATACCACAAAAAGAAAGAAATTTATTTCTAAAAAGTTGTGCATTTATTCTTACATGTTTGAACTTCAGTCACACCTCCAATGTACTCTCCGTTTGATGCAATACACCTATCAAGATGGTTTTTCCACTGCTCAAAAGAGTTTTTGAAGTCATTGATTTTGATGCCTTTTAGTGCTTCTGCAGTATTTTTGTTTCACCTCTTCCACAATCAGCAAAATGTTTCCTTTTGAGGACTTTTTTTTTTTACTGGGAAAACAAAAAGAAGGTCGCTCGGGATGAGATTGGATGAATAGGGATGGTGCGGCATGGAGGTCATGCCATTTTTGGTAAAAAATGCTGAAAATGCAGTGTAGTGTGAGCATGTGCATTGCCATACGGCACGTGGTTAGTGTAAATCACCCATCATGAAATGGGCAAATGTGTTGAAAGAATCTCCAAAACATTACCTGAAGCTGAACATAGCCTCTCACAGCAATGCCAGCTGGTACACAGATGCAGATGGGCTCCTAGAACACTCACCTAGTGGGGGAAGCCTGTACTACCAGGGGCCTGCCCTCCAGAAGATAATACTGTTTTGGGGGGGTTCCCCCTCATATATTGAAATAAGCTCCTAAAAGAATATACTACACAAAGATCAACTCCCAACCAACTGAAGTGTTGTGTTATTAAGGTGAACTGGGGGTTGACAAATCATTTATTGTATAGCAATAAATATATAGGAAGTCTTTTCAAGATTGGTTGATGACAAAGAGTAATATATTCATATTCAATTGTGCTAACCAAGGATCATACACATAAACTTTCAATACAAAAGATGTGTATGGTAAGTAGGACATTCATTTAAACAAATACTATGTGTGAGAAAATCCGGGAATACAGTAAATTTAAATAAACATTCTGATAGTGTTAACTGCCAACAGATTCAAGAAATACTTGGAAATATAAAAGTAAAGAGACAAAATATTTTTAATGCATATGAATCAACATCATGTAATACTATTACCAAATGTCAATGGTGGTTTCAGTCCTTACAACAAGGCCATGATGGTCCCATTTCAACTCCAAACTAGTTGGGGTGCATCTAGACTATTGGTCAATTTTGAGTGACCCACTGGAATCTGTTCAAAGGTATACAACAACAATAACAAACAAATCAAGAGCTGTACAATAGGAGGAATTCTTTAGAAAGCTTAAATATTTACTCTAGAAAACATAAGATTAAGAGAGTAGGTATTTTAAAGGATTGTATTTATTTTATGTAACTATAGAGGAAAATATAAGAACCAATCATTCATTAGAAAAATACTTCTCCAGAGTCTGCTATATGCTAGATATTTGGTATACAAGTAAATAAAATAAATATAATCCTTGCTATCTTGAAACTTACTGTCTACTATAGGGATAATGACTAACCAAACACCCATACAAATGGAAGTGACAATTTCTCCAAAGTAGAGGTGCAGGTCATTGGAAAGCATGTAACAGAGGAATTTGAGCAAGCTAAGCAATTGGGAATAACTTCCTTGCAGAAGTGATGGAGAACATACAGATGTCATTTTAATACAAAGAAAATCATTTTAAGAATCATTCGAGAAATAGGCTATCTCAGGAGAAAATGAACCTCTCAAGGGTCTGTATGCCTGGTTGCTGGATGATTTATAGGTAAGTCATACAATAGAAAGGGCTACAATAAATAAGCTGAGAAGTCACACAACCCTGAGATTCCTGGAGTCTGCCAATAGTGACATCAGGTAGTCCCCAAGAAAGTCTTGTTAATGGGCTTTTAACATGACCAGATTGAATATTGCCTTATAGTTAGTTATAAAACTCATTGGCATTCTGCTAAGCAACCCAAGACATTTACATATATAGAGAAAATGGATGTACGTGTGTGTGTGTGTGTGTGTGTGTGTGTGCGCGCGCGCGTGTGTGTAGAGAGAGAGAGAGAGAGGATACATGTATAGTATTTAAAAGCATTTATAAAATATGTTTTTATAAGAATTTAGCATTATTATCTCATCAAATCAATTCTATTGTCCCCTACCATTCACTCTACCTCTTTGCCTCACTTGCTTCTTTTCCTTTTCAGACTATTAAAATAAAAAAAGTATTTGGTAGGGTGAAAAGATAGAGCAAAAGTTAAATGTACTTAAGAATGTGCATTTGCTCTGTAGTTTTCTCTTAAAACAGGATTTTATGACTTAGAACTGGGGCCCACAAACAATGTCTTGTGGTCCTGATTTTTATAAAGAATGAAGTCACCCTTATTCATTTACATACTATCCATGGTAGTAGCAACTAAAATATTTACCATCTGGTCAAAACAGAAAACAAAGAAGCTAGCATAGATTCCTAGGGTTATTTTAAAAGTACACACAACATAAATAAATTGAGTATCAATGAAGATAATGACTAAACATTATGGACTGTAATGGACTAAAACATTAAATATAATTAAATTAAACCTGTAAGTTCATAATTATACTTGAAAGTGTACTGGTAATCTTTGGAAAGTTGGATGAAACCATTCAATATTTTGAAAACTGGTAAATCAATAAAAATTTTTTCCTGGCCTTTCCATACAATCCATACTTCAGGGTAATTCAAGAATCACCAGGGAAAAGGTTCTTGATATAGAGTTTTTCTAAGTAATAAATGAAGCATAACCAAAACATTATAGTTTTATCATTTTGCAATTTCTAAGAAAGTAGTAGATCTAGGCAATAATCATCAACGGCTGGTGGTCTGACAAGAAAAGAAGCAGCCCAGATGTTATATATCTCCTGATGAGGAAAAACACCACCACTGAGGAGGAAGTCTTATTTTAAAAAATAAATAAATAAAATCTGAGTCTGAGCAAGCTTCCCTACATAACTACCAATTTACAGAAAATACAAAGGGCCAAGAAACATGTTTAATATACCCTAGGCATGTAATCCACAAACATATACCTTGGAGAAACTCTACAGGACAAATGACCTAGTCACCTCATTAAAAAAAACAATTGTGAGTAAACAGAGATTAAGGGAGAAGTACAGATTTGAAAGAAATTAAGTTTATTAATAAATCAATGTATAGATCTTATTTATATCCTATTCAAATATACATATAAAATCAAAATCAAAGTCCACTGGAGAAATGTAAATATTAAGTAGACATTTGATTGCATTAATAAATTATTATTAATTTTTTAGATGTAATAATGGTAGCATGTTTTTTAAATAGTCCTAATCTTTTAGGGATACATACTAAAATATGTGGAAATGAACATGATATGTGGGTTTTACTTAAAAATAACCCTTGTCATGGGCGAGTGGAGATGAAAAGGATGAGGCACAGATCGACAGTTACAGCCACTGAAAGCTGTCACTCCAAATTCATTGTCCTACTACCTTTATTTTTGTGTATGGTGGGAAATTTTCCAAATTAAAGTTATTTTTATTTAGATCATACAGACATGAAATTATTAGAATTACAATTAGGCACAGGTGTATTTCAGAGTTTTACCAAAATGGAAAAGAATATGGAAGTCAAGTTCTCGCTTGGGAAAGAAGTTATGAAGCGTCTTTCTGTAGGATGCACGGTATGCAATGAAGCAAGACTGGATTTATTCTCTTCTGTTGCTAGCGATAGTAGGACTCTAAAAACTCTATCTTCAGCTTTTTCCCCACAGTTATTTGACTTGGGGGATGATGAGGGAGTAAAAGGAAGAACCTAATGACAAGAGGACCAACTGATCTAAAAACAAGTAACAGATTGCTCCTCCTCCATGTCAGCTGACAATGCTGAATTTGCCGATGGCCCACACTCCCCATATTTCACTACGGCTGTCCCTGAGTGCCTGTGTTTTTCTATCAAGTTGTTCCCAGTATCTAACATGATATTTGGCACAAAAAATCCTTGTGGAATGTATTAAATGAATGAGTAATAAATCCACCAGCTCAGTGAATCAATCGGCAGCGAGCTCAATTTATAATCTGCCCTTTCCATAGGTACACAGTTGATAAAAACAAATACCCCTGTTATCACAATTGCACCTGGGCTTACAGGTATGCACATGCATAATACCTCTATGGTCATTTGAAGGAATACGTAAAATTTAAATACATCAAATAATGTCATTGTCCTGTCAAACATACATTGTGGTACAAGATGCCTAAATTTAAATGGAAAAAGTTTTTTCACCTTTAGTTTTTATTTTGTTTCAGAGAGCTGGACAAGGCATCTACCTTCTTAGCACATCTTCTTAACAATCACTAATCAAGTGAAAGATGAATTACTTATTTATAAAAAGACAAGGAGAAAAGGCCGTGTTTGTTTAACAGAGAGTTTGAATCCCCGAATAAATTATCTTGCACAAATATCCAATTTGCTTTACCACTTTTTTACTGAAAAAAGATCACATTTAGAAAAACAGTAGCTGGTATATAGCAAGTTAAGATAATCACTTTTATATACTAAATCCTTCAAATAAATATTTTACACAAATTTAAGCTTCCAAAAAATAGATTAAGGTATTTATCCTATATTTATTTGGTCCACTAAAAAGTCATTTGTAAACTGACATTAAACTGGACTGCAGTTTATACCCCACAAATAGTATTAATAACATTCATATCACTGTGGCTGGATATGCACATGTACATATTACATAAATTTGAAATGGCTAACACTTCTGTGCATATTACTTCTACAAGTAGTTTTTGCCTATAAAAATCCTCTAGCCTATCTTGAATTGAATTGCAAGAAAACAACAAAATAAAATGCTTTGCCTATTGTAGACATTTGCTTCAAAAAATGCAAAAATTATCATGCTTTTGGGACTTGAAGATTACTGAATATGAAGTAAAATTTAATACTGCTTAAAAATACCGAATATGGAGAGCATATTCAATACTCATGTAGAAAGCACACAAGTGAATGCATATTATAGAACTCTGGCTTCTATCTCGTCTACTTCTATTATTGTGTACTAAAGTCTTACGTGAACTTGGATCCTTAAAAGATGGGGATTTAATAAAATACTGTTACATTAAGTTTTTCTGTTCTAACAACCAACTTTAAAAAGAAGTACAGTGGAGGGAATAGGGCTTTCTGTATCTCCTCATATTTTGAAAGCCAAGTTGATTTTTACTGTGATGTGGTATTTTAATTAAGACTGCTAAAAATAAGACTGACTGCCTAATAGTTTTTGTCCATGATATTCAAACCTCATTGCTAAGATATTCCAAAATAAATCCAGTAAGTATTTCCATTACCAATGGCTTAACCAAGAGATAAATCTAACAAATCTAACATTTTTTAAAAATCAATTACTACTAAACTGGGCAGAGGACAGCTACTTTAAAACCCTGTAAACCAAAGTCAGTCCAAAAATCTACACCACCAACACTTCCCATCCAGGATAGAAAAATGGGCATCCAAAGTAAAGAGAAACACAAGGTTGATTAAGTAACCAATCTAAAACCTCTTCTCTGTTATCTCAGCTAATAGTTACAAGAAGCTTGAAGTTTCCACCTTTGTTATTCTGGTGGATCCTAGAGTCACAGCTTCCATGTCAAATGTGATAGTGGACTCGGAAGTAATGGCAGGCAACTGATTAGTCATTTCTTTTCATTTACAAAAACTGCAGAGTTTGTCCTAATGCACACTGCTTGGTCCTGCTGCAGAGTGTCATATTCTTTCTGCTTTTCTGCACACATTCCTATACCGTTATTTCTGTCTGGTTGTCCTATGTAGAGTTTCAACTTTGAATGTTAATGTTGGCTCACAAAAATAGGTGATGATTTACAATCATTTCAGAGTGCTATAGTTCTTTGACTGTTCAGACTGTACCACTCAAACACAGTTGTCCATCCATAAGGCATTGATATGGAATGACCAATCTGGGGAAAGCTCCAAGAACTACACTCCTTTGGCCCTGTCCTCGGGTGCAGACTCTGAACTGATAATCAGCATTGGGGTCTATATACAATACTGTGAAATCATTTTAAGAGCCTACATATATGTCCTCAAAATGATTTGAAGTACATTTATGGAACTGGAGGCTATAATTGTAGGTTGTAAAGTCATCATCTACCTTACACTATCACACTGATACCTTCAGGTTTCTCTATTAGTTCTTCTGTCTGTACTGATGGGTAAGATGCTACTGCTCATGCTTAAAAATATGGTCTTTCATTATGTTAAGAACTGAGTCATCCCAAATTTGAACAAGAAGTAGCATGTACTATTTTGTTTTTATGTTTTTAACCTTTAAAAATGACTGATATAAACCTGAGTTCTATTACATGTTTGAGTCTTTAAATAAAACTGCATATTGATTTTACATATTTTAGTTTTTAGATTTCTGATTTGAGAATGCATAGTCTCCTCAAATTTGAATAAAATTTTTGCAACATTCATCCTTTCTAAACACAGCATCTTAGAATATTCTACAATTTGCAATATCCCTTAATGAATCTAATAAATGTCCATCACTCTTATAATACTCCTCCTATATTTTTCCCATGCCTTGTTAAATTTCTTTTCTCACCGTTGCTGTTGAATATTTGTAGGGAAACATTTGGATGGAATAAAAAGAAATTCAGGTTAGACAACTTGAGAAGCAACAACAAAAACAAACAAACAAAAGAACAGAGTCATACAACTGAGCAGATGAACAAAGCACATCAGCAGGAAAAGGTAATTCGTCCACCTGAATGTGTGAGGTCTTCCGGGTACGGCTCTACTTCTACAGTTTTCATCCTGTTTCCCTACACCAGCACCAATGGGGACCTCACACACTGGGACCACGCCTTCTGCAGTTCTGACTCTGCTCTGAGAGCTCTGGCACTTACCCAGAGGTTTAATGGTTTCTTGTTCAATCGTGTCCACCTCTTGCTAAAGAGTCACCAATCACACATTCACGAGCTTTCCAAGGGATCCTTTTAATCATTAAAATGCTGTTTGAGCACGTCTCTTCTCTGGGACAAAGAGATCTGCCTCCGCGCTGCCCACGGCCCCACTCGCGTCTGGCCCAGGTGCGGTACCTCCACGTTCTCGCGGGCCTCCACCGCGGTAGCCAGGCCTCTAGCTCCATCGATCCATCATCCAGCTACATAGCTGGTGGCTACAGGCCAAAAAAAGAAAAAAAAAATCAATTCTTTAAATGTCCTTTATCATTCACTGAGTCTTGTGTTTCTACAAAATTGAGAATACAACAAATTTAACTAGGTACAGCCAAAATGTTGACTGCTTTCTAAAATAAGCAAAAGTTTCAATATACAAAAAAAAAGTAATTTTCAGTGGCAATCTTCTCTTCAAGTACAACAGTAAAATGTAGAAATATGAGAATTTTAACAATCAATGTTTTCTTTGATTTTTTTTCAGTATCTCAGAAACTAGGCTTTTAAAAAAAAACACTTCTTTTCTTTTTATTTGAAAACAAAACTTTTCAAATACACTATAGAGGATGGTGTGATTGTTCTCTCTTGAAGCACTCACTTTAGCTCCCAGGGTATAAATGTGCCCAGGAGAAAAAAAGAAAGAGCAAAGATTAGAGTATCTCAACATCCCATTGTCATGCTTGAGCAGTGTGTCCTAGAAACATTCTGGAGGGTGTTTTATGATATTAACTACTCTGGAGTCTGAGACACATTTGGACTCATGACTTTTTCTCCAAGTTAACATAGAACAACTTCAGGAACTCAAATTAACACATTTTAATTATAAATTGGGGAACTTAAAATAATTAAATGCACTTAATAAGACTTACATGAAACATCACACAAATCCTTCTGGGGTCCCTAGAAAATAAACTTTTAATTTGCTTTTCCCTAATTTCAAATCTGTTAACAGTCAAAACAAAGTTTGAGTGCAATAGACTTTGTATCAATTTAAACTCACCAAATTTTGGTATTTTCTACCAAACACAATTTATGTAAGTTAACTTGGGAATGAAACTATAATTTACAGAGCAGAAATAAATTTACTTATCTAAATAAATACGAGGGCTGTCCAGAGAGTATCCAGTCATGAGATATGAAAAATAGAGGCATTTATGGCTGAATTTTTTTTCCAGACAGCCCTCATATATTTCTTTGTGTCCTCCAATAAGGAACTGGAGCTGTTTGTAATCACTAAGTAATAATTTTTAAGTTTAAAAGCCTCTCGTTTTTATTTAAAACTCAAATGATGTAAATTGGGTACTTCTGAAAAAAAATTACTTCAGTCAGGATTTTTACAAAGACTATGAATCAAATTTAAAACACTACTAAAATAGTTTCTGAGATCCAAAAGTATTCAATCTATTTGAGAAAATATGTTTGATGTGAGCTTTCAGTTTTCCACTTAACTTTGTTTTACTGATTTAAAACTAAAAGAGTTGTTTCTGTCATAATTAAAAGATTTTAAGCAGCTGGTGACTTTGTTCTTTCAGTGCTTGGAGTGGTTTGTGTTTTCTATAAATATGTAAACCTATCAAAGAAAATAAATGAACTTTATGTGCATCCAAGTTCTATTTGTTCATTAGACACAAGAATTTAGCAAATACAACCAATAAAAGAAATAAACAAACTGGCTCCCTGATGTCCTGGATACCACAGTAGTTCCCAGGGGCTGTTTTCACCAGGGGGAAGGAATAAATTCCTCATCCTCAGGGATGTATTAATTTCTTCACAATAAAGCATTTTTTCTTTTTCACTGGTGAGTTTGGAAACAGAGAAAAGCATGCTTACGATCTCTAAAGACCTCTAGAAAGAAGGGTGTAAGTAAGAATTTGCCACTGGAATCGTGAAGGATGCAGGTATTCCATAATTCACCTGATAAATACGTATAAATAAAGCACTCATCTATGTTCACTATCCACGTTCACTGCTCTCTCAGAGTCTCCCTTCAACTGCTTGTCTCCCCCCACACCAGCCTTGTTACATACTCACTCTGAGTTTCAGGTCCCTCATCTGCTAAGTGAAGAGTAGGTAGTCAATGGTCTCCAAGTTGCTATCAGCTTAAATGTGATCTCAATTCATACTAAAGTAGTAGAGGCTGATAGGAGCTTGCCATGTCCCCCACTCTCAACCCTGGGGAATTTTTATTTAACAAGAGCTTTAAAGCTTTGGTATATTTTTCCAAATAAATCCTATCTATAAAACATAAAAGAATTTAAAGGGGTACTTTAGAGCACCCCACAAATTATACCTTTCCCCCAAAATGTACTTTTCCTAAGCATGAAATATTTCTCTGTATAAGCAATATTTCTCTGTGTGGAACCTCTGTACTGATTATCTAATCAATGAAAAGATTAATTTTTAACAGTGGTTAACTACATGTTTTTCAATGATACATATTTTTAAAAATTGTAAAAATCCTTGGGAGAATTCTGATCCTATGACTAACAAGTAGAAGGAAATAAGACTAATTTTGGATGGGACTTTTGCAGCACCATATTACTTTGAAAGAAACAAATTATTCGAGTAGGAAGCTAATACACTTAAGAATTCTCTTCAATATCTTAGAAAGTTCCAGTGGCGAAAATTTAAAAGACTGTCTTTACAACCAAATGTAATTTCTAAGATCCATTTTCTTTGGCATTTTGTGAAGCAGGAATTACTATTATCACCTGAACTCACTTCATATATTCTACAAACTAATTACAATATGTCTATAACTTTAAAGTCAGCAACTCCTTTGGAATTGGAGATAGTCACATTCATTGAAAAAGACAGCTAGCCAACCACAATCCAATAATGGGGGAAGACAATGAACATTTTAAATCATCAGTAAATTGTTTATGTTTTCTTCTCGGGCTCATCTGTCTTATCTTGTCTGTATTTATCCTACTTGCATCACAAGTTTCTTGGGGACAGGATTTGCTAGTTTTGTCTCATTTGTGTCCCTCCATGTCAGAAATGGTAAAGAATCTCGATAGACAAGGATTCCTGGGAGATCTTGAGAACTGGCAGCAGATAACCTTGCCTGATAACTGGGGGTGTAGAGGTGCTCTAACGATGTCATATGTAGGATGGTTAATGAGAGGTCATAATGCAAAGCTGAAGGCATGAATGTGCCAAGAAGCCATATCCCTTTTTCCCAATGTCATTTGAACAATCACAGGATGATTGTCAGTTCTTTTCTAGGGACTTGCAAGACAGGAAAGAGACAACTCCCCTGGACTGCCCACATGGAGAACTCAGTTGAAGGGTTTTCTCATGGCCCCTCTGGGTCTTCCCGGACCAGGTGGAGAAAGAGGAAGTATGTGCACTGAAGACTGCTGTGATTTCCAGGCAATCTTTCTCCTAGAACCAAATTGTTCTTAGAGTTACCAAAAAGAATAAGTCACAGGAATGCAATGTACAGGGAAAAACAAGTTATCAGAAAGAAGGGAGTCTCCGATTCAACACAAGGGTTAAGTTTAAAAAGGTATGAAGTAACCAGAACTCTGAGAACTCCGTCTGCCTTCATATAACCCAGACCCCAAAAAAGTCCTTTTGATTGAGTCACCATTTTATTACTTATGTAGGACACACACACACACACACACACACACACACACACACACACACGTCTGTCAACAGCACATCTGCCATACCCCAGCAGAACAGCAAACATCTCATTCTATTGGTCTCAGCTATTATCTCAGTTTAAATTCTTCATTGAACACACACTACCTTTCTCCTCTATTACCTATTCCTGGTGAAACAACCACTACTTAGTCCTGGTAGCAGAGTGGTTTGTCTTCTCTCATCTGGTGTACCTGGACGGGGTCCTGGGAGTTTGCTCTTCTTCAAGTGTTAGAAGAGGATGAGTTTTGCTGTGTGTCATCCACGTAGAGGCTGGCCGCATACTCCCAGTCACCTCGCCAACCTCCTTATACTTTTGTAGGTCTAGATACACGCATCCGCCTTAGAGTACCTACACAAATGTCTTCCCAACAGCTATAAGGACAGCCCTCCCTTCTGCCCACTTAGAGCCTCCTGGGGACCCAGGGCATGGGGTCCACCCAGCTCCTCTCTGTGACTTGCAGTTGTCAACAACTCTGTGTGCTGCATGGTGTCTGGCTGGAAAGGTCAGCACTGGTCACTGGTGATGTCTTCCTCTGCATGCTGACAGCCTCTTCTGGCCAAATAACCTTTGGAAAACCCACAGCTTTTCTTGCTACTCAAAAGCAAAGTTTCAGAGTTCATGCAGCCACCACAGCGTCCTGTGGTTTCCAAGACTACAAGCACAAACACAAAACATCTTGTCCAGGTGCTGTCCTCTGAGATTAGTGTGGCCTTCACTTCCCGAAGTTCACTCAGCGTCGGCTGCAGGAACCTTCCATACCAACCCGCCCGCAGTATGGGGAAATTAAGTCAGTGTGAAGCTTCTGCTAGAAAAAATATGAGAGTCCTAGGAAAGAATGTGCCCCACCCAACCCTTTTTTTAAAAGTACCTCAACCATAGATTTTAGGCAAATTTGATATAATTGGCATACTGAAATGGGGTAAGGGTGAAGAAGCTGAGTTATAAATATTTCTCCTCTTTCTCTCCAAATAACATTGTACCTTTCGAAGAAGGGAATGAAATTCAAAGAAATCAAAATTCCATTTCCACTTTGGTCACAGCCTTCAGTTTTTGTGGGCTAGCCACTTTGAGTCTCAACTTCTCTTTGATCTATCCATAGAATTACAATCATAATAACAGCAATAGTAAAAATAGTAATAATAATAAAAAATGACAGTTATGTAGCACTAATTACTCATATATCTAAGCTCAAATCTTCATAGCAATCCGAAGAAATACTATTCCCATTTTACAGACAGGACAAGTGAGGCGCGGAGATATTTAGAAACATACCCAAGATCATACAGCTAAAAAGTAGTAAGCTCAGATTCTAGCCCAGCATCAAGCCCCAGAATTTATGATCTTGGCCACTCTGTGAAGCACTGCTGAGACCTGAGTGCTTTGTGTTCCAAACTGAGAGGTGTAAGGGTCTGCTGGGAGGTGAGAGGGAACGTGGTGAAAATTAAGCCAACAGTCACATATGCCTCTGTCTTTCCCTCAAAATTCATTACATTATTAATTTGCATTTTGTAACCCAGGTGTCAGCTCATCCTTTCGGCCTTCACGGGATCCTAAAATTTTGGCTTGGACCCCCACATTTCTCAGCATATGATATCTGAAGCATTATCCAAGATTTCTACAAATTTCTAGGTGTCGATAACATCATGGAGTACGTTTGCCTTTTGGCTTTCTGTTTGTGTGATGGCACAAAATTAATCTTTTCTCACAATATACAGGGTTCAGCAAAAGTTGCACCCTTTTTAAGTAGTTAAAATATTGTTATGTTACAGAATTGCATACTTATGATTTTTTAATAAAAGATTCGGTATAGATTACCAGCTCATAAAAAACAGCATTATTTCTGCCCAACCCTGTATTTGTGGACACGTAAACTGCTATAAAAAATGAACTCTTCCTGAAAATGGCATTTGTTCATTCTCTCACTCTGGCTTTTCTTTTACTTGCCTTAACTCTGCCTTTCTCCATTCCCCTCCTGCCTCCTCTTTCTCCTCCTCACTCTTCCTGCCCTCACCCCAAAGTATCACAAACTGTCCTCCCAGAATTCTTAGCAAGACTTTTTGCTGCTTGAGCCTGCTCTTGGAAGCCTCACCCACCCTCTACCTCAAGCAGCATGACAAACCAAGAAATTTTCATTTGGTCCAATTTTGGTTCTTTCTGTTAAGTCAAATGTTTATGATACCTCATTACAATTTTATAATGAAGCAAGTATGATTTTAAAAAAAAGCGTGAGGTGTAGTTGCAAAGAATGGACATTCTTAAGATACAAGAGAATGTCCAAGTCTAATGCAAACCATTATTTGATGTTTAATTCCCCCCACATGATTCCAATCAAAAATCCAGAATGAAACTCCTTGGAAGTAAGGACATGGAGGTAAATAAGATAGACCAAATGGCCCCTCCTGAAGTTTACCTTCTAGAAGCAGAATGGACAACAATCAACAAATGAACACTCATACACCACGATGTCAGGCAGGGATAGTGCCCTGAAGGAAGCTAGAGTAGATCAAGGGATGGAAATTGAAAGGGTAGAAGGTGCTATTCTGAATAAAGTGAGCACAGAAGACTCCTATGAAAGGCCATGTGGGCAGGCACTAGAAAAATAAGGGCGTGAAATACGTGGGTATTTAGGAAAGAACGTTCTGGAGGCAACTGTTCAGAGGGAACAGCAACTACAAAGTCCCAAGGGGAGCTCCAGTTGATAAATGACACAGGCAAACGTGGCCGCAGCTGAGTGAGCACAGACTTCGGTGCCGAAAGGAATGGGTGAGGTTCTGAGCTCCATGCATGTCATTTTTTTGTTTTTAATCAACTAAATACCTTGCACATATTATTTTATAAAGATAGACCTTTTATTTGTAATCAAATTTATTGGGGTGACATTGGTTAGTAAAATTGCATGTGTACAATTCTATGTGTTGCATTGAGTGTGCCCCACCCAGAGTCCAGTTCTCCTTCCATCACCACGTATTTGACCCCCTCCCTCCTCCAGCCCCCCGCTACCCCCTTACCTTTTGGTAACCACCAAATTATTGCCTGTGTCCATAAGGCTTTGCTTTTTCTATTTTGATTAGATCTAAGTACAAGCTTTATATTTATATTTACTTGTATTTATTTTTTATATTTTTATATTTATATTTCATTTTTGGCCAAATTTAATGCATTATAAAAATTTCCAAAACAATGGTTTGAATAATGACTGTATTATTTCCTCAAATTATGCTGTTACCTGAGAATTTCATCAACCTATTTCCCATGCCTTCATCCACAATACAGATGAAATTTCCGCAAACTGGGGACACACTCTGCCATGAAATGAGAAATGTCCTTCAAAGTTAAATACCATTTTATTACAGGAGGAGTTCTTAACGGTAATGGAGCATGAAGTATAATTTATTAGCCAATGCCCTGCTGGTAGGCTTCCTTCTAGAAATACCTCTCTGTGTGTGTGGTTTTGTGCTCTCCAGCTCTTTACCGCTCCCCAGACACATCTTTCTCTTCTCTTTGCAAGGTTTACTATTTCCACTCCCCTGGATATTGATGCTGTACATTTGTTCAAAATGCTCTCTGAAGACTCTACAAAATTATTCAAAGGCTTTAAGCAGGGACATGGCATGATCCAATTCACATTTTAAGATCAATTTTGCATAATATGGACATCCTGAGCTTGATCACTACCTGCAAAGAAGCTGCTCTGAGGAGAAAACCCTTAGTCGCTGGTTCACAAAGTTTATCTCAGAAAGTTTTTCTTTAGACTTTTTGTCCAGGTTGCACTACTGTGTTCTTTCTATGCATATTTGAATAAATGTATGAAACTACCTGTTGTTTACAGACCTACAGAATATGCTGACAGGTGAAACAGGAACCACAAAAATGAAAAGAAGAAACAAGGAGGAAATTATAAGTAGTGAAAAAGAAGCAGCCTTATAATACACAAATGAAAGATAAATAAATTATGTGAAATTGATCAGAATTTGACTAGTAAGTATAACTAGTAACTAGTAATATATTACCTTAAAAGGAACTGAAAAATAGGGATGAAAATGAAGGGCGTCAAATTTGACATAATTTTAGATATAAAAAAATCATGAGTGATAAATTCTTATACGTGCACCACTTCGATTCTAAGAGCAGTTAGTTGTGTAGAGGGGGACAGAAGGGAATGACCAAGTGGTGATTTCTCTTTGACTAATCAACTCACATTTTTGCAGCCAAATCAGCAGTTAATTTTGAAGTATTTCAGCAAAGACTGGAATTCAATAAAGCTAAGATGGTTGAGGAAAATTTTTACAAAGAAAGCTGCAGAGCTAAATAGCTCCCCATAAGGAGCAAATTTTCAGCATTTAGACAATATTCTTCCCATAGAATTGTATAAAGAAGTGGAGTAAATTGCTATATTTTTGCTTATAGCCCAACTCTCAAAAAATGTCAAAGCATAATTTGATCACTGGAAAGTCTGATTTTTTAACAATGAATGCCAGTACCAGAAAGGGGCATTTCCAGAGCTGACGACTTTACTTGCAAGAGGGGGTTTTAATGGTTTGGTTCGGCTTGGCTTGACTTGGCTTCGTTTGGTTTGGTTTGACATGAACAAGCCTAAGAAACAATCGCTCCTAACTTTCTTCTTTCCCTATAAATGGAAACCTGGATCCTGTCTTCTTACTTAAATAAGAGAGGGTAATTAATTTATGAGACTACCCATCTAATTAAACACAGCTCCTTGTGTTTAATTGAGCAGATACCTTAACGCACCTCAGATTTTAGATTTTTAAAGCACTAAAAGATTAAAGGAGGGAAGTCATTCAATATAATGAGGAAAAAATAGTCAAGTACGAAACCAAGAGAAAAACATGACGTAAAATTCTGTGATGTCTTACAGACAGGACGGGCTATGTAATATGCTGGGCCCAGTGCAAAATGAAAATGTCAAGCTCTTATTCAAAAAGCAGCACAAAGTCCCATTAAAATGTACTAAAATATGAAGTTTTCTGCTTTCTTTCACGGATTCTCTTGACTTATCATGATATTTTTTCATTTGGTATGTAGCAATGTTCGCATTAAATAACAATTAAAATTTTTAATCATTATCACAAATTTTACTAATCATCTTTATATTGTACAATGTTAATTTTTTTAAATGCAAATATAAGACATTTAACTCATATGCAGAATCACCAAATGACACAATTCCCATTTTGTAGAAACTACTTACAGTGGGAACACTGTATAAACTAACTCAACTGTTTTTATGTCATTCCTTGATATGCACACTCTCGAAAAGCACTCTACCTTCAGCTTATGAAGGAGTAGGAAGGACTGAAAGGAAAAAGAACTGTGTCATTGTCTAATGTCATCATTTTCACCATAGGTGTTTGGCTGATATAAGGAAGTAACGTGAGTGAGAAAGGACATGAGGAGGATCCTTGGTCATTCGTGTTTCTTAGAACACTTAGTTTTAATTGCCTTCTTTCTGTGTTCAAAGAAAGTTCGGGTTCAGACAGAAAGTGTGGCTCTTGGGGTTATTAGTGCCCTGGCTAAACACGATTACTTTGTATTCACTTTGTTTCACTGTTCTCTCACATGTTGTGGGTCCATCAGGTTTAGGTGCTCATGGAGTGTCACAAATGTCATTATATATGCAAATGTGGTGTCAAGGAACCACAGAAACCCATTTACAGAATCTCCTCTGCTCATGTGCACTCTCCATGTTCCTATCAGATTTCACTCTCAAGTTTGAAGATAAAATTACAAGAATTTCAAAACAGTGACAGCAGAGCATTAAACCAAGGACAAATTACCTATCCATGAAGTCCATCCTGACTACAGAGTTTTGCACATATTGAAGAAATCCACATATGACAGCCTATGAAGACTTAAGTGGATGAACAAGCCAGCATTAATCACTGTGGAGTGACCATTTTTATCACAGCATTCATTAAGGGATGCTTTAGAATAATGTTTGCTCTAATATTGCCAAGTTGAGATACTATTGGCATGCTCCTCCGTGGTGTTTCCATCCAAAAATAAGGACATTAATTTTCAAAAAGCAAACAAATGCATAAATATAACACATAAAAATACACAAATAAAATTTAAAAAGGAGCCAGTAGAAAAGAATGAAGGAACACTACCAAATCATCTAACAATGGCAGCACACTTCACTGACAAGTCAGATGTTGAATTATGTTTCAAATGTTATCTAACAGGCTGCTCAAAGGAGGTACTGAATTGTTGAAGGGTATTGGAATGCATGCTTTTCTTCTGCTTACAACTCTACACATTTGGAAGTTATCCATATTCAGAATAAAGAGAAAATTCTAGAAAATTTGCTTTTATAACATTTCTTCCCCCTTCATTATAATTCAAGAAACATTTCAAATGAATTGGACTAAAACTTGATGGTGCAACAAAGCACTACAGATAAAAAAGACGATTTGACTTTAGCTAAAATGAAAGGAGTCAATACGGTATGACATTTGAAAAAGAGAAGGGACAGTTTTCCAGGTCACTCAGCATTGCTCGCTCTCACACATTGGACTTTGAATCCAGTCAATGAGGTTCAATCTTGGTGAGATTCGCCACCTACTTTGAAATAGAATATTGCCTTTTTGCAACCCATAATAAAATGAGGATTTAGGCAATGATATCCATGGTTGCTAAAACCATGAGGTGAAAAGCTGAAGGGAAGATAACATTGGAATGGATCAGGCTCATTCCCCATGAACTCGCTCCATCTTAGTATTACCAAAAGAGATGTGTCTCCTCATAAATACACACCACTTCCTAGAAAGTAGTAATAGAAAATTAAAACGAACTTGACTCTGATCGATGTCTAGATCCAACCAGAATTTAGAACATGCTAATTGATATCATGGGTATGCAATCACCAAAGTACAGAATGTGGGAAATGTTACAGGATAAACAATATACCATCTTTGGCCAATATATTTCAGAGACCCAAAAATGTCAGAAAGTGGACACCTATAGGTAAAAAGGGAGTTAAACTCTATATCAACCACATGCAATGATCGATTCTGGTTTCTTTGTAAGTCTGTGGGCTCATACCTTAAACTTAAAATATGTTTTACTATTTATAACATGTTTTCACAAGTTCTCCAATCTTATAAGAAGATAAGAGATATGAAAAATCTACAGATATGAGGAAAATGTTAGTTTAGAGCCCTGGCATTTCCTGTAATGCTACCCTCTGTAAATCTAACTGTGATGTACAGCTGGCACATATACCTTGACCCTTCTACAGAGAACTTTGTGAGTGATCAAAGGGTCAGGATAAGTAGGGTATTTTACATATTTACATGGCCCTATAGCCCAAACTCTTAAAGTTCAGAATCCCAGAGCATCTGAAAGGAATAATATTGATCCCAAAGATGTATTAAAACTCAATCTTTCTACACAGATTTATTGAACAAATACTATTTTCCTCATTGTGCTCTGAGGCTCTGACAATAAAAACAAAAGTAAAACATAGTCCTTATCCTGTAGAATCTCACGATGATGAAAAGTTCTGTGCTTTTCTGTAAAAATTGAGACTGTGAGTGAGAGAGAGAATGAAAAACTGAGAATTTCAAGTGTTCTTCCTAATACATGTACAGCCATATGAATGCACTTCTACTTTTTAGCTCAGTCATTCATTCGTTCATTTACTCATTAAGGAGATATTTATTGCACACTTACTATGTGCCTAGCCCTGTTCCATGTACAGGGAAGAGAAAGAGAGACATGGATGCAAGACCCAACAGCCCGGGCCCTCATGAGGCATGCCTTCCCTATTTAAGATACAGTACTAGATCCACTCTTCCTTAAATTAATGCACTCCATAAGTTGTTGCAAGATTGAATGACATAAAATGAAAATAAAATAAAAATACTGCCATGTAAGATTAAAACATGATATGTGTTTTCTTGGACACAAATCTATAGAAACTAGCTATTTCTGTTCCTGCCCATGACCTGCCATTTGAGCTTTTCCTTCTCTTCTCAGATTCCTCTGGGTCATGCTCAGAGATGCTCCCTGCCTGGAATACTTTAGAAAGCAATCTGAGCCTCCCTGTGATTTTACTCATTCTCCTCCTGTATCTGAGCTCAGACGAGTTGACTAGGACAAGAGAGTCACCTGAACACAGCACATACACTCAAAATCAAATCAGCAAGGGGAAGAAAACATTGGATAAAAGTAATACTGGTACATATAATATATTTTGTTTGTCTTTCAGATTTCAGTTCAAACTTCATTGACCTTCAAACCAGATCAGGATCCACAGACTGCCTCTTCAAAACACTTACAATAAACTCTCATAATTCTAACAGTATATCCATTTGTGTGATTGTTTGATGTCTCTCTCCCCCATTGCAGGGCACAGAGTAGGGAATCCATAAACATGAGATAAATAAAAAACACTGAGTAAATGATTCTCAAGTTCTCCATAAGCACTACATTAAAGAAAAATCACAAAGTATAAAGTTTATCATATGTTAGGATTTTATAACAAATTAAAAAATAAAATTGGTAAAAAAACTCAAATTCTTTTTAAATAACAAAATAAGTAAAATTAATTTTCAAAAAATTAAAATTCCTACCAAAGAAACATGAAAGAATTATGCATATGATTTTAAACTTTACTAAAATGTCCATCGCTTAAAGAGAATTTGGTTTGAAAGATTCTAGGCCTTAGCTTGTTTTAATTCTGTATGTTCAAAAGTAGCAAAATGTATAATTTCTGAAACATAGTAACCACATATGCTTTGTTTAACCATCATTCCACATGCCTTCCACCTGTTAGAAAGAGATAGATTTTATCAGGTCCTCTCTGTTTTAAGTCAATTACATTCTATTCCTCAAATTGACAATCTTATACGAAAGTCAGTTCTATTTGATTTCCTGCCATCATAATGTGCCTTCAGCCACAAGAATCTTCAAATTGCCTTTTCCTGAGGAAAATTGCAATATGATAACCTTGCAGTCAAAAAGCCTTAATAAATCAACTGGCATAAAGAATAAAAGTGAAAAAACGTACTAAAAAAGATGTCAGATCTCATTTATTTTTAATTTCACTCTTTCAGGACACATATATCTTTTGTATGTTATAGTATTATCCCTAAATCATGTATTGAAAAGGGGGTTTTCAAATTCAGTTAATGTCTACATCATGTGCAAACCAATATAATAAACAAACAAAACATTCTCTCAATGGCCAAACAAGGATTTTTTTTCTCAGTTGAACATCACAGGCTGCATTAACTTCTGGAAGGAGCTGATACACTATTTAAAAACTTACAAATTTCTTATCTTGTACCAGAACAGCTGGAAGAAATTATTCTGGAGCTTACCAAAAATCAGTGATCCTTCTGCATCAGTGGGATCTGTTTAGCAGCAAGTAACGGCAAGTGCATGCAACAGTGCTTTAAAGCATTGTTTACTTAATACCAGTTCAAAGGCCGGGTTGGCCTGGCACCTCCACAATGCCACCAAGCACCCAGAACTTCTCACCTTTTCACCTCATATTTCTCTACATATGGGCTTTTGTCCTTGAACTTGTTGCCTTATAGACATCATGTGCTCCACATGAGTGTCTAAAGGGAAATAAAGCCAAAAGGAGCTGCCCTTTGACCTGCAATCTTTTCTATCAAGGAGAGAAATCTTTCTCAGAGTTCCCATGTGAACTCATTGGCCAGAACTGGGTCCTATACTCACCCCTGGACCAATCATTGGCAAAAGAAATAGAGTTACTATGATTGCCTTGAATCAATTACAACCAATTCCTGAGGCCTCACACTACCCAAACAAAAGACTTCACCATTTGCTAAACAAATGAAGGATTGCAACCAACCAAAACTGTGTATTTATCCCTCAAAGATACCCATAATTCCATTTTAGCAATTTAATTCATTGAACAAGAGCATGTAGTGAAGTAGAATGAGATCAAATTATAAAAGATTGAAAAACTATTAGCCCTGAATAGTTGAAACTTTAATAATAGGCTGAAGGAGTTTTATTCTTACTTTTAGGATAATTCTAAGTGTGTTATAGTTACAATAAAGGCTTCATTACTGAACATTACAGATTTCCCATTTCCATTCACATAGTAACCTTTAACATTTACTAAACAACATTTGCTAGATTAAATGAACAAATTCTCAAAAACAAAAACAAAAACAAGACATGAAATTGTAGAGAAATATTTAAATGTTGATGTTGAAAGCCTATAAATAACCTTTATGTCATCTCTACAAAGCTATTTTATTATTCAATATGACCAGTTCACTGCTACTGAGGAAAGGCATGGAGTACCTTCTTACTATATTCTCATCAACCACTATTCAGCATTTCATGCAAATATTTTTCAACTACCTACTTACCTGTCTACTAACTGCATCACCACCCTATCTATCCTTATCATTTTATTCACAAAAATATCAAAAGAGAATTTTCAAGCCCTCACTTAACCCTTTTGCTGCAAAGTTCAGATACACCCAAATGAATATTTCCAACCACTGGCTGTGGTGTTGAAGTTTACCCTACGAGCTCAAAAAATCTTTTTCCTTTACTATATGCACATTTTTCTATGTTTTTGTGGTTTTCAAGAATTAGTGACAGTAGGAAATTGTTATGCTTTAATGTAATTACTATTTTAATAAAATGTACCACCTTAACTGTATTAACTTAAAGATATAAATACTGCACTTATTGTAAAATTGTTCAGTGTGAAACTGTTTCAAGGACTTCTCTCCATTTACAAGATCTTTAAATATGTTTTCCTGCACTATCGACGACAAAATGTTTTGTATGCCATATTGTGTAACATTTTTGTAATAAATTTTTTATGTCATCAATGCCATTAGATTCTAATTGACCTATACTTAAATCTAATTGATGCCACTTAGTATGTTTTGAGTATTTTTTGCTAAAATTCAATATAATGGCAAGTTTATTACCATATAACAAAAAATTTAAAATAAAAATAATGTCATTCATATACAAAGCAGAGTTCAAAATGTGATTATTAAATGCATAAAATAGTCAAAATATCAACTTTTTATTTTTTGTGGCTTTTTGACACATTTTAATGAAAATCTTGAATTCAATTAACACAGTGAAAGGGTTAAAGGCACCTCTACCATTTCCCAGTCCACACTTTTATCCAAAAAGCTTATTCTAGAAAGATTTTTTTCCCTGCATAAACATGTACTGAGTTAATTAAATCAGCTGTTCTTCTAGTTCTTCCTACACATTCATTTGAGAACTGGCCCATAGTGTTACCTTGGAAAGCTCTCCAATCATTATGATTTCCCTTTGGAATCAGTCCATGATAGTTTCCTTTTGGAACAATTGCTCATCTGCCCTCCTTCACTTCTCTGGAGAAGTCATCTTCTCCATACGTCCTCTAATATCACAGAGACAGGGCTCCCCTAAGGGCATCCCTGTTTGTTTCTGACCTGAGACAAAATGCTGCTGGACAAGGAGCTTCAGATCTTTTTGCCAATGTTTGTTCCACTCTAAAATATCTTTCTACTTGCCAAAAAGCAATGGAAGCTAAATGAATGTTGAGTACCTATCTTCTCTCCCTCTGACCTCTCAGTTTATGCTACCTGCCCAGAGAATGAAACTCTACATTCCATGTCCATTTTCTTAATCAAAACATAATGTTGAAAAGCATAATAATTTATTTATTTTATTTTATTCAGAAAACAAAGCATCTTTGATAATTTCAGTGGTCATCAATTCCAGATAATGGAAATACATAGTATTCTCTACTTTCCTGTACTTTTACAAATTCTCAGTATAAGGAGGGCTTTTCAGTCTTTAACTTTCTTCCAGTGGAAAACTAATTCATTCAGTCAGCAAATACTTAAGCACTTATTATGTGCCAGGTGTTGGGAACCAAACACTTAACAAGTGCCGTCCTTAACCAACACAATTTGAGTGTTTTTAAAATGAGGAAGTGGATGTGCAGATAGCTTAACCAACTTGCTCAAGTCCCACAGGTATTAAACAGAGGTGTCAGAAAACCATGTTACCTCCCAGTTTGTTTGGGTGTTATGTTCCCAACACCACTTTTAAGAATTGTATTTCCGGTCAAGATGGCAGAATAGGTAAATACTGTACTTGCATTATCTCATGACCACATCAAAATTATATCTAAACTAGAGAATAACCATTATTGAGAATTGCCTGAAATCTAGCTGAACAGAAGTTCTATACTAAGGACATACAGAAGAAGCTACATTGAAACTGGTAGGAGAAGGTGAGACACAAAACAAGCTCGTTCTCATACCCATGTGTCAAACTTAAAAATCAGGAGAGCTATCTCAAGACCACCCCTGAGAAGCAAGGGGTCCTAGGCCCCGCACCAGTTTCCCCAGCCCAGGATTTCAGTGCCAGGAAAAAAAGCCCCTACAACTCTTGGCTGTGAAAACCAGCAGAGATTTTGGCTGAGTGAGATGCGGAGGCTACAACCTCAGGTGCTTCTCTTTAAAAACTCACTCACTGATAGACTCACTCACTCTAAGCTCCCACTCTGGGCCAGCATCTCAAAATACTCCAGGGACAAATTCTGAATTCAGAAGTGTCTGAATTCAGGGCAAGGGCTGGAGAAGCAGGTTTCTCCTAGACAGAGGTGCTGGTAGAAGCCCCCACTCAGGCAGACACCATATCTGAGTGTCCATCAACTTGGCTAACATTGATCAACCTGCCCTGGTGATTCCCTGAGACCCTGCCCCACCTTACCTGTGGACCAACCAAACCACATTTAGTGGCTTTTTCATACAAATGTCCTGTCTTAGCTCATGCTGCAGAACTTCCTAAAATCTCTCAAAGGTTCATAAACCTAAAACAAGCAACATCTGGCTTTAGCATATCTCTTGCTGAGCAGCCCCACGCCTGACACTACCAACAGCCAGCCTGAGTTCATAGCTTAGCCTCTCTCAGATACCTCCAAGCCCAGTACAGGTGGAAGACATCTACAGATAACTTTGTGGTTCACATCAAGTAGCCCTGGGCAGGAACACATGTGGATGTTATGTGTTACTTGGCCTGTGATGGAGTCTCTCCCAAGCCAGAGCACCACCAGGCCATTTTCAGAGATGACACAAGCAAAGGGCAAACTGGACAGGCATTAGAGCCCTGCCAAAGCAAATCCTGCTCTGTGGTATTAGCCTCTGCACAATGCTTCTCCACTGTAGTCAAAGCCAGTTTTCACAAATAAGCAGCCCAAAAGTCAATCTCTCCCATTGATATGCAAACAGCAACCAAGGCTCAACTACAACAGGAGGGCAAACACAACCCACACAAATAACACACTTGGAGCACCCAATTCAGGATCCAAGGAGTCTGTACCACTGGGCCACATAGGACACCTACTACATAAGGTCACTCCACTAAAATTGGAATGGATGGCAGCATAGAAACAAACACAGAAAGGCAGTCAAAATGGAGAGACAAAGAAAGATGTTTCAAATAAAAGACTAGAACAAAGCTCCAGGCAAAGAACTAAATGTAATAGAGACAAGCAATCTACCAGATACAGAGTTCAAAACACTGGTTATAAACATGCTCAATTATCTCAGGGAGAACTTCAACAAAAAGACAGAAAATATTAAAATGAAAATATGAAACATAAAAAAGAACTAGTCATAAATGAAGAATACAGTAACTGAAATGAAGACTATATTAGAGGTAATCAACAGTAGACTAGATGGAGCAGAAGTTCAAATCAGCAATTTGGAATATAAGGTAATAGAGCACACCCAATCAGAACAGAAAAAAATCCAAAACAATGAGGATAGTTTAAGCAGCCTCTGGGGTAACATCAAGCATAACAACATTTGCATCATAAGGATGCCAGAAGGAGAAGAGAAAGAGCAAGGAATGGAAAATCTATTTGAAAAAATAATGATGAAAAACTTTTCTAACCTGGCACATAAAATAGACATACAAGCTCAGGAAGCACAGAGTCCCAAACAAGATGAACCCAAAGAGACCCACACCAAGACACATCATAATTAAAATGTCAAAGTTTAAAGACAAAAGAAAAATCTTAAAAGCAACAAGAGAAAAACAGTTAGTTACCTACAAGTTCTTTACCTTCTACAAGTGAGCTTCCACAAGACTATTAGCTGATTTCTCAACAGAGACTTTGCACGCCAGAAGGGATTGGCACAAAATATGCAAAGTTATGAAAAGCAAAGACCTACAAGAAGATTACTCTACGTAGCAAAGCTATCATTTAGAATTGAAAGACAGGTAAAGAACTTCCCAGATAAGAAAAAGGTAAAAGAATTCATCACCCCCAAACCGGTATTACAAGAAATGTTAAGAAGTCTTCTTGAAGAAGGAGGAGGAAGAGAAGGAGGTAAAGAAGGAGGAGGAGAAGAAATCAAAATATGAATAATAATGAAATAGCAATAACTACATAACTATCATCAATTACTTTAAATGTAAATGGATTAAATGTTCCAATCAAAAAACATAGGTTGGCTGAATGGTTTAAGAAAACAAAACTCTTACATATGCTGCCTATAAGAGACTTACTTCAGATTAAAAGATACACACAGAATGAAAGTAAAAGGATGGAAAAAGATATTTCATGGAAATGAAAATGAAAACAACCAAAAACAAACAAACAAAAAAGATGGCGTAGCAATACTTATACCAGACAAAATAGACTTTATAACTGAGGCTATAACAAAAAAAAAAGAAGGACCCAATAATCTCACTTCTGGGTATTTATCCAAAGAAACCCAAAATGCTACTTCAAGGAGACAATGGCATCCATAATTTCATTGCAGTATTATTTACAATGGCCAAGATGTGGAGGCAATCTGGGTGTCTATCAGTGAATGAATGGGTAAAGAAGAGGTGGTACATATATGAGGGCTGTCTAAAAAATATTCAGCCATATGAAAAATAGTAATATAAAAACTAGAGGCATTTATGGTTGGATTTTTTTTCAGACAGCCTCATATACAATGGAATATTACTCAACCATTAAAAAGAATGAAATCTTGCCATCTGCAACAACATGTGCTGAGTGGAGTAAGTCAGAGAAAGACAAATGCTATATGATGTCACTTACATGTGGAATCTAAATAACCAAATAAACAAACAAAACAGAAACAGATTCATAGATGCAGAGAATATTTTGATGATTTCCAGATGTAGAGTTTGAGGGATAAGTGAAAGAGCTGGGGGGTTAAGAAGTACAAATTGACAGTTACAAAATAGTCATGGAGATGTAAAGTACAGCACAGAGAATACAATCTATAATATTGTAATAACTATGTATAGAGTCAGATGAGTACTAGACTTATTAGGATGATCAATTTGTAATTTATATAATATCTAACCATTATGCTGTACACCTGAAACTAATATAATATTGTATGTACATTATAATTGAAAAAAACTTTTAAATTATTTAGAAAAGATTTGTTTCACTTTGCAATACTTCACCTTGCTTAGGTGGCTCTCTATTATGGTTAGCACATGTCCATTTTATTCCTGAGCTCAATGACAAACTACATTTACAGAGTGGCTGCTTCAGATGTTACATATTTCACAGTTATCTTCTTCATAAGGATCATTCATAATTCTGATGATAGCATTTCATTTTTAGTGTGTTTTAGCTTTTTCCAAAAATGTAACTCTGAGACACAACCACCACCTAATTTAGACAGACAAAAATCCCAGGAGAAATGAGAAGCAATTTCTAAACAAAAAAAGATGGCATCAACTACCCCACTGTCTTCAATACCATTTTATCTGATGCTCATCTCACCATCTCCCTCCTTGTTCTCATCTCATGATTTTCACCGTGCTTTGTTCTGGGCAGTGATGGTCAACTCGGCACTGATCCCATAAGCCCAACCAAGCTTTCCTCTTGTGCTCTGAGACTTCAGCTCAGGCAGCTCCTGTTTCTTGCTCCAGTTCCTGGCTCATTCCTCATTTTCTGGGCTCAAAAGTCTTTCATTCCTGTGTGCCACTAACCGAACATAACAAAAACCACGTTCCAAAATGTCATCCTCCTGGATCACTTTTTCTGTTAGTGTTGTGCACAGTGATAGTCACAACCATTTGTTGAACTTCTTAAAACTTCCATTCTTAAATTCTTCAATCATCATCTCATTAAGCCTAGATCCTTTCTTTGGCAGTAGCAGACTTGAACATTATTTAATGAGGGTAGTCAGGAGCTGTTAAAAGTGGAGTCGTTAAAATCACAGGGCTGTGTAGCTTTGAGTGAGTCCTTTAGCCTCTCTACCTGGGTTTTAATTTTATACAAAATTAGATAAAATATAGAATCGACTCATAGAGATATTATGTGTTAGACTTATGAAGTGCTCAGAAAAATGTCTGGCACATAGCAAGTACTACTTAGTGTTTGTCACATATATTCTGAAAGCAAAAAGAGATAGTTTGAGATTATTATGAAGCCAAATGAATCTTATTAAGCCAGTTTCTAGAATGTTACTTTCCATCGTGTATGAAATGGAGACTTTGTTCCCATGAGTCAAAGCACATTTGACGTGGTGCACAGAGTAAAGACAAGATTCAGGGGACAAAACCTCAGAGGTCCCTTGTGGACTAGAGACAGCCATTAAGTAAAAGCTGGCTCAGAGCAGCCAGCAATCAAACCAGAATATAAGAATATAAAGAAGGTAGAGATGGATCACTCCTGGGAGGGGAAGACAGGCAACATGAGGGGCAGAGTCTGTTCATAGGGTCAAGGATGAGTATTTCCCTTAACCTGCACACAAACCCCCATTCTCCCATTGGGCTTAAATGAATCAGAAAGCTGGTATTTTGGTCTCTGCCTGTCTAGCTCCTCTATGTCTATTCATTGAGTCTGACCCCTGGAAGAGAAAAAGGTGGCTGTTAACAATAGCTATAACAACTAACATAATTTATACTATAATAAATTGTGCCCTTGGATTTGGCTTATTAAAACATGTATATTGATTTAAATGTGTGTTAGAAAAATGAATTCTATTGCTCCTTCTAAATGCAAAAGGAAATATGAAATGTGTTAGTTTCTAATTTCTTGAATAATCCCAAAGAATATTCTGGAACTGTTCAAACTTAAACTACTGTTCATCAACATTAGCAGTCTCACCACTCAGTACTAATGTGAGCTTAGGTCTCTGTATTGATTTTTATTTCTATGAATTTTAGATGTGACCATGCCCTCTATTTTCCAGTAGAGTGTTGAAATTCTACTGGTCTAATTATCTTTTTAGCCTGATTTGAGAGGAACAATGCTGTTTTAGTTTTTTTAACAGGCCATTTAAATGATAATATCTTTTAGAATTAATTCATATGTCTTTATTAGTCTCTTGATTTAAGTATTTGAATATGCATTTAGAAAACATCCCAGACTCCAAGGACCTGTGTGCTTGTTGAGGTTGATCATAAATGCCAGAATAAGATCTCTGGATATAACCTCAGCACTGCTTTGGGAATGGTTATACCTGGGTGCCAAAAAAGGTATACACATTTTAAGAGATATTATCTATGTATTACTTTTCAAAGTTGAATTGAATTATGGTAGCAATGTATAGTATGGCATTCACTTAAAAGATGGCATTAATCAAATGAATGCTAGCGTCACCATGAGACAGGCAGGACAGTCAAAGAAAATGGTAGAAACATTGTTGTCATTCAAGGAATAGAAGACCACTTTGAAGTGGTGTTTGAAATTCAAGAACATTGGTTGAGTTTCCCCCATGTTTACCTGACTTAACACCCCTTGACTTCCACCTACAGTGGCCCTTAAATGATGTGATATACCATAGAAAACCGGTTACACTGGCCTTATTTCAGGAAAAAAATGAAATGACATACAGCAATACAAGTGGACACTTTGGTCAATGTTGCTCAAGCAGTACATGCTGATGGTAACCACTTTGAGTACCTCTTGCAATTGCAGAAGTCAAAAGTGATTTGTATTCTGTGCTATCGATATATATTGAGTATTATAAATTTAATACAGTTTTTTTCCTTTCTTAAAATCTATGCACATTTTTTGGCTCCCTCTGTAGTTATAAACTATTCTGAGGATTCTCATTTTGCCTAATTAGGAATTTATATTTATTTGACAGACACTGGTTCTAACTGCTCTCGAGTGCGCTTCCTACTAAGCACAAATTTGTTAACAGGGAAAATGTACCCAGACCCCATTGAATAAGGGAGTGTGAGACTTGAGCCACTGAGAAGCATCTAGAAAAATATTTCTTGGGTTTTGTTTTCTATTAAAATAATCTATTTGTTTAATAACTGACAAAAATAATTTAAAAAATCAAACAAGAAACACAGGTGTTACCCAGCAACCCTAAACTACTTATGATAGTAAAGTAATAATGAGCTACTGAAACATACATTTTATTAACTACTCTATGAGATTCTTTGATATGAAAAAGATTCTTCCATACTAAATTTTCTTGTTAATTAGCTGTCCCTGCTTTCTATGTATTAACAATGGGCATAGCCTATTCAAACCAATTTTGCAAGGTGGTTTTGTTTTAAGCAGTGAATATATAGTTTCTGCCCATGAGGAGCTAATAGAAAAAATGCAAATATGAAATACCCAGAGATATTTAAAACAATGCACTGAAGAGCTCCTTGTCAATACAAGGGCCTGCAAGATGCTTATGTCTCCTTCATCAGACAATGTTTACGTTTGATTGTTTATGACTGTCACTATTGTTTTTTATTTTAACACCAAGATAAATTTAAGATTTTTGAATATTTTAATTCCATATGTCAAATACCATTTGTAAATAACTATTAGATTTAGTAATATAAAAACTTTTAAAAGTTAGTAATTTTATGTTTGTAGGTGATGGGGCTCATTTTTTTCTCTAGAGAATACCATGAGTCAGTCAGTGTCAAGGTTTGCTCCTTAGGGTTTGAGGAGCAAATGTACAATAATAATCCCTGATGGTTGTGAGCCCACCATGTGTCAGGTATGCATGTCACAGATTTTACCTTATTTGATTCTCTCCAAAAACTCTCCAAGGTACATATCATTCCAGCCCATTTTATAAATGAGGTAATTGAGCCTCAAAGAAATTAAGTCACTTGCTCAAATTGATGTAATTTGAAAGTGGTAGAGCCTAGATCCAAGGCCAGACTCTCTCAGACAGCGGAGCTGTTTTTCCTTCCCTTACTACAAGTCAAGGAATCATGACAGTTTCCGGTGAAAGTCTGTGGGCACAGGCATTACTGCACCACTGCAGTAGCAGCTGTGGCACAAGTCCAGGCCCGCTTCCGCTGTTCACGTTTCCCATTTGTTAATGTAGTCTAATCCCCTGGAGAGCTATGCAAAATCATAGAAACTCAAATGTACAACTTTCTTGAATGACTCTAATCTCTTTTTTTGGGGGGAGGGGTGTGACTTCTATAATTAGAAATAGTTTTTCACATTTTTTCCTTCTCAGATATACATCTCTATACCAACATATTGCTTAATGATTTGTTCCTAGATGATACTCAGAAATAGATATTAAATTCTGTCCGTATCCTCTGTGAAAAAAAAAAAATCTCCTTTGCTTATTTATAATAACGTCCCCATTTTTAAAAATGAGGGATAAGTCTCCTGAGTTCCTAAAATATTTCATATGCTTATCATCTCTTAACTGAGATGAACATTGAAATGTTACTTGTTTACAAATTGCAAAATCTATAAAACCCAAAGAAAAATATGTATAATTTGAATTTCAAATAACAATTCTGACTTGGTAAGTTGAAATACAGCTTAGTTCTGGATCATTGTTAAATGCTTACTAACTCTCACAATAGCACTGTCAGTTCCAGCTCAATACAAAACACAGAATTACAACAAGATGCCAGTTTAGGATCGAGAAAATGTTAAGAGTGTATATTATCCACGAAATTTCTTTCTCTTAACAAAGACAATCACAAAATATGGGATGGTTCAAAGAATATCAAAATCTTTATACAGAAGGAAGAGAAGAAGCGAACAACCTATTTGCCAAGGCCACGTCATCAAAACAATCTAAGACATTTAAAAGCACAAATCCACTCGAAGAAGATCCTCCCTAACACTCCGGCAGCTGGGAGGAGGCAGGAACCTGCCGACTTACCCTGCACCCCTCCACAGAGCCTGTTCAATACCACAGAAACTCCTTCATTATTTTGGACATGGAGCTCATACTATCCGTATAGGAGATGGTTGTAGTTTCTGACACTCATGCTTCAAGATGCCAGGCTAATGGTTTTGCCAACTGAACTGGTGACTGAAATTGAGCCCCACTCCTTCTTGATATGTACTGCTAACACGCAGCCGTAAATAATTCTTTCTACCAAGTGAAGCCAAGATAGAAACAAAAATAGCCCCCTTTTTAAAAAACTGACATATCTTCTGCTCACCTACTCCTTAATGACTCTGAGCCATCTTATTTGAATTGCAAACCACAGGAAACCTTGCCATGCTTTATTTTTAAGGCAGATCATACCTTATGCTCTTGCATAATAATTACAACAATAATTAGTCACTTGAAATCAACCACATATTCTAGTTGTTTAAGGAGAATTTTATTCAATGTCAATTTACATAATATTAGAGCCCAAACTACAATGATTACATAAAGTAGTTTAATTCAAGTCTCTACTATGATGCAGACATTAAAAAATGCTTTCAAAACCTGGTACCCAAAATCTATGCAGAAAATTGTAATCATGTGTTTGATCACTCACAGTGCCTTATAATTTTTTATTAAAAGAAGTTTGTCTCACAAAATGGATTCCACATTTTTGGTGACTCACATATAAAAAAAAATTCTAGAGAATATTTAGATGAATCCAATTGAGGAAGATAATTGAAGGATGTGTGAGTAGTTTCTTTTGTCTTATTGCTTTAGTCTGGTTCTGTGTTCCTCAAACTTTAAGCCAACAGCCCAAAGAGAGATCTTGAAGTTACTTCAAAATTTTTAATTCTGCATGTTTTACATTAAACATTCATAAGAACTTTTCACTCTACTTCTTTATACATCTGAGAAAATTCCTCAAGTTTTCAAGTAAAATAGACTCTGCACAGAGATGCTCTGTGTGTGTTGTAGTTTCTCATGTGGGCTGGAAGACCACAGTTGCTGATTGTCTTTGTTTTATTGCTCTAAGTTTTACCTTTCAGTAAAAGAGGATGTACCAGTTATACCCATGAAAAGCTGTTCATAAGGGGAGCAATCCACAAGGAGAGAGGCCTAAGGACAGATTCATGCATTTGTCCATTCAGAACATTGGAGTATGGGGCTCAGCAGTGCCCTACTTACCTGCCTGGGTCACACCTTTAGAGGTCTCACCTGGCTTTGACCTACAAGCTCAGCCAGTGCCTGTCTGACAAGCAGTCTGGATGGTGAGTAGAACCTCAGTCTTACAATGTTACCCTGACAGGCAAAAGTGGAATGAGCCCCAAGGGTTTTGTTGTAAGTAGGGTCTAATTTTGTCCACCCTTTCCACACACTGAACTCGCCGAAGTATAATGCCTCTGAGCTGCTTTAGTGTCCACAAACCCATGACATTGAAGTTCAAGGCTCTACATTGAAAAGAATTCTATCCAACCAACAAACAGGAGTCCCTTGGCATTTTTCTCTTTCTGTTGGTAGAAGCCTAGTCTGTCTCGTCATCTCTCTAAGAGGACTGGCTGACTCAGAACAGGTGCCATGTTCAGAATTGAGGAAAGCTCTACCCTAATATAGGAAAGTTTGGGGAAGCCACCTAACCCCTCCCTGCCCCCCCAGGGCCTTTCTGAGGACTAGATGAAGTCTTGTACAATGTTTATGCCTAGTGACTATAATTATGTTTAACCTTATTAATAAAGTTATATGCAACAGAGGAGTAGATACTATAGGACAGTAAGCTGAGGAGCTTGAACCTGGTATCCCACCAGGGTAACCAACCACCCTTAGTTGGCCTTAGAGGATTTCCCCAGGATGAGGCCTTTCAGTGCTAATACTGGGGCAGTCCCAGGAAACCAGGTTGGCTGGTCCCCCTCTTGTCCAGATAATGTAATAGTAAGTTGAGGGAGATGTTGTAGAATAGTATCCAGTCATACAAAACTGCTATTTGACATTTTGAAGCTATCAAAGTGGCAGATTTGCATAGCTCCACCTAGTAATTGTCGACTGCAGAAATTATTGCTCCAGGGCCTGATTTCCTGCAACATTGGCTCCTCCTCAGTGACATCATTGGCAACCATCAGTTCCTGCGTACAGCACAGGCCATCATCTGAATCTCTGGAAGATTTTGATAATGTACATCCCTGACTGGGTGGTCTATGGTGGGGAAAACTGTAAGACTTGTTGCAAAGTGTCCTCTTGTCCAGACTCTGCAGGCCTTAGACATATTTTTTGGAAGAAAAGATTTTCTCTGAACTTTCCAAAAAACAAAAGCTAAAGTAAGATTTCTGAAGAAAGAAGAGTTTAATCACTGAAAGAGGCAAACCCAACTGGATCCAGTAGGTTGGGTCATCTGGCCATTAGTCAGGGTCGCTTTGTAGAAGCTGTCATGTGATTTTAACCATCAACTCACACTGTATTTGGAGACACTGAGACTTCCTGTTCTGAGCTATCTTTTGAAGTACAGAAATTTGTTCCTATGGATTCAGAAACCATTGGCTGTCTATACCACATATATTAATCAGACTGAAGTCAATTTGTTTTTAAGTTACAAGGAATCTGGCCAAAAAGCAAATGCACTACCTATTGCAAAGTTCTCTTACAGTAAACTGAAAAAAGCAAGGAGGTAGGGAGCAGCAACTGAACTTGAATTTTCAACCCTTTGTTTTGATGTGATTTAAACAAACCTGAAGTTTTTGAAGTTCACTTTTTTTTGAAATTTTGTTCTTAGCTTCCTCAGAATAAGAAGGCATTATGGTCTACTTTCAACTGTAAAATAGATTTGGGATTTTTCACAACTCACTCCCTGGAGCTTTTAAGCAATAGAAGCACAGCAAGGCAATGAGAAACTGTTGCTCAGGCAAGGACTTGATTTGATTCAATAGTTCCAGTTGTCTCCTGAGATGTCTGAGGTGTGACAACAGAAGTCTGAAATAGGCAGTGATTTGTGAAAGCTTGGCCCTGTATTCAGTTGATAAGCTGATCTATCAGTTTTCATTACCATTTATTAAAAACCAGGAGCAAAGATCTTTAAAGTGCAAGAGCCAGATAGCTTATGTGTAGCAACTGCATGAAGTGATTTTCAGTTCTCATAAACAGAAAAATCTTCGCTTTGAAACCAGCCCACAGACATTTCCACCATTATCTTTCCTTTCAGAAAATGTGTACCATCTGCCCTGCCTTCTTTTCCATTCCTTGGACATGTCACCTTGGGAAAGTCATTTAACTTCACTGATTCCAGTCATTTTCCTCATTTGAAACAAATACATCTTTAACAGGCGCTGTGTGAAGTCTGAGTAAGCCAATGTGTGTGGCGTGCTTACAGCTGTGCGCAGCATAAAGTGGGGTTCCTAGAGAAGTGGCTAGGTTGTTGTTCTTCCATTCTCAGCTGTCCTCCTGGGTCAGGAATTCTAAACTGTTTTGAAATACGGGTTTTATTATTCAGGTGTGGCAAGGCCAGGAGATCAGGATGTGACTGCCATTGAGAAGGTAGTTTGTCACACGCACAGATACCAAGAGGAGGGTTCTACACCATTGGAGGCCACATGGGGAAGCAGAAGGGTCAGCAGGAGGCAGAGGGGCTGAGGAAAAATGTGTTTTTCAAGGGAAGAAGTTTGGCAATTTTACATAATGTCAGGGGACTCTGGGGCATAAAGGTGTCCCTAGTGGTCCGGTGTTTGGCCCTGAGGTGGACAGTGGCCTCAGTGTGAAAGGCTAATAGACGAGGTGGTGGGAAGGTGAGCCCTTTATTGGTGGTTTGCATTTGAAAGGAGAATTTGCAGTAAAGATGTTTATTATCTTTGTGAAGTGCCCAATCCTGGGAGGGCACCCTCTCCAGCCAACGAGACCCTGCGATGTCAAAGAGTGGGAGTATGGAAAATAAAAAGCGAGGGTAGCACATAAGCTTTCCCTCCAAACCTCTGGATATCTATGTATCTAAGTTCACATTACACGCTTCCTAACCCACCTTCACCCAAATTTCCAAAGTAATCACTTAGGATCCCTTGCAAATATCCAGCCTCTGAGAAACTAGAGTTCATCCCAAGCCAAAAAGGATGCTCAGGAAAGTTTGTTGTTTTCTTCTTCTTTCTGAAGTCCCAAGATGTTGACCCAGCATGGCTCAGCCCAGCCACTGCAGCCCTAAGGGTCCCTCAGGCGATGTGAGAGTCTCAGACAGACCAGAGAGAGATACACGGAGAGGAAGCAGGGAAAGCACAGCGATGGATTTGCTGTTCACGCTATTACCTCCTTAGCCCTAGCGAGCTGTTGAGTGCTTGATCACAACGGCTCTTTCTCCTGCTCAGAGTTCAGAACCACCTAGAAAGACTTTCAGGCAGACCAAGGAAGATGAACATGTCAGGTGTGCAGTGAATGAAGCAGAACTGGAAAAATGCAGCTTGCACATGGGACAAAATAGAGTATCTACGTCCTTAGTGGAATTACATTCCCCAACTCCGACCCTGGCACAGACAAAGCAGGCCTCTCACAGGGAAGAGGAGCATGTGTGACCCACCACAAGCTGTCCCAGGGGTAAAAGAGGCCACACTGAAGACAGGAACCTCTCAGTTCCAGGTCCTTCGCCCAGTCTCACGATGGGATGACTTGCCCCCTGCCTTGGGGATGGTGAGTGCAAGGAAAGAAAGGAAGGAGCTGCTTTCCTCTAAAACTCCAGAAAGCGAGGGACTTCCTATTTATTATTAGGAACCTAAGAAGGTTGAGGAGAAGGAGAGAGAAAGATGTTTCCTACACATGTATCCATTCCAGTGTGCTCAGCGTTGCCTGGCACTTACTGTATGCTGGGTCCCGTGGATGCAGAGTCAACTGTCCTTGCACCCCTAGTCTAGCAGGGGAAAGAAAGGGGCACAGAGCCACTGTAGGCCACTGTGGTCCATATTAAAGGATCTACTCTAGTAGATCAGTCTAAACCCATAGTCATCTAAAGCTACTGCTGAGACCTGGACCAGGAAGTGGCTGTCCATCACTCATACACACAGAAACACATACGTAGGCAGCACAGACTCCAAGACAGACACACACACACACACACAGAGACACACATACACATGTACAATACACACAGAGACACACAGGCAGACAGACGTACACAAAGCAGACACGTACAGAGACATATACATACATACATACACACGTGTTGGGATGTCAGCCAGGTTCTCCCAGAACCTGAGAAAGGCTGGCCCACAAAGCAGCCAACACTGAGCCTCTTCCATGTGGTGGTCTAGGGGTACCCAAGAAAGCACAGTGTTTGAGACTGACAATGTAAAACAAGATGAACATATTTCTGAGGTAACCATGATAAAAGCAGTTTTGTACCACAGAATAGACAATCCACGGGAGAGAAGTTTTCATAGAGTGACGTCACCAACAACAGCTTCCTGGGGAAGCTGGATCTTGGTCCAGACTTTGAAGAATGTGTCTAGACAGAGAAGAAGGAAATTTTCCAGACGAGAGAAACAGCAATATGAAAATCCTTGCTGCGGGAGGATAGCTATTTCACCAAAGCCCAGGGACCACTAGGGCTTGTCTACCGCTCAGGGTGTAGAGAGCAGGTCACCTGCTAAGCAAGGTGGGATGTGATGTCCAACTGCCCAGCTGAAGGTCTGACTATCTCATCTCTCCACACAGTTGCTGGGCAGCACTGAAGGAATGCTCAGCATAGTGGGGACCAAAGGGGGAAAATATGTATAATAATCCTTCAATGGCCCAGTCAAGCCTGGCAGACACTTTGCAGCTGGCTCTGTCTACCCACTGCATGTGCCACCCCAGTTGACCACTATTGCTAAGTCCCACAGAGCACAGGGACTCCTGTGCTCCTGCCTCTCTTTGAGGACAAGAATGGAAATGGCACTGAGCTCAGTGGTCATCTTGAAACCACTTCCTTAAAAAGTACCTACACTTCCATCTTCCCCAGGAGACCAGGGACTTGATTAGAGCCACCTTTCCTCTGTTCTCCAATGATGTCCTAGTCACCCAAGCTGCACTTGGGTTCTTTCTCTGAATAGACGTTCCTCTAACTTTTCTTTTGTTTATTCTCTCTGGGTTCTTGTTTTGCATTCTCATCTCTCAGCTACAATTTTGTGCAGAGGTTTGAACAGCCTAAGGTTAATCCAGTCTGTAATAAACCACCCCAAAAAGACTGGTCAGCAGCAAGTCCATTATCGTGGCAGTTGCACAGCTTAATCTCCTTGTTATTGGATGCCATTCACAGGGTACAAAAGGTTTGTCCCTGAAGCATTGCAGTGCGACAGTCTTGCTTAGGAGAGGAACAAAGCTCAGAGATGAGTCATTGCAATACTGGAAATATGGGCTCCGTGTGTGGCGTGCATGAGTAGTTTACCTTCTGATAAACAAGTTTCCTCCAGAATTAACACATTCTCTGCCATGTATGTGATCTCTCAGTTTCCTGGGGACTTTCTTTTCCTTTTCTCTTTTTAATTGAGGTTTTCCCTGACTGAACATATCCTGCCAGGTGATGCTATTTGAAGTATGCGTTTGCTGGGATGTGCAGAGAGGTGGAGATGCCCCCCACCAGATTTATCACCCACCTGCCGACCCACCCAGTCCTCAGAAAAAGCTGCTGATCTTTGTAAAGCTCATGTAGCTCATGCCTGTGCCTTTTGTGTTTCTCTTCTTCAGTAGCACAAATAAATTTGTCCTGGGAAACAGATATTCACAGGGTCTAAACAACACTTTGTACTGTGGTATGGTCACACAAACCTTCACTGAATGTGCCATGTGTGTCTGCACCAAGCCCTTGGTGCATATTGTTTTGTTTAACCCTCATTACAATCCTGTTTATCCCCATTGCACAGATGGGGAAACTGAGTCACTGAAAGGTTAAATCCTTGTCTAATGCTGTTGAGACATCTGTGGCTCTAACAGTGTTTCTCAACCAGGGGAGATTTTTGCCTGCCCCCTCCAGGGGACATTTGGCAACGCCTGGGGACAAAGTCCAGTGAAGGTGTTATTGGCACCTAGTGGGCAAAGGCCTGGCCTTGCACTGCACGGGATAGCCCCCACCACAAAGAATTGTCCAACTCCAAGTGTCAGCAGTGTTCAGGTTAGGAAGTTTTATTCCAGCAGTCGTGAGGCTAACTTCCATGCAGGGAGACAGCAATGGTGCTTTCTGGACAAGCTTTCCTATCATGACTCTGGGTTGCATGAGAAAAAAAAGGAAGAAAGAAAATATGTTTTTCTTCCTTTATAATTTGGTCCAGATCCACATAGGACCTTCTTGGAAGCATTTAGAGGTCCTGAGAGGCAACATGACCCCACTCACTTCCAACCCCTCAGGCCACTCAGGATTGTAGGAAGAACAGGTCTTCAGAGATGGGGTCTCCTCTCATCTAACCCATCCCTGACTCCAAACCACAGTGAACTGCAGACCTTCTCCCCTGTCCCCTGATCCAAGATCCATGCACTGCTCTCATTAGTGTCCTCTTGTTGAATTAAAACATCCTTGAGAGCTCTGTAAAACCACATCTTCAACTTCTTAGTACAAATTCCTAATTCCCAGTCACAAGAGAAGCCCTTACTTACTATGGGAGTGCTGGGAGTAGAAGGCTGAGGTGCAGAAACGATTGCACAAAAGACAGGTGACAGCTGGGAGGACGCCTTCACTTACTTCATCCCTGGAGCCAATCCTGCTGGTCTCAGTCCTTCGAAAAGGGAAGGACAGATTCCCCAGGACCAGCTGTGCTCCGGCAGCTGCTGCAAACCTGTGCCCTTTTGATTTTCCTTTCTTTTGCTGATATTTGTTCTCCAAGGAGGGAGAAATAAATCAGGAAAGATAGACCAAAATTTTATAAAATCAAAAATGCTCATAACATAATTATCAAGAGGATATTAGCCTTCTTGGCAACTTGTTTTTGACCTACTTGCATCTGAGCGCTTTTAATCTACCTTCTTGGTAAATAAAATATGACTGGACCTCAGAAAGCAAAGGAAGAAGAGGAGAGTCCATGTATTTCACTTCTGTTGTAGAAAAACAATGCTGCGAGTGTAACTTCAGATAAATCTTCAATTGTACGTAAACAGGCAAAACCAAAATCAAGTGGCCAAACATTCTCCTAGACTTTACCCACTTCCTCCGGAAATCTCTTGCTCCAATTAGCCTCATACTTGACTACAAGGAAGTGTTTTGGGGTGTCCAAGCAGTGGCACTGTCTGGAGAGGCAGAAACACACATTTACCTCAACCCAGCCCATCTCATCTACACCACATCTCCTGGGTTTCTCAGGGACCCATGTTTCCAAATTCTACCAAGTCTCTATGGAGTCATATGCCCTGGGTTTATGTTGTAAGCAGCAGCATGATGCAGTAGAAAGGGTCTCAGGTTTGGAGTTAGCAGGTTTGACTTGAATCCCATCTCTGCCACTTACAGGTGGGATGAGTAGGCACATTAGTTGACTCTAAGATGCTCCATTTTGTCATCAATACTAGGAGGATACCAATATCTGGGCAACATCGCAGGGTGAATGTGAGAAACAAATGCAATGGAACCCAAGAAAGGGCTTTGGGAGCTCAGAAGCACGATTCAGATGTCACCCTCTTACCCACCAGCACGTGAGTTCCTGAGGTCAGAACACCCTTCCCATTTCTTTGTAAGTTCTGGTGCATGACTAATGGGCTTGTACATTCCCAGGTCACATTCAGCCTCTGGTACCTCTGAAGAAGTGGCCAAGAGAAATGACACATTCTTCCTTTTATCCAAGTTGTCCTTTTACAATTGAAGGTCAGGCCTTCCTTTCTGTTTTCAGTGGAGAACACTTGGAGGACTCTACGCTAAATGCCTGCGTCTCTGTTTCCCGGTCTCCCATATCATTGCATGAGGGCAGTGGGGAGTGGAGAGGAAAATGAATCTCTCTCTCCCTCTCTCTCTGTCTCTCTGTCTCTCTCTCTCCCTCTCTCTCTCTCTGTCTGTCTGAGTCTCGCTCTACTGTTCGCTCTTGGCTCCCTCCCCCAGGCTTGTCACTTCCCTCTTCACACCAAGCACTCCCTTGTCCCAGCTGCTGCTGCACCTGCCCCTGGCTGTGCTGTCCCCAGCACAAGGGAATATCTGGGCAAGGAACTAGTTTGCTTTGAGATATTTGGATGTACTAATGGCTGCTCAGCTTAAAAATGAACACATTCCCCTAGGGACAGCACTTGTTTCTCCCCAGGGGGAAAGGAGAACGATGGTTATGCTTTGTATTATGGGAGCACTAGACTATGCCAAGCAAATTACTCCAATGCAAGGGAACTTTTAAAGCTATAGCTCTTTGCCTCCTCACCTCCCTGTGTCCTTACTCAGAGCACCTCCTCTCCCAGTGTGTGGTGTTTGATCTCAGCAGGAGGTAGCCATCCCACTTCTTGACACAGTCATTGTGACAAGAAATAAAAAGATGCTTTCTGTTTTGTTATGTTTGAGGATTATTTAAAAACAAATTCACCTCAATTCTAAGAGATTTTAGAATCAAATTCATCGTGCAAGATTCCTACTGTTACCAGATAAGTTCCTTAGTGGATCAATAATGATCTGTCTCCCTTGCCCATTTCCACCCAGGAAAATCTAAGCGTAAATTTTAGTAATCATCTGTAGGTCTGAAAGAGACAGCTGTATACCTCAGAGCTACCTCGTTCTCTTATTTTGTGTGCAACTAAGTAAGTCCTTAACAGGAAACAACTTCTGCAGACAGAAGACCTTAACTTAGGTTGACCAGATGTACCATTTTAAATGGAACAGAAAACAATGGTACTGTCCTGTTTCAAATGGCACGTATGGTCAGCTTACTGACACCTTGGATTTAGCCCAGCGAGACTAGGCTGACCAAATGTACTGTTTAAAATGGGATAGTACTGTTGCTTCCTGACCCGTTTCAAACAGTACATCTGCTCAGACTCCTTAACAAAACCCGTAACTGAGACCACAGTATCATCGTCTGAGTCTCCAGCCTCCACCCCATCCCCTCTGTGCACTGGTGGCCCTCAGAGAAGCACAGTAATTCTCTCTCCTCCCTGACTAGGATGGGGTCTGGCACCTGCCAGAGAGAGATGGTAGAGAAAGACGAGCAGGCAGGCGCACCCACTGAGTAGGAACCGTAAGGGCAGGCCAGCCTGCTCTTAATGCCCTTCCGGGGCTGGACGGACAGGGTACTCACTGCCACAGAAGTGAGCGAAGAACATCTGCCTCACTGGTACTCTACCACTGGTCTCTCTTTCCTTAGTGTTCCACGTCATCAACCCTGCTGGATAGCAACAAGGGAAGAAGCTCTTCAAACGTGCCAGTTCACGTGATAGCAGTGCCTTAAGGTTTTTAGCAATCTCCTTCCTCGTTACAGCTGTCATTTTAGAAACATGCCCCTTCCCCCACCCATCCTGCCACAACGCCATCAGGTTGGAGGGCGATGCACGAGCTTACTATGTCACTGGGAACAGAAACCTGAGGTCTGCGGGCCAGCAGGTACTGAAAGTGCTGTCTGGGTCCTTGCTGTCCTCCAGATGAAAGGAGAGAAAATGTAAGGTTCTGGTTCCTGCTCATGCTGCCCAGCCTGACCCTAGGCATCACAAGGTGGGGCTTGTCTCTATGAGGCCTGACATCTTTCTCAGCTGCTGAGATGGCCCACACTGGCTCTCACGGGCACAGGGTGTCCCATTTCATCTGCCTCACCCCCGTCAATGATGGAGTCAAGACACCCCCTACTGTACTCCCTGGGTGCTCACCTGGTGGTTTCCACATCAGCCATCCTGTTTCTCCTCTGAGCACATGAGAACTGAGAGACCCTTCCAAAGGTCAAAACAAGACCATGGTCAGTACAATCAGACCCTCCTCTGCCTAAGTGTGCCCAACTGCCACTTTATTTACTCTGATGTGGCAGCAGGATGCTCCCGGTACACCCCCAAGACCCAGTGGGTAAATGGGACAAAAGCCTGCTTGCTTTCAGCCTTGCTCTCGTCTATCCAACCACCCCCTGTTTCTAAAGTGTGGGCTCAGCATGGGATGAATGTAGGACACAGGGCTCAGGGGCTGCCTTCATTCCCCTTCCCATAATCCACTGGCCGGAGGGAGCCTGTCAAGAAGACAATGACCCTGTTTCACAATGTTCTCCATGCCAAGGTGGTGTCTGTCCTGTCCCCTTTTCTAGAATCATTACAACTGATGAAGTAGAGTGAGAAAACCAGCTTACAGGTAAGAGAAAACCCAAAATATTATTCCCCTGATCCTCTTTTCAAGCTTTTTACGAAAAAAAAAAAAAAAAAACTATATATATATAAATGTATATATGCCATAATCATTAGTCATTGTTAAAGCAAAAAGGAAACATGGTCAGCCATTCATCTCAATGTCATTGAATTTAAGTAATCAAACACTATGGTGGGACGGGAATGATTTAGGGAAAATTCTTACAGTGTCAAGATACTAGAACTAGAAGTTCCAGAATCCTGGCAAAAATCAGGGACATTTCTACTTTGTAGACAAGGAAGTTAAAGTGCTGCAAGTCTAAACGACTTATCCTTGGTCCTAGGTCCAGTGAAAGAGTAAGGACCAAAAATCACATATGCTTGAAGTCAAATATAATCAGCCCCACTGTTTCCAGGGATAAACTGCAGATAAAAGGAAAGAAAAAACAAAGGAAAAACAAACAAATAAAAAGCGTATCAGCATAAGGCAGGTACACACTCCGCACAGCCCACCGCACAAGAATGGATGCAAAGGGGCAGGTTCAGGGTAGCCTGAGGTCTTCAATCAGACACATCAAAGAAAACATCAACACCATATTGGTCCATTCCTCCAACAAATCCTCAATAAATCTGCATCATGTACCAGGCACTACGGTAAGTCAGGGTAAAGTAGTAAGGAAGAGTAACATAGCAGTCTGGGGACTAGAATGCACAAATTCCAAGAACAAAATCAAGGAGGAAGTCACAAAGTGAGCAAGAAATTGGATAAAAGAACGGCAGGCACAGGTGAGAGAGTCTGGATTCCAAGCAAGATGTCCCACCCCATTCTGCATTCTGAATCAACCATCTGCCCCAGGCAGGACACTTCTGCTGCCATTGAGGCAGGAATCGCTCCCCAGAAAGCATCTGCAGGACCGTACAAGCGCCCCAGCTGGGCCCATTGCTCCCTTCCATGTACTCTGCCCCCCAGACCTGGGCTCCTACAACACCCATTTCAAATTTGCTGCTTTTTTGCAAATAAATAAATAAATAAATAAAATCATGGGTAATCATCCATTAATACAAAGCATCTGGTTTGCTAAACGTTCACCTTCTCATTATCATTATTTGGATAAAATTCTCCTCTTTCTTTTTTCTACTTTTTCTGCTCTATACACTTCTTAACCCTGTAGACAAAATTTGAGAAAATAAAAACGTTTAGAACAATTTTCAACTAGCATAATTCCAGCAAATAAATAAATAAATACATAAATAAATAAATAAACAACTGCTAATTACAAGAAATCCTCTAAATGGGACAACATATCGTCCCTGAACTAGAAATGTGCCTGGAAAACCATCTGCCAAGTAGTTCTGTAGGGTGTAAGGTACCGAAGGTGACTCAGTACGTATCCCATAACATCACATTATCAATACTACACCTAGAAGATTTTTAAACCTCTGCCTTGTCCCAAAAAGGATGTAAGGGGGAGGGGAAGTGGCTTTGCCATTGGTATGCAGCCGGTTTGCTTGCATTCCATGTTCCCCAAGAGGTTAACACCACGACGAAATACTGCCATTTGCAAAACACATGGGTGGATCTCGAGATTATCATGCTGAGTGAAATAAATCAAACAGAGAAAGTCAAAAGCCATATGACTTCACTCACACGTGGATAGAAAATGGAAAGCAACAGAAGAACAAGACAAACAAATAAACAGAAACTCAGAGGTACAGACAACAGTTCAGTGGTTACTAGAGGGTAAGGAGGGAGGGAGGGGGAAAGAGAAATAAAACATAGAATTAGGCAAAAAAAAATAAAATAAAATAAAATAATAGATAATAAAAATGAGACTTATAAGATTTCGTTGCCAGAACAATCCGTAACCTCTTGAAAGAAACCTTGAGATTTTAGTCTGAGAAAGGAAAACAATTTAGCCACTAAAATTAAATTAAATTTTTAAAAAGCCAAAGAGTTTAGAACAAGGTCTTATTGGCAATGCTGTCCTATTTCATATCTCATAATCCTTAAGAAATAAAATAGACTTACAGAATTTTTACCTCACAATGTCTAATAATAAGTTCCTCCCCTTTGCCCTGTCATTCACTAATCACGTGGTGTCGCTTCAGCGAGCTGTCAGTCATGAGCGTTCTGTTGCTGCGTAGCGCGCACTTCCGGGCCCCGCCCGGCGCTCTCGGGGCCCCGCCCACTCCGACCACCAGACGCGGCCCTGCTCCGCCTGGAACTCGCGCGCGCCCAGCTCAGGTCGCTCTCCTAGGCCTGCCGCGCTGCGCGCTCCCGCCGCCTTGGGCTCCTCTCCGGTGCCCTACTGGCCCACGGCCAGACTGTCACGCCTCAGCTCCTTTGTGCCGAAGATGTGCTCCCCCAAATACGCTCTGAGATCTCCCTCATCTTCCACCCTTTGTGTCCAATGTCCCAACAGCCCTCCCCTGTGTCACCATGTCTGTGCCTCGTTTACACACCCATGTGCAGGAGTCAGATCTCTCCCTCAGCTGCTTGCACTGCTACCTCTCACCCTTGAATTATGGACCATGAACCCTAGTGTTGTGTCCCACAGACCTCAAAAGGCAGACCTCTCAGTCCCTCATTCTCCTCACATCCTAGGACAAACATGTCCTAGGCACCAATGTGTGCAGGGACTGATTGGAATACATTGGAGCAAACTCTGGAATTCCCTACCCTTCTGATCAACTTTTTGTTTGATCTTTTCTTGTTTCCAAATTTGTGGCCCTGTACCTCGGGCACTATGAGTTTTACCTCCTCACCTTGCCGGCGCAGAGTTGAATTCCACTGTCCTCTCTTTCTCCCATGAAAACTGCCTGCTCTTGGAACTGACCCACTCAGTTCAGTTTCTGAGTCCACGCTTGAATGCTGTCCAAACAGGCAGCAGTCCCCCGTCCCCTTATTGCTGCCATCACAAACAAAAGATCATCATGCTTAGTGAAATAAGCCAGACAGAAAAAACAAAGAACTGTATGACTTCACTCATATGCGGAATATAAAACTGAAAGCAAAGAAAAAAGAAATGAACAAACAAATAACCCATGGACACAATCAATAGTTTAATGTTTGTTTGGGGATGAGTGGGGTGGGGAGGGGAGAAAGGGGAGAGGGAGGGGGGGAAGCTGAATATAGGGTGATGGAAAGAGAGGTCACATTGGGTGGTGAACTTATTATACATCAAGTTGACAATGCACTGTAGAATTGTATGCCTGAAACCTATGTAATCCTTGCTAACAGATGTCACCCCAATAAGTCTAACAATAAAAATGAATTTTAAAAAAACAAAAGCTATTTATTTCTAGATCCACACTTTTAGATGGTCACCTTCATTGACTATGTGCTGGGTAAATAGTTCATTATTTCATCTAAACCACCATAAAAATGAAATATCATGTGTGACTTTTACTGAAAGCTAAACATTAAAAAAAAGCCTTGAAAGTAGATATACAATCTATTAATACTCACTGTGCTTTTGCAAATGTGATTTGTATAGCACAAGATTTGTTCCTTTCTAATTCATTTCAGTTAGGTTGCGTGAAAATATTTCCTGGTTGTGATTTTCATTTATTTCGGAGACACTTTGACTTAGCAGATGATTAGGCTTGAACCAAGCCAAAGCCATCTCAGAAAGTGTCTGGACTATTTCCAAGAGTCCAGTGGGGGTACTTCTAAAGTAAGTAAGCCACTCACTTTCTAGCTAATATAAAATCAAGAAAGATTGAAATGGAGGCAAGGGAGGGAAAAGTTATCTAGTCCCACTTTCCATCCCATGCCAGAATTCAGCCTGTGATAAGACTGCTGGTGACAGAGATAATTTATGTCATTAGGAAATTTCCTGGTGGGAAAAGTATACTTTTCAAACTTTCTACTAATGCTGGGTTAAATTGGATATCAAGCCAGGGACACATGCCACTGGATGTTTATAACTGACCAGTCGTCCTCTTCTGAGTCATAGTCACTGATGAGGGACAAAGTTTTAAGTGAGAAAGCAGCAGTGATCTGGGCAGCTGCTCTACCCACCTAACCCTGAGAGCCGCAGGGGGAGAGCTGTGGTGCATCCAGGCCACCCTCCCTCTTTTATTATGGAGAACCCAATGCTAGCCTCTGTGTAATTCTCACCCAACAATCTTTCTACGGCTTCCGAAGCAGTAAAAAAATGTCAGTTCTCTCTTTCACAAAATGTTCTTCCAGTAGGAGAATAATAATTGTAATAGAACACGAAGGTAATATGTGCAACGTGCCTGGCACAGAGCCTGGCACAGAGTGGACATTTGATACGTGCTGGCTTTGCAACAAATATTTCAAAAGAGCTACAGTATCTGCCTGTGATTTTCTCCTCTTTTCTGTTACACAAACTAAATAAGTGGCTCCCTGTGGCATGGATTCATAACTAATTCTTACACAAATTCTAGCAACAACTTTGTATAAAGTATCCCTGTAAAGACACTGAGTTCCATTTGTGACTTGTGAAATGATGCCCTCTGTCATATCCCTTTTGTGAAAAAGTATATCTCTTCCAAAATTTGTAATTTTTTCCCTAGATTTTCCAGAAGTAATAACTTTATTTGAATTATAGCAGTGAGTTCATGTTTTTGTTATTTACTCTCGGTGAATAGTCGAACAAGAATAGCTTGACTAAAGTCATATCTTCCAAGACGAACAAAGGGCACTGTGACTTTGGCTTTTTAGAAGACTGATAAAATCTCCCATTTATCTCTAAATAACTAAACTATCCAAAAATTGCCAAGCAAATAAGAATAAAGAGCGTGTAAGGTGGCACATGAACCATAAGAAAGGAAACATTAAAGCAATGTGTTTATATTCTGAAATGAACTCTGTGAAGTAATATGTAACAAAAGATACACCTACATTTCCCAATTCAAAAGCTAAAATGTTTTCCTCAAGGATTATCAAAAGGATAAATTCTGTTCTCAGAGTTTCTCTGGGAAAACTCTTTTATTAGATTGTATTTTACTCTTCATTTTTCTTAGCAATTATGTCTTAGTTTGTACATTTTGCAATGTTCAAAGATACTGCCACAGTCCCTCAAACCTGCTAATAATCTTACAAGTCAATACTTTCATCCACCACCCTAATCTCCGAGCTTGCTCTGCACATCTGGGTACTCAATCCCTCAGACTCCCACATGGGGACTTTATTTCCACCTAAGATAGTTCATTACACATGTATGGCTTTGTGCCTCTGAGAGCTCTTCTAGATAATTTACCCTGCAACAAAGCACTATGAATGCTATACCTATAAGAAATAAGAGGTTGACATTACCAGTTAATATAAAAATACATAAATTTGGTCTCAACATGCACCATTGTTTGGAAAACAATAAAATGGCATCCAAATATAAGCATTATCTACCAAAGCAAGAATCCTTGTGTTCTTTAAGCCTGAAGAAGGGAGGCTTGAACAATGCCAACTGATACCCAAAGTCCCTCAACAGATGAATAACAGAACTGAAACCAGAATTCAGATCTTCTGTTTCCTGGTAACTCAAGTCAACAACATCTGGTGTCAACCCATAGACCTGCAACTCTTTGCTAAGATAATATGCACTTCAAATGAGGAGACTGATTTACAAACACTGTATTCTTTTCACCTACTGATTTGACTGGAAATTTTTACTATAAACACAGATTTCAGCGTATTGTCTCTGAAAAAAATCAAATTGAAAGTTTTAATAGTCATTTTGACAAAACGAGGCAATGTAACTCAGTCTGGTTCAAAATTTAGTATGTCGTCAGATTTTTTTCACCAAAAAGTATTACAGGAATGTCATAGAAATGACACCTGCTTCGGAAGGGAGTCAAGGAACAGGGCCTTCAAGGTCTTGTCAAGTCATAGAGTTTCTAATTCCATTAGTACATTTTTACCTTAATGGCTGTCATAGACATATAGGTACACTTGCTTCTCTAACATTCCAGCTTATGGAATTAGGTACTGTTGCTTTAAACATTATGTGGGTACTTTAATTAACACATCTACCAGCATTCACTATGAATTAGCCTCTTTGGGTCATGAACATCCTTCAAATAAAGTGGTGAACAAAAGTTTAACAATTTCTGACTTGTCCTTAGTTTTGCCCTTGATGGTTCCAGAAATTTTCTTCCTAAGCATTTTCATTTACTAATTATCAAATTATTTTAAATTGGCGGTATTTTTAAAGACAATATACTGTTCTGTGTCTCATATATCAGTAGGTACCCACATTACTCAGAGTTGTTGAGTCATGGGAAAGTTAATCACAGTAACCTTAATTATGTCTGTACAATAAAATGAACCTTTAAAAATACCATTGAGAAGTTAATGCTTGACATATGAATAAAAATGAGCAGTAATTTTTTTAATCTGCTGCATTAAATCACATAATTTAACACAAAAGATTCAGGTGCAATTTGTTTTTATAATTGTGTGCTAAGTGGTATAATTTTTAATTGTATACAGAGTTCAGTTCATTCCCTGAATTTTTAAGATGCAATTTTTTTTCTACTTGTAGCTCCTTTATTCAGGTTTGCCTTGCCTTTGACATGGATAATTTGAATTCCTAATTTAACAATAAATCCATAGCTTACTCGTTTTTTCTTCTGCAATAAGATGAAAAGCATATGGCTTAGAAAATACAGCATAACCCTAGATATGAAAGTAATAATGTTTACTCTAGTGAGATAAATGTCCTGTAATCACTTTCTCTCTTTTAGTCTTCCTCCCAGGAGTAGCTAGCTACCTTTGGCACTTGACACAGTTGCCCATCTAGTTTGACAGTCATCAACTTTGTACTTTCCCAAATGGTAAGGCTACACTTCACTACCTTCCCCAACTTTAATATCATAGGACACCCCTGGCCATGAGGTCAGCGGCAGACTTGGAAGTCATCAACTTACTGCACTCCAGTGTTTGGTGCCCCAGCTTGGTTCATCTGGAATGTGTAGTAATAATAATAATAATAGCTAATGACTGACACAAGGGAAAGAAAATATTATTTGGACACACCTGTTAGGGCTGGGACCCTATTTCCACAGTAAACCTAAAAATGTGTTGATCCCCAGCTTTTCCAAGTCTTCCTTTTTGAGAATTTAAGTTGCTCACCCATTTTTCTGACTACAATAATTATGTTGTTTCAAGAAGACCTACTAGCACTACCCTTAGAAAAGAAAAAAAAGTGTTACAAAATTCTTGATGTGAAAATATACTTTTACTTGTGATTTAAAGTAGTGAAAACTGGAAGACCATGGTACAGTGGACAGATGACAAGATTCAGAATCAGAAGCCCTGTTCAGAATCACACCCTCCTCAGCATCATCTCTGGTAGGCATGAGCTGTGCAACATCAGGGTCATGACTAACGTGGGTATCACAGGAAAAACTGAGACTGGACAGCAACTTCCTACTATTGAGTTAGTCAGAAAAGTCAGCTGCTGGAGTCTGACCAGTTTCATAAGAAAATCCTCTCGAGGATACTACCGAGGGGTATCACAGCACCTTGTGAGACTAACCACAAACATCCGCATACCATCAACAAGGCCTCCCGCCATTACTGCACATGCGCAGGAAGTTCCCAAGCGTGTCCCTAAGATGACCTTTCCCTAATTTAAATACTAAAAATCATGCCCAGGAGTGGAAACTTACCATGCTAATGAGACATGTGACACATGAGGAGGCATGGAGTCCCACCCACCACGCAGGCACCAAGAAATTTCCGTCATAACAGGCCTGGACATAGCGTTCACCGGACCTACCTCCCTTTAAAACCTGCCCCCACTTCTCTCCAGGGAACCAACAGAAAGAAATAAATGGCTTCACTTCAACCATTCCTGGTGCTCAAGCTTAATAAACCTTGCCTCTTTTTTTTTTAATTCATTTTTATTGATAGACTTTTTGGGGTGACATCTGTTAGCAAGGATTACATAGGTTTCAGGCATACAATTCTACAGTGCATTGTCACCTTGTTGTATAATAAGTTCACCACCTAATGTGACTTCTCTTTCCATCACCTTATATTTAGCTTCCCCCACTCCTCTCCCACCCCCTCCCCTTTCTCCCCTCCTTAACCCACTTGTCCCCAAATAACATTAAACTATTGATTGTGTCCATGGGTTATTTCTTTCTTCATTTCTTTTCTCTTTGTTGCTTTCACTTTTATATTCTGCATATGAGTGAAGTCATACAGTTCTTTGTTTTTTCTGTCTGGCTTATTTCACTAAGCACGATGATCTCCAGGTCCGTCCATTTTGTTGCAAATGGCAATATTTCATCTTTTCAGCTGAGTAATATTCCATTGTGTATATGTACCACAGCTTCTTTATCCAGTCATCTGTCTCAGGGCACTTTAGTGTTTCCATGTTTTGGCCACTGTGAACAGCACTGCCATGAACATTGGGGTACATAAGTCTTTGCGGACAAAGGTTTTCAAGTCTTGGAAACCAGAAGAGGGATTGCTGGGTCAAATGGTAGCTCCATTCCCAGTTTTCTGAGGACCCTCCACACTGCTTCCACAGTGGTTGTACCAGTTTGCACTCCCACCAGCAGTGTACCAGAGTTCCTTTTTCTCCACATCCTCTCCAGCACTTGTTATTCCTTGTCTTGTTGATAACAGCCATTCTCACAGGTGTGAGGTGGTATCTCATTGTGGTTTTGATTTGCATTTCCCTGATAGCTAATGAGGATGAACGTTTTTTCATATGCCTGCTTGCCTTTTGTATTTCCTCATGGGAGAAGTGTCTGTTTAGTTCTTCTGCCCACTTTTTAATTGGGTTGTTTGGTTTTTTGTTGTTAAGTCTCATCTTTATATATTTTAGATATTAGACCCTTATCTGGTGCATTATTTGCAAATATTTTCTCCCATTCAGTTGGCTGTCTCTTTACCTTGTTGAAGGTTTCTTTTGCTGTGCAGAAGCTTTTTAGTTTGATATAATCCCATTCATTTATTTTTGCTTTTACTTCCCTTGCCTTTGAGGTCAGGTTGATGAAGTCTTCCTTGAGTCCTAGGTCTATAAGTTTAGTACCAATGTCTTCTTCTATACAGTTTATTGTTGCAGGTCTGATATGAAGGTCTTTAATCCATTTTCAGTTAATTTTTGTATATGGAGAGAGTTCACAGCTCAGGTTCATTCTTTTGCATAAGTTTTTCCAGTTTTCCCAGCACCACCTACTAAAGAGGCTGTCTTTTCCCCATTGTATGTTTTTTGCTCCTTTATTGAAAATTATTTGTCCATAAACTTGTGGGTTTATTTCTGGGTTTTCAGTTCTGTTACATTAGTCTATATTTCTGTTTTTCTGCCAATACCAAGCTGTTTTGACTATTGATGCTTTGTAATATAAATTGAAGTCAGGGAATGTAATGCCACCAGCCTTATTCTTTTTATGTAGTATTGCTTTGGCAATTCGAGGTCTTTTATGGTTCCATATAAATCTAGTAATTTTTTTATCTATTTCATGAAAGTATGATTGTGGGATTTTAATGGGTATTGCATTAAATCTGTAGCTTGCTTTGGGCAGAATGGCCATTTTAACAATGTTAAGTCTTCCTATCCATGAACAGGGGATATTTTTCCACCTTTTAAAGTCTGTTTCAATTTCTTTCAAAAGTGTCTTATAGTTTTCTATGTATAAGTCTGTCACATTTTTTGTTAAGTTAATTCCCAGGTATTTCATACTTTTTGTTGTGATATCAAAGGGAATTGACTCCCTCATTTCTTTTTCTGAAGATTCGTTGTTTGTATATAGGAATGCTGTTGATTTTTGTATGTTGATTTTGTATCCTGCAACTTTACTATATTCATTTATTGTTTCTAATAGTTTCTTGGTGGAATTTGGAATTTTTTATATAAAGGATCATGTCATCCGCAAATAGTGACAATTTGACCTCTTCTTTCCCAATTTGTATACCTTTCTCTTGCCTGATTGTTGTGGCTAGAACTTCCAGCACTATATTAAATAACAGTGGTGACAGGGGGCATCCCTGTCTTGTTCCTGATTTCAGGGGAATAGGCTTCAACTTTTCCCCTCTCAGTATGATGTTAGCCGAGGGTCTGTAATATGTGGCCTTTATTATGTTGAGATACTTTCCTTCTATACCTATTTTATTTAGTGTTTTGATCAAAAATGGATGTTGTATCTTGTCGAAGGCTTTTTCTGCGTCAATTGAAATGACCATATATGGTCTTTATCTTTTATTTTGTTTATGTGGTGTATCACAGTGATTGATTTTCGTATGTTGAACCATCCTTGTGCTCCCGGGACGAATTCCACTTGATCATGATATATGATCACTTTGATGCATTGTTGTATTCTATTTGCTAATATTTTGTTCAGGATTTTTGCATCTGTGTTCATCAGAGATATTGGTCTATAGTATTCTTTTTTTGTGTTGTCTTTGCCAGGCTTTGGTATTAGAGTAATGTTGGCCTCATAGAATGAGTTAGGAAGTATTGCTTCCTCTTCAATTTTTTGGAAGAGTCTGAGGAGGATAGGTGCTAATTCTTGTTTGAATGCTTGGTAGAACTCGTTGGTGAAACCATCTGGTCCAGGGCTTTTGCCTTTATGGAGATTAAGGATACTCATTTCAATCTCTTTGCTATTGATTGGTCTATTTAGATTATGCAGTTCTTGGTTCAGTCTAGGTAGGCTATAAGTTTCTAAAAACTTGTCCATTTCTTCCAAGTTGTTAAATTTCATGGCATAAAGTCCTTCATAATATTTTCTTATAATCCTTTGTATTTCTGTAGTATCAATGGTAATTTCTCCCCTTTCATTTCTAATTTTGGATATTTGTGTCCTTTCCTTTCGTCCTTTGATTAGTCTCGCCAGGGATTTGTCAATTTTGTTGACTTTCTCAAAGAACGAGCTCTTTGTAATATTAATTTTTAATCTATTGTCCTTCTGTTCTCTAATCGGTTTAGCTCTGCTTTAATTTTTATTATTTCTTTCCTTCTGCTGACTTTGGGTTTTGTCTGCTCTTCTTTTTCTAGTTCTTCAAGATGGGATGTTAAGATGTTTGCTTGTGATTTTTCTTGTTTCTTAAGATAGGCCTGTAGTGATATAAATTTCCCTCTTATTACCGCTTTCACTGTGTCCCAATAATTCTGATACGTTGTATTTTCATTGTCATTAGTTTCTATATATTTTTTAATTTCATCTTTTATTTGTTCTTTCGTCCAGTTCTTTTTTAATAAGCCATTGTTTAATCTCCATGTATATGTGGTTTTCCTGTTTTCCTTTTACAGTTGATCTCCAATTTCAAAGCTTTGTGGTCTGAGAATACACTTGGTATGATTTCGATCTTCTTGAATTTGCTGAGGCTACTTTTGTGTCCCAGCATGTGGTCTATCCTTGAGAATGTTCCATGTGCACTAGAAAAGAAGGTGTAGTCTCTTTTTGCTGGATGAAGTGTCCTGTAAATGTCAATTATG